>VZTG01009141.1:267825-389901 GCA_013397845.1 Melanocharis versteri
TCCGCCCCCAACCCCCCCCCCCCAGACTGGAGTGTAAATAAATATATAAGAGCTGGCCTTGACTTTCTGCTCCCAGCCCTTCTTCTCTTTGCCCTTTGCACTTAATCACAGATGCTCACATCATTACGTACTCCAGCTACGTAACCTTGACTGTTCTTTTACCAAAAACTGGCCAAAATCGATGTTTGCCAGGTTGCCTCCACCCTTGGCTTACCCTGGGAGGTGCTGCACCTCTCGTGCCCCCAAATTCCTGCATCGTTGAGGGATGACAAACTCAAAGCCTGGATTAGAAAAACGTTCTGGTGGTTAGTGCTGTATTGATGACACAGTGAAAAATTTGCCATCCATGACTTGCAAAGGTGAACTTCAGAATCCATTCCCTTCCCTCAGTTTGCAAATGGCTGGATTAATGGAGAAAGTGGAATATCTTATTCAGGCTTTACTTTTAGGTGATATTTCAAATGACCTTCTTTGCCTGCCAGCTTGGCATATTTAAGTACATTAAAGTAATCTTAATGAAATTAGGTATTTTGTCTTTTTTTTTTTTCCCTTTGCTCTGACCTAAAAATGGCAAATATTTTTTATGTCGAGGCATGGGGGTGGCATCACTGATTTGCTATTCGTGAAGAAGAGTTTGGTTCCTGGATGCACAAGTTGCAGTTTTCCCTTAAGACGGGCATAAACAAACCTGGAACTTCCCAATGTACACCTGAATTTTATAAAAAAAAAATCATTAAACTCAGCAAGGGTAACTTTGAAGATGCTCTCATCAAATGTCAAACTTGGCATAAAACACCTGTCACTTCTCCTTAGCTCCATACAGGTGTAGGTCAGTCTTGCCTCTGTTTCAGTAGTGATTCTCCACTTCCTCTGCTTCACTAGTGATTTCCTACTTCCTAATCTTGTTTTTGTTCATTTTTAGCCCTAGTTGGGATGTTCAAGCACACAATTCTTGCACGGAATAACACGACAATGCTGTTATCTTGGTCCTTCCATTGAAGCAGTGAGATCGTCCTACCTGAAACCCGTTCTCCCTTAAAATACCCGCAGCTGTCTGTCCAGCTGCTGGAGCATTTCAGCAGGCACGGCAGTGTCTTGGGGACAGGTTTTGAAAAGGGATCATCTGCCACGTCTGGTCAGTCAGAGTGATGTCCTTAGTCATCCTCACTCCCACAAGAGCACTGCGGTGCTCCGGGCAAGTGTCACATCCGAGACTCGCCGTCCTCACGAGCAGTAAATGCTCTTTGCAGCAGCTTTCCTGGCTGCAGACGTTTACTTGGAGTCTACCAGAAGAGAAAACAGATAAGCAACGATCTTAGCAGCTCTTCCTGCTTAATTCATCTGACTTGACAGGGTGAAAAAAACGATCCAGAGGAGCACGACAGACAGATGATGCCACAGCCAGTAGTGGCAGGGCTCATCTGATGGCTTCTCTCTGCTGAGTTCAGCATCAGGTTGTGTTTTGAAGTAAAAGTGGCTCATGCTGGTAAGGGCCAAAAGCATTTCAGGAGGATGGCAGCAAACGTGTGGAGGGCACACAGAATCCAGGATTTACTTCCTTTCCTTGCAGCTGTGTGTTTCTGCACTGAACCCTCTGTTTCACTGACAAGAGATGCAGCCCCCTGTGCTGCTGCTGCTGCTCCAAAAGAGAGAATTCCAGAAGGGTTTGGCTTGGAAGGGGCCTTAAAGCTCATCCTGTCCCACCCCTGCCATGGGCAGGGACACCTTCCACTATCCCAGGCTGCTCCAAACCCTGTCCAGCCTGGCCTTGGACACTTCCAGGGATCCAGGGGCAGCCCCAGCTTCTCTGGGCACCCTGTGCCAGGGCCTCCCCACCCTCACAGGGAACAGTTCCTTCCCAATATCCCATCCATCCCTTCTCTCTTTCAATTTGAATCCAGTTTCCCCTTGTCCTGGCACTCCAGGCCCTTGTGCAGAGTCTCTGTCCATCTTTCCCTGAGGCTCCCCTCGGGTCCTGGAAGGAGCATTCACCAGAACTCCTCCAGCTTTGTGTTTTTCCTTCCCAATGCTCAGGTAGGTTTGTAGACCGTTGTTTGCGAGCCAGCGTTGGGTGTCTCCAAGGAGCAGCTTTGCCAAAGTCAGAACTGATGTGATTTACAAGGAACTGGCAGATGACATGGTTTGATTTATTTATCTCCAGCGTGAGGTGTAATTTCCTCTGTCACACGTCTGTCTAATCACAGTAATCAGTCTCCAGATCAGCTTGTACAAACACCAGGGTATGGTTTTGAGCCAAATACTCTTAGTGCTGAAATCTTCTGTGTAATTCCTCCACAATTGTTTATAATCAGAACATACACATTTTGCTGGCTTTTTTTTTAATTAGCTGATTACCAGTTATAAAACGTTTTGTACTCACTGTGGTTCTGTAAATTGTTAACTGGTCGCTACCAGTATAATTAAATATTTCAGAGCACTTGGCTGTGGTTGCATTGAACTGTGAAGAAATAATGTTATATAGCCAATCAAAAAGAGATACTTGTAAACTCATTTAAAGCGTCAGAGTGTGTTAGGACTATCATGGTGATGCTTATTGCAGGAGAAATTAAAGATACAGTTTTGTGCTAAGAGGCAATACAGAAATTAGTTCCTGAATTAGTTGTTAATTGATTTGGTAATTCCCTGGGGTCTGCATGCTCTTTTTTCCTTTTTCGTTGTTGCATTCAGTTAACAGTGACTATTCCCAGTGCACTTGAAATATTTTTTCCAATTAGATCAAATGTGCCCTTACATCAGAAGAATGGCTTCAGCTCCATGTACCTGCCTGGAATAATGTTTAATTTGACTGTGAAAGCCGGGTTTGTGGGTTTTTCCAGTTGATGAGTTTCAGATACCATCCCAAGAAAAGCTGTAGTCCTCAGAATTTGGAATCAAATAGCAGTAAAAGGCTCTCTTGGACATCTGGAGCTGGGGGCTCTGGGTGTTAAACCCTTCCCTTGCCCCAAGGATCAGGCTTGTAGTCCAAGGGCACAGCCCCTTCTGGCCCTTGGCCACAGCAGGCAGACCTGGGCACGAGCCTCAGCCTCTCTGATTGAGACAATTCCTCTTTTTCCTCGTGTGTCCATCAGTTTGTCCTGCTGGATCCTGCCACCTGCTTCCTCCTGCTTTCTGGAGTCTGCTGGTTCTCCTTCCTGGGGTGTCTGAGGGTTGCAGGAAGGAGCTGGAGTTTGAGCCTTTGGCTTATCAAGATTGAATTTCTAATATGCTTCCTTTAATTTTTCAGAGTCCCTAAAATACAAGCTTTCTGTTTCGCATCTTATAAAATGTTATTTTATCTCTAAATACTTTAAAAACCCAGGACTGTCCTACAGTGGTAGTCCCAAGCATTCTTAGACCAAGGTGAGCCCCCTACAGCTGTTCCACAGGTGCTCTTAAGGATCCATAAATGAAATATTATCAATAAGCTCTTCAGAGAAATTAACTTTCCATCTTTTTTTTTTTCCTTCCCATGGCTGTGACCTGGAGCTGAGGGTGTATTTAAATGTTTATTAGTGTTGATTGGGGGAGGGGGCACGCAACTTAAAAACATAATATTCCATTTATTTGTGTGAGCCAGCCTTCAGAGTGAGCAAAGGAGAGCAATGCCTTGTTAGGGCAATGATGGAAAGCAGCAGGATCACCAACTTAAAAACATAAGGGAAATTTTATGTTTCCTAAATGTTTTATAAATGTGTTTCCTAAATGTTTTATATGTTAATGCCATAAGGGGTCATAGATTGCTTATGACTGCCAATAAGAAGCGTTCAACTCCATCTTCCTTATTTGTTTATTAATTTATTTTAAATCCTATTGAAATGCAATGCTCTTGGAAAGAGACAGGGACAGAGTTGTGGGTTTGAGTAGCAGCTGATGATTTCCTGACACATCAGGTGTGATTGTAGCTCTTGCTCATCCTGAAGATTCAAGAGGAGACATTCCAGCTTTTGTTTGGAATAAGAGTGTTGATCAGGTTAAGCATCCTTGGCGAAACTCTGGAAAGAGAATGGAAGCAGGGAGGAGGAGAGTGCCAGGAGATTATCAGCCTCTGCAAAAATAGTAGGGAAAGAGCTTCTCTTATCTAAAATACCATTTTTTTTAAAAAGGGAGGGGGGGAAATTGCCATTGTATAAAAGGAGCAGGTGCTGCTCTTTAGGATAAACCAGACAAGGATCTGTTTTCCAGTGTTCCTAGGAGAAGGGAGAGAGTATTTGTATATTTCTGAGGCTCTACCACGAACATCCTCCTCTTGTGCCTGGTGCTGGATGCCAGCAAAGAACAGGCTCCCCCAAATTCCAGGATTTTGGCTCCAATAACAATGCAGTGAGCAGGGCTGGAGCCTACAGGAAGCAAGCCAAGCAGTCTCTCTGGTGAGACTGTGGAGGATTGAATACATTTGGGAGGTTCTCATCCTGTTCTGTGTGCTGGATATTGCAAATCCATAGGACAGAACATGGGGAAAAGGTGTCAGAGTGCTTCTGTGGGGAGGAGGAGGAGGGAATGAGTGAAAGCAATGGAGGTGTAAAAGAGAACATCAATAAAAAAAAGCCATAATACGACTTTAAAAAATTTATTGGAATTTTCCAGTGCTGAAATGGTGTAATATATCAGGGTGGCATGTCAGTGTGACATGCAGAGAGTGACAGCAGTGAGGGCACTGAGGGATCTTCACTGTTGCCCTGAGGCTCTGAGCTGCCCCCTGGCCAAAAGCCTCTGATTTGAGGTGATGCTTCAATAGTTGCATCTGGAAAAATGCTTTACAAGATGCAGTCTCTTTGTCTGAGCCACCTTCACCTACCCAGGTAATCAAAAAAACCCCACATAACAATGGCATCAGTCAGTGGCTGAGTGCATGGGCTTATAACCACAGAATCAGGATATCCTGAGCCGGGAGGGACCCCAAGGATTGTCAATCCAACCCCTGGCCCTGCCCAGACCCCCCAACAATCCCACCCTGTGCATCCCTGAGAGCTCTGTCCAAACGCTCCTGGAGCCTTGGGACTGTGCCCATTCCCTGGGGAGCCTGGGCAGTGCCCAGCACCCTCTGAGGGAAGAACCTTTCCCTAAAATCCAACCTAAACCCCTTCTGAGCTCCCAAAACTCCCATGTGTCAGCAGCAGCTCAGCGCTGGCATGGGGGAACATCTCCAAATCAGCCAGGAGAGCAGGAAAAATTGGCCTTCACTTATTTTCGGTGGATGAGACCTGCACTCAGAACGGTCTGGGTTGGAAGGGACCTTTAAGGATCACCTAGACCAACCCCCAAACGAGCAGGGACGCCGTGCAGTGGGCCAGGTGCCCTCCAGCACGATGGGCTTGCTCCAGGAGCCAGTGGGAAAACGCCTTTGCTCCGAGGAGGCGAATCCACGCGCGTCTGGGCTGGCTTTGGTGGCTGCAGCTCTTCCTCCCAGGGCACGAGGAATTAGTCCTGAGAAGTGACAGGAGAAGATTAAGTGGGAAGCTTATGACACTTAGCAAGTGAGGCTGCCTGATAGACTTGGGTTGACACGATGATTATTAATACGTTGGAAAGATGTTTTGGGGATTCCACCATATTTGTGTGGTTGCCAGCAAAACGTTGACAGTTGCATTGTGGTTAATAAATTCATTTAGATTTATAAGCATTGTTTACAGAACCTGTTCGCCTGCTGAAACTCTAACAGCATCTGTTCCTTCGTACTAATTAACTGCTAATTACGAATGAGCTTTGTGTGTTTGTCAGTATAACTGGCTCATGCATTTTGTAAGGAACATTAACAAATTGATTTACATAGTGGTAAAGCAATCAAAAGAGTAAACTGAACAGCACGCAGTTAAAGCCCTTTAGCCTAATTTTTTGAACAAAGCAAACTTTGGGCATTCTGAGTATTTTCATCATTCTTTTGCTCCCATTTAATTGCGTGGTAATTGTGTGTGAATCTGAATCGGGGGTGTTGGCCCAGCATCCCTTGTTTCCTGTTGTATTTTGTGGGTTTGTTGTTTTAGTTTAAAGCCTTGGCACTTCTTGGTATAACACGTGAGGAAATCTTTTCCCAGACTGTAGCTAACAATGGCAAATTAAAGCCATTAAATGGCATGAAAAAGGAATATTGCTTGGGGGAACGGGGAGTGTTTGAAACATTGGTACTGTGTAACTGGTTTGGATATTTGAAATATGCGCTATGGAAGTCCTTGCACTTTGGTTTAAATTCTGTTTTCTCTAATCCTGCTTTTATTCAAAAAGTCCTCTGACTACAGTAATTATTAGCACATCTTTAGAACAGTCTCAGCAGCCAGGCCAGATGTTGGTACTTAAATATTTTGAATTTAAAGGGAATAATTGGCACAGGTTGCCCAGAATAGCTGTGGATGCTCCATCTCTGGAAATGTTCCAGGCCAGGTTGGATGTGCTTGGAGCAACCTGAGATAGTGGGAGGTGTCCCTGCCCATGGTAGGAGGCTGGAATTGGATGGTCTTTAAGGTCCTTTCCGATCCAAACCGGCTGCAAGGGGGCGAATTAAAGTGCCATTCTTACAAATAAAATCTCAGTTTATTTAGTATGAGTTAAAACAGGGAGGAAAAAAAATCATATAACTTGAGTATTTTGTTTGTTGTAAAGGATCCTTCAGGTCGTGATGAATTGGAGATGAGTGGCACGATCAGATGACCTGGATGTATTTCACTTACAGATGTCTTAAAGCTGGAAATGAACTTTGTAGCTAGGGTTAGGGAGAGGACAAAAGTAATGCAAGTACACACTTTGGGGTTTGGTTTTCCTGAGCAGAAACTATTCCAGTGAGGAACAGACCGAGTGGTTTTATACAGACTAAAACCTGCCAGGAAAACTCGATTGCTTTTTTGATAGAATTTCCAACTAAGTGCATGAAGCAAACCTAACAGATGTAAAATATTTCGATACAGCCTCGCTACATCTTAATTGAGAGTTTATCCAAATGTGTTTGGCTAAAAGCTGCCATGTGGATTGGATCTGGTCTGCAGGGGTGTAAACAAGCCCTAAAGCCAGAGCGTGGGCTGAGCTGGCTGCAAGGGGGCTGCCTGGAAGTGTCTAAGGGGGACAGTGCCATGTGTCTGCTTGAAAAGTGTCCCTTCATCCTCGTTTAGAAGAACCAGGAGAACAAGGGCAGTGTGGGAGAATGAGCTGGGAATTGGACTCAGGCTAACCTGGACTGAAAACCCAGCTGCTCAAACTTCTGCTGCTTTAACCCAAATTTGGAAGGTCTTTAGCTTTTATGGGCTTCTGGTACCTCACCAAGACACTTCTCCAGTGACCCCAAGGGACAGGTTCCTGTGCCTGGAATCAAAGCCAGGATCTGACATGAGGCTTCAGACACATTGTGGCTGCCCCTGAATCCCTGGAAGTGTCTAAGGCCAGGTTGGACAGGGCTTGGAGTCCCCTGGGAGAGTGGAAGGTGTCCCTGCCCATGGCAGGGGGTGGGACTGGATGGGCTTTAGGGTCCCTCCTAATCCAAACCAGTCTGGGATTCTGTGATTTCAGGATTAATGCTAAAGGAGAGAGCTGCTGGGCTCTGGGGGCTGTCAGACCACGGAACGTTCTCTATCAGGAAAAATAAAAGCTTTGTGATTTTGTCTTTCTTTAAGGAAGAGGGGGTGGATTTTCTGTTTAAGAATGGGAGAGGCTGTCGAGCAGTGAGATTCTGTAGGTAGGTCTGAGCACTGAGTCCATTTCTTTCCCCTTTATAACTAATATGAGTCTTTGTCACAAAAGAAAAATACCAAGACGTACCATTTGCGAAAGGGTTTATAGTACAGTATATCACCCTATTATGAATGACAGTATTTAAATGGTTGGGTAGAGAACTGCAGAACTGCTACAAATCAAGGAGCTAGATTAACATCTAATGCTCTCTTCTCTGTGAATATTTCAAGGGGGGGAAATTATGAAGTCTTAAGAGGGCAGGAGGCATTGGAAAGAAAAATTATCTAAAATTACCAAAGTGGTTGAATTGTTTAGAAATTCTGCTGTCTGAAGTGAGCAATACAGTGGAACGGAGGAGAATTGAAGAGCAGGGGTTGTTTAAGGTGGCAGGTATCATCACTTTAGGAATCAAAATTGTACAGGCTGTTTCATGGCCAAATTAAAAACGAAACAACTTTTTCCGTGGAGGGAGAGATGCACTGGAAATCCTTGACTAAAAGCTGAGCTTTGAGCAAACTGGGTGAAAACTCTTGTTTGGAACGCAAACTGAGTAAATACAGAGATATGTGTGGTTGGTATGTTTCACGTTAAATAACTACCCAAGCCTGCTTCTGAAAACCTGGAATTAGATGTGTATATTGACTTTTTGTGTGAGCTAGATCTCCTGAAGGATATGGATTTTCAGATTTCCAGTGCTCTGTCAGGCAGGTGAGCTGCACAACCCCTTCCTGCTGTGGCAGGAGAGATGTGCATCCATCCAGTGCTGAAGGGTGCCCAGCGTTCTGAGAATTGACATTTTGTGTTTGTTTAAGCTAATGCGAGGCAAGAAACTGCTTGGGAGCGTTTTCTGAGTTTGCCCTTTGCACAGCAAATGTTGCTGTGAGTTGGGAGTTCATGGCAATACTGTAGCTGAGAAATAACAGGTGCATGATCACTGTTGTTGGTGCTTTAATCTTGCAGCATGGTGATTGCTCTAAGTAGCTCCCAATACAGATCAAGTCACGCTTCGTTTGAATTAAGTGACGCTTTTTAATGTTGATGTGGTGTTTTGGAGCAAGAGGTTTCTCTGTGCAGCACGAGGATTCCAAGCTCCCTGTTTCTGCAGCAGGTGAAGGCAGACAAAAGCAAGGGGTTTTGAAGGTAAGAGAAGCAGGCAAAGAATGCCAGTGGGATGGATAACAGAACTGGAGGGACAGAGCTCCGGTGGAAAATTGTGCTGCTGTGAGAAGCAAAATTTGTGTTAAACAGGTGAGAGGAGGGAGGACAAACGTTGAACGAAGACTCTGAAGGAGATGGGAAGTGAGAATAAAATCCAGGTGATGCTCTCAATAACATCAGGACTCTTGAGGGTCTCTGAGGAAGTGGCCCAGCAGTTCCCAGAGGTGTTGGTTCTGGAGGTGCTGGTGTCTCCAGGCAGGAAGCACCGTGATTGATTCCTGGCTGGGAGCGACACTTTGGTGCCTCTGGAGCTGAACACTCCCTGAGCTCAGGGTCTGTAGAGCTCAGGAGTGGAAGGTGTTCTGGTGCATGAATGCTGTCACAGTGCTGAGCTTCCCACTGCTGGGGGCAAGGTATCACTGTTGGTCCAGAGTGGTTCTGGGGGTCTTAAAATGTTTGCCTGAAATACGATGGGAATTTGAAACCATGGAGAGTAAAGAGGAAATTAGGAGAGGCAGCATTTCTCTGCCTGTGGTGTGGAAGGACCTGCATGGGCTGGGGGTGACTTCAGGGCAAGATCAGCTCTCAGACACGCTTAGAGAAGGGGTTTGCTGAGCTGTGTGGTGCTGGACAGAAGCTCCAGGGAGCAGTAAATCTTTCCTGGGTAATACATGTGTGTGCTTGGAGAACCTGGCTGCCAGGGAAACACCATTCCTGGGCTGACAGCACGGCTGGGAACTTCTAAAATCAAGTTTGGTTTAAGGTTTGCTCTTTTGCCAAAAATGCTTTTTTTGCATAGGTAATTTCTCCTCCAGCCTCTCTGAATGGTGCTGGTGTCCTGGTCCCAAAGAGCTCTGGAGTGGCATCAGCAGTGATGGCACAGGAATTTCATTCTTCTACCACACAGTGGTGTTCAGGTGCCTGGTTGGCTTCCCTTGGCTCTTGCTCTGTCCTTTTCCCACTCCAGCATGGAGACATGTGAAGGATGGCTGGGGCTTGGAGCAACCCAGTCTAGTGGAAGGTGTTCACAAATTCTGCTGTGCAGTTCTTCTTTTGTTTGCTTTTAGCTGTTCTAGGGTTTGTAGATTTACATTTGGAATTTTAAATGTAAATTTTTTTTTGGAAGGTCAGCAAGCGTCTCAGGTTTTTCTGTTAAAAATAGAAGTCAGACATAGAATCACAGAATGGTTTGGGCTGGAAGGGACCTTAAAGTTCATCTCATTCCACCCCTGGAACACTTTCCACTAGAAGGATAAATGGCAGAAGTTTTTTCACCCTGCCTCTGTGGGGTAGGAACAAAGTGTGCTGTGCTGGTGCCAAGTGCAGGTGGGTTCCTGCTCCATCCTCCAGCAGAATATTCCAGCTGCAGTCTGTTCTCTAAGTCAAGGATTTTCAGTCTGCAGGCACATATGAAACTTCACAAAACCTGTCAGAACACTCCCTTGGTGTCCCTGGCCCTCCATCAAACTTGGCTGGTGTTGAGCTTAAAGCTCTAAAAGCCTGGCAAGGTGACTCGAGGTGCTGTCTCTTAGAAACCTGTTGAAAATGCAACCAGAAGCATCGTTTTAAAATCCTTTTGGTTGGTGTAGGACTGGCAACAAATACGAAATGTTTGCTAAAATGATGAAATTATCTGCCCTTTTAATAGCAGGGGCTGTCTCTCACTGCACCTTTTCCTTGCTGACACCTCATGTACCTTAACTCTGTCCCCTGGAGATGGAGATGCTGCTGTAGGAAGAACAATCCTTGGGTTATGGGCAGAAAAGTGAGAGCATTAATCTGGAATGAAAGCTTTATTTACATTTCTCTTTGGGTTTATTGTTTGCTTTTACCAGCATAGTCAGGATTTTGGGACTTTTTCTGCTGTCCAGGCACTCAGGTATCTGCTCTGCTTTGAGTGAGGATAAACACTTCGCCATTCTTTTCCTCAGCCTCTGTTTCCACGTAACAAGATTTCCCTGTAAGTGCAGAGAAGGCATTTGTTCTTTGTACAACTAGGGTTAACAAAATTCTAAAATAAAAATAATTTAAGAAATTCGGAACAAAGAGGAGGGTGAGACGCCAGCCTACATAGAGCAAATCTCTCTCCTTAGCCCCAAAAATCTGTGTGTGTGTGTCTGACAGCCCGACAGGCTTCAGGAGTGTCTTGGGATGAGTCCTTGCTTGTGGAAATTCTTGGTCAGAGCTCAGAGGAGCATCCCTCCTGCCCTCCTTGCAGGCTCCAAAGAGCATTCCTGGCCAGGGAGGAGTGGCCTGGGGGGCTGAGCAGGGAGAAGGCACCTCCAGTGCCCCGTGTCAGAGGTTTGGAAGGACAGGAGTAGGAAATGGAAGTGGCTGGTTACACCTGCTTTCCGTTCCCTTTAATTATCCACCCACAGCGTGTCTGTCCCTCATTAATGGGGATTGTGCCTCGTGCTGCCTGGGAAGAGCTGGCCCCATTAAACCAGTTATAACAGCAACAAATTAATGCTCCCCTGCCCTTTTTCCTGGGCTGGGTAAAGGATAATACATCAGCACAAACTACTTGGACATACCACAGTTTAAATATTTTAGCGATGCCTTTCTGTAGGTATCTGACCAATTTTCTCCCAACTTCCTGGCAGTGTTGGTTTTTTAACATTGCTGCCCAAGAAACGTGGCTTTCCTGGTTATTTAGATTTGAGGTTGGTTCCCTTTCAGCTGAAAGGGATCCCGGCAGTGGTGGCTCCAAGTAAAAATGACTTTGTTCTCTGCTATGTTAAATTGGCTGGTTAATTCTGGTGTTATTTACCCTGTAATTCATTAGTTTTACTCTACCATTGGCAGCTGACAGGCTGTAATTTCATGCCTTGCAATAAAAGATGTCTCATAATCTGCTTCATTTAGCAGCAAGAGAATTTAATGAAATTAACTGCAGTCCTAATTATGCCAGTGAATACTAAAGACTGCTATCAAGTTTCCTCAGAAAAGGACAAGGTCCACCTTATGAAGGATTTAGAATATAATTTCCTGGGAAAAGTTGCAAATGTCTCCTTCTATTGGCCAACAAGGGCCAATTACAAGTGCTGATACGACTTTAATGAACTAGTTTGTTCTGAGGATATCTCACAAGGAATAATAATTTTTTATTTTCGAGCAAGTTTTTAGAGGTTTCTCTCCTTAGAACAGCTGATCTCTGAGAATTTGGTGTTTTGCTCCTGTTTTGAAGCCTTTTGCCCTGTCTTTTGTGGTGCCTTATGCTGAGGGTGAGGAAGGGAGGAGGAGGCAGCCCAGGTTTGGGGTGAGGAGAGTGGGATTTGGATATCCTAACCCAGAGGACATCAGGGAATTTGTCCCCACGTGCTGTAATTCACTGGAAGTTCGTGGCTCAGTTCCACAAACACCACGATTTTCTGGGATGAGAAAACTCTGGAAGGAACGTGTTGGCTGGGCTGGATGGGGCTTGGAGCAGCCTGGTGTGGTGGGAGGTGTCCCTGCCCGTGGCAGAGAAGTGGAACAAGATTAACTTTAAGGTCCTTTCCAAACCAGACTATTCCAGGAGTTCTGACACTGCACGGAAGGAGAAGGATTGATCCCGAGGAGCATTCCGAGGGCTGAGGCAGCTCTCTGTGATTTTCTCTAGGGTTTCTACTGATCCCCCTTTTTTTTTTTTTTTTGGTGCATATTCCTGACTCTGCACTGAAAAAGTCTTTCTCTATTAGCTGGCAGGGTTTCCTTAGTTCCCATTCCAAAGCGTTGGTTGATGTATTTTGCCAAATGTGCTCTGCCTGCCTCCTGAGCACTGCCACACTCCGACAACAATGATGTGAAATGTAACCGCCAGTTTATGGCTTAAATGATGTTAAATGTAGTTAATTGGAAAAACTTTTAACTGCAGAGAATTTCCCTGCGAATAGCCTTCATAATAACCATCTCACTATAAAACGCAAAATGCTTTGCTCACAAGGACAACGGGACTATAAAGGTGAAGTGTATTGATCAAATTACCTGAGATAATAAACTTCGGATGAATAACTCCTCTATTGATGAATGGGACAAGTCTTCCCTTTTTTTCCCTAATCCTCTTGGTGTGATGGGAAGGCAGTTGAGAGAACAGTGTTGCAGAGTGTGGGGTTGTTTCCAGCGTAGTTTATATTTTTAAGTTAAGGAGCTGCGTGAAATTGTTGATGGAAAACAGCATTGGATTTTTTTACTGTTTCTGTTTCTTTCTTTTAAGCTGTAATTTGTTGAAAGTACAATCATCTTCCTTTAGATAAAAAGTTATAGGACCACATAAAAGTGAATATGTATGGGGGAAGAGACTCAAAATGGTCATTATTTGCAGCAAAGCTGGGTAAAGAGGGAGCAGTGAACTCCTCCGTAGGCATTGGTGAAGAGGGAGGTCAGAACACAGCTGGGTTCGTGCTCGTGTCAAAACTGGGAAGAGTTCCAGCCCCAGGAAAGAGGGAGAAGTGTGGTGGAAGGGAGCTTGGAAGCCAATGAGAGGGTCTGGGTTTTGTTGCTTGGTGCATCCTCACTCCTTTGCTGTAGGGATTTCATGGGTTTATTACAGTTTTGGGAAACGAAAGGAAGGTGATGGGTGTACCTGCCCTTCCCAAAAGCTTGAGTTTGGGATTTGACCAGAGCTGTCAGCTACCTTAGCAACTTGAGATAAACAACTCCAAATAAACCTAATGCAGACCTTCTTCTTAATATTTCAGAATACAAACAGAAAGCTCTGTATTTTTATTCAAGGTATACTAATCACCTGTAGTCGCATTTATTGAGTGAAGGATTAAGTGGTGAGAGCTGCAGGCAATGGGATTGATTTAAAAACTTTGTTAATGGACATGGGGATTTAGAAGGAGGTGATCTTTATGATCCCTTCCAGCCCAAACCATTCTGTGATTCTGGAATATCTTCAGAATTGTTGGTCAGAGTGGGTAGAGACAATACAGGGTGATTCAGATGTGGGTGATTTTGCAGTGTGGTGTGTGTTGCCAAGTAAAAAGGCTGGAAGTCCAAAAGAAGTTCAAAAGATCACAGGGATCTGATGAGCAAATTTCCATGGGAAGAACTCAGCCATAAAAGCATGGCATAAGCTTTCCAACTTTATGCAAAAGGAGAGCGAGGAAGTAAATATTAATTGGATTTGAAATTGGTTATGGTGAGGGAAGGTATGGAGTTCATATTCAGAATAGTGCAGAAGCTCAGGGCGGGTGATATTATTATTTGTCATGTTACCTAGAAGATAAACAAAGTTGAGTTGGCTGCTACGTGGGGTGATGGTGTTCAAGAGTTTTTTATTTTCAGATTTTGAAAGGCTCCATCAAAGCAGACAGCCTTCAGTTACAGCTTAATTTGTCTGTGTGCTACTCTTTAAAATCATGAGACAATAATTGGAATTGAAGTTGTTAAATCATGGAGTGAAAAAGTCTCTGTGTGAAGTTTGTATAACAACAGATTTTTATCTTCTTTGGGAGATCTTGAAAGATGGAGCTGAGCAAGGTGGGATATGAGGAAGTCCTTGGATATTAGCAGGACAAATGAGGAAGGGAACCAAATGCAGGAATGTCTTTCAGAAAAGCACTGCCACACCTGAGCATCACAGGAGTGAAGTGAACCATTGGACCGCATTCAAGTCCAAAACCATAAGTATCAGTAAAATAAATCCTCTTCAAGAAGGTAATAATCAAGATCAAATAATGAGATGGAATAATAATAATAATCAAGGCCAAAATATTATGTATTATAATAATCATGTCTTTGCAGTGAAGAGCTTAAATTGCCCAGCCTGATTATTTGACTGTGTTGTCTTATTTCATTTGGTGCATATAAATTATGGAAAAGTGACCTAAAAGGCCATACACCACGAATGAACCAAAATCTTCTGTCATTAATATACTTTACAGGGATTTGAAATAGGACTTGGTGTGAGAAACAGACCCAGAGCTGGGATCCCTCATTCTACAGAGTAGAAGAAATTATTCTTTAAAAAGTTCTGATGTGAAGCGTCATGTGAGTGTGCTCACCTTGTGGTTTCATACAAATACGGATAATTATGGATGTACACACACACATATAGATGAGACCTCTCTATGAAATATACGAGTAAAGAACATTATCCTGTAGAAATGGGAAAGCCAGAGCAAAGGGCAGCCGAAGCGAAACGTGGATTTGAGAATATCCGTGGATTCAAAAGGTGGGAGCGAGACAGGTCTGCAGCTTTGGAAAGAGATTAAGAGGAGCCTTCTTTTAATGGGCAGGATTGATCCCGCAGGGATGTTTGAGCCTGTGTCAGGCACGAGGCGTGGGGGCAAGAACTTGAGCTGGAGGAGAGGCCAAGCACCGCAGGAACGCGGCTGGAATCCGAACGGTGATAAAACAGACGTTTTTATTACGTTACATGCAAAATGCAGCTCGTGTTATTAGCAAGCCTTAGCTTGGCTGAGGGGTTTTAGAGTTCATGGTTCTCGTTTCTCGTGGCTACCTTCAAACTTTGGAAGAAGAGCGTTCGGCTGACACCGCTGAGCTGCACCACCAAACTTTCAGCACCCAAAATTAAAAGCTCGGCTGGAAATGTGGAGCAGATCAGAAGCCCGGGGAGGCAGGAGTTGGCTGTGAAAAGGGGGCTTTGATGTCCCTAATGCCCATTGTTTTATGCCGGGGGTTTGCTTTTAAATGCCAATGCACAGCATGGAGGCCAGGCCCTCCCATGGCGCCACAGAGGGTGCTGGGTGGCAGGGGGGAAGGAAAGGAGGATTCTTCCATCCTGCCAGCACAAAGTTGACAGGGACGAAGGCTTTTGGAGGTCTTTTTTAAGAAATTGTGCGGCAAAGTGTGCAAACCCGAAGCCGCCGTGCTGTGCGTGCGGGTGTGCAAGGGAAAGTTAGCAGTCAGTCAGGTTTTATCTCTTAATGAATAGAGACTGCTGAAGTAAGGGTTAGGTAATTGAGTTTATAATTAATTAGCCATAACCCTCATCAGATAAAGCAGTTGTCGAGATTTTTTTTTATCTCCTTTCTCTCCCCAGGGCCTGCCCTTCTTTGTCCTTGCGCTGACAGCCAGCACTTATCTCAGGCCTTCTCCATCCCGTGCCCGTCAGCCCCTCCTCCCTTGGGCTGGGCTTTGGTGGTCAGCCGGGCCCCGTATTGTCCTGCCAGGATCCCAATCAGCCCGGCTGTCGTGCCGGGATGATGAATTAGCAGTAGGAGTTAACGTGTAGGTGAGCTCCAGATCGGAGTCCCGATAGCTCCCGCCCGGCTTCTGTGCGTTCGTCACTCTGCCCGCCGCTGACACTTTGCAACAAAGAGGTTAAAAAGGTGGATTTAGTCAAAGGAATGGGGCATTTCTCCAGAAAGTTGGGATGCTGACAAAGGAGCCTTAATTTCTTCTGCTGTGCAATTCAGCTCGACAATACCGGGAAAATAAATTAGATTTTGCTCTGTTTTCTTTCGGCGGCCTTATCTCCCTTATGTTGTGGGTTGAACTGGTTTGCTTGCAGCAGGGGAGAAACTTTAGCCACGTATCTTAAAAGCATCAGGATTGTAAAAGGAGTCGAGTCTCTGCCCGTCGAGGAGGATGAAGGGGACTCGGATGTCAAATTTATCCTCCATCAAAGCCGCGTCCTTTCACGGATGCGTCAGGGGAGAGGAGCTTTCTTGCTGTGTTTACAGCGGGCTCATGGCACTGAGCTGGGCTTGCAGGCAGGTTTACCTGCTGGAGGAGAACAAGGTTCAGGAGCAAGTCTGTGTGTTTCCTCTTTTCAGATTGGAGATTGTGTCTTACAGTATCCACGCCAGGCTTTGGACGAGCTCTGGTTCTCCTTAACCTGAGCGTCAGTGCTAGGAAATGCAACTCGGGTCTCTCAATGCAAGAAAGGCTCGATTCTTTTTGAAAATGCATAAAGCATTATTCTGCTGTGGTCTCTTTAACAGACTGGTAAAGTTTTCCTTTTTCTTTGGCATTTCAGCAGCAATATACATTTTTAGTTTGGCTGCAATTCCTCTGGGATTCAAGCTTCCATGGGCACACCTGCCCCTTTCTAGGGTCTTCCTGAAAGCTGAATTAGTAACATATGAGTTAAACTCCATTTAAGATGGCACAGTGTAAGTGCATAAAAGACATTGCTGATGGCAGAATGAAGGTGTTTCCAGTTTGGAATAGCAGCTTGGTTGTCCTAGTGGGTCGTGGAGCCCGGCAGCTGCTGTGCTGTGGTGCCTGTGGTGTGTGAAGCCCCTCAGTTGTGCAGGGTGTGCACCTCATCCCAGCACAGGAAAGCAGATTCTCCTCTACCTCACTGCTAGGAAGGGTGGAGGAAGTGAGTTTGAGGCAGGAGAAATTCCAATTAGAGGTGCACAAACGTGTTATTTCCCACCAGGTTCAAATGCTGGAGCAAATACCTGAAGGGGCTGTGAAATCTCCACCTTTAGAGGTGGCTCCTAGAGGACACGGAGCTCTCAGAGTTTTGGGTTTGCATCTTGCCACTGGTGGTGGATCAGAGGGAGCAAAGAGCCTTCTCATCCCCCAGAGAGACACTCAGTGGTGTGTTTTGTAAGTGAGAGAAACCAAGCATGAATGCAGTGGAAGGAAAGAACGTAATTATCATCCCTGATGTGAGAACCGCGCCAAAATGTTTTCCAGGTTGAGGATTTATATTGCAAATGAACATCAACCTTGGATGGTGTTACCTCATGCAGAAGGGTGTAGCTAAATGCACATTATTTTTAATTCTAGGGAACAGTGGAGGGAAAAAGCTTTTACTCTGAATTTGCCTCTGAAATGTAAGAGATTGGGCAGTTCTATCCCTGAACAATTTTTTTTAAAGCAAAGGTGGCAGTGTCTTCTGGAAAATGTGTGTGGATTAATAGGATGGATCCAGCTGGGTTGGTCTAGTGTTTACATGTTTGGTTTTATGGTAGAAGAAAATTCTTCTTGCTTAGTTGTTACCGGGTTTTTTTAAATCAACAGTGTATTGCAAATAGAGATATAAAAAGCTATCATTTATATAGAGACTAATAAATATATGTTAATTTAGTTGTAGTTTCAAGCTTTTCTTTTAAAAATGCACTTTTTTTTCCTCAATGCCCATTTTGCTGTAGGTATTAGAGAAATATGTGTATAGTAGATGAACTCAATTTTAGGCTTTTTTGTTGCTCTTGGTAAAGGAAATTATGTGCTTTGTACCGATGGGAATGTTTAAATCCGGTTTTAGCTGTAATCTTCAAATGTTCAGATCTTCAGAAGTGGAGAAGGTTATAGGACAAGTGAAAGAATATCCATATTTAAATCAATACTGAGATTCACTGATGCTAAATAGAGAATTAGGGGGGAGAGAGAGAAATAGTATATGGTAGCCTATCAAAATGTAGGAAATAGGTTCACAGACTGGGATAAGGGTAGGGAGAGATCCTTCCCCATTTGGTCCCTTTTCCATGGGGTCAGTCCCTCAGGAACTGCTCCAGTGTGGGTTTTTTCCATGGGGTCAGTCCCTCAGGAACTGCTCCCTTTTCCATGGGGTCAGTCCCTCAGGAACTGCTCCAATATGGGTTTTTTCCATGGGGTCAGTCCCTCAGGAGCTGCTCCAGTGAGGGTTTTTTCCATGGGGTCAGTCCCTCAGGAACTGCTCCAGTGTGGGTTTTTTCCATGGGGTCAGTCCCTCAGGAACTGCTCCTTTTCCATGGGGTCAGTCCCTCAGGAACTGCTCCAGTGTGGGTTTTTTCCATGGGGTCAGTCCCTCAGGAACTGCTCCAGTGTGGGTTTTTTCCATGGGGTCAGTCCCTCAGGAGCTGCTCCAGCGTGGGCTCCTCTCTCCATAGGGCCACACCTCCTGCCAGGACCCTGCTCCAGCATGAGCTTCCCACGAGGCCAGAGCTTCCTTTGGGCATCCCCTGCTCTGGTGTGGGGTTTTCTGTGGGATTCTGGTGCATCTCAGCCCCACGTGGACCCCCAGGGGCTGCAGGGCACAGCTGCCTCACCACGGGCTCCACCGTGGGTGGTGGAAGCAGAAAACAAGGCTCGAGATGGGTGGTGTAACCTCATTTTCTTCGCTGTTTTACCACTGGGATTTTCCTGGGGTGTTTTGTGTCGTCGTTTGAGGTCTGTGAGGATGGGAAGTAGGGGAATGTTTCTGAGAGGCTGAGTGAGAGTTATCAGTGCAAATAAAGCTGGAATGAAAGAGCTGGACTCGATGATCCCTTATAGGGTCCCTTCCAGCTCAGAATATTCCGTGGTTCTGTGACTAAAGACTCCCTGCATTTAGGAATTTGAGGGCTTTTGAGGCATTCAGACTTGCAGAGAAGCAGTTTAAGGGCAGTGATAAGAGAGTAAAACCTTCCCTTTCAGGCAACCTGGATAAATTTGCAGGGTTTATTTCAGTTATGACGTATTTAGAATTTTGTCCTGCTTGTAGGGAACAAAAGAGATTGGGCTCTTTCTCTGGAAGATGTCCTGGAAAGCTGTGATTCCCTGGGCCACGCCAGTGCCTTTTTTTCCCCACTCTGGTGATTTCAGAGCAGGGATTGATGGGCCCCTCTTCCTTAGCGAGTTTGCTAAATTGATTTTATCATTGCTTTTTGTCACTTTCCTAGAACTAACATGGAAATGACAAAAAAAAAGGTCCGACTGACAACACCCGAGCGCGGGGTGTTAAAGTTGGTTGGACTCAGGATCATCAGCAGCCATAATTGACAAATAATACCCCTCATAAATACTGCCAGTCTTTTCAATTAGTTTTCATCTCAAATTCGGGATGCAAAATGATGGCCTGTCAAGTGACAATGGATGACAAAAATTAATAAATTGTCTTCTAAATAGTATGGACACTTAAGAAAAATTGGGCAGCCAATTTAGCACAGCATGAACCGGGGGGAACCTTTTGTACTGTTGCCGTGCCACTAATGTTGTCTGGGTCTTTATTAATGGTGCTTGGCTGCTGCTGACAGTTTTGTTGCTACTGGCAACTTTCTTCATTAAAATTAAAGCCAGCGTCAAATCCCATTAGCTGCACTCTGGGTACCTTGCATTTTTATTTTTATACATATATATATTTATATTTTTGTCTATACAAACACGTTCTGTATCTACAGAAAGTTGGGAAAGGTGGTTAAAAATTAGTCTTTCGTCTTGTCCGTGGCTGATCACTTAATAAATAATGGATTATATTGGGGTTTTTCTGGGGGAGATTGTCTCCAGCATTTTACAGCTTGCCTAGTCTACAGCCAAGTAACTGCACAGAGAAATCCATAAATGAGCTTTATAAATTACCTTTCCTGAACATGGTGTTCTTCTGTGTTGCCTGCAAGCCACTTGGTTCTGGGATACTCTCGTAAAACAGTCGTAGCCTCTGGAGAAGAGCAGCTTCTCTTCTTGTTGTCTCTCCCTCTAAAATATTAATGAGGTTAAAACTGAGGGATCAACATGTGTGCAAGACCACTCTTAACAGGGAAATAAAGTGTGTATCTTCACACGATTTTGGGAAGGAACAAATACCTTTGTTTGTGGGAACATCTTTGGAGTTTCTGCTTTAACAATGTGTGGATTGACTCCTTAAGCTGAAGGAGGGCAGGATTAGAGGGGATTTTGGGAAGGAATTATTCCCTGTCAGGGTGGGCAGGCCCTGGCACAGGGTGCCCAGAGAAGCTGGGGCTGCCCCTGGATCCCTGGAAGTGCCCAAGGCCAGGCTGGACAGGGCTTGGAGCCACCTGGGATAGTGGAAAGTGTCCCTGCCTGTGGCAGGGGCTGGAATGGGATGGGCTTTAAGGTCCCTTCCAAGCCAAACCATTCTGGGATTCTGGGATTCCTTTTAATAAGTCTTAATAAATAAAGGTAAAAGTCTTAATAAACAGGGAGCACAGAATAACAGCCTTTGCCGTATCTGCTGTCCCTTCTGAGTATTCTAAAACATTAAAAAGCTGAGTGACCCATGCATTAAATGACCAGGGCAATCTGTATTCTGCCTTACAGATCACACGTGGAGAACTTTAAGGCTTTGCAGGGAAAAATGTGGGGAAATCAGGGAAAAATTCCTTCCAGAAACATCTCTCAGATGTGCTACCAGGAATGCTCAGAGTGGAGCGTGCTCTTTCCCTCCTTGTGGTGCATCACAACTTTGCCACTGCATTATATCCCAGCCATTTCTAGGAGGAGATATTTCCAGGAGGATTTAGTCACTGCTACCTTCGTTAAAACATTTTGTTAATTGCCCTGCTCTGGGCTTGGGGGCCAGACCTCCCTGGCTGGTGTCACACTGTGTTCCTGACATCGTTTGGGTTCAAGCAGCTGATCCAAAAATGTGTCGTCTGCCTCCTGATTCTCAAGGCTTCTGATAGATGGAAATGCCTCGTGAAGTGCAAAATATGGCTCAGGTTTACATCTCTTGGGAGGGTTGGAACTAGATGGTGTTTAAGGTCTCTTCCAACCCAAAGCATTCCAGGATTCTCCATCTCTCTGATGGGAATTGGATGGAGAGAGGTAGAACAAAGTCTTCTGATGACACCTTGATTTTGCTGTTGTGAGCACAGAAATGCTTTTTGATTCAGGAATTGGGATGGTTGGGCTTGAGTCCCAGGGATGGCACCATGAAACTGCAGGGAAAGCCAGGCTGAAGGCAGTGCCAGGGGTTTCCTTGCAGAAAACCAGAAGTGCTGAATCTGAAATTCCATTTAAAAATTCACTGTAATGGCTGTGCTTGGGAATGATCTTGTGTGGTAAGTGATAGACAATTAACAGTTCAAATGGTCTTCTAAACTGGTGCACTTTTGCAGGAATTTTTGGGCTGAAAGATGCACTCAAATCTGGATTTCAGTTCAGCTGAAATGTGGCTTGAGTGACCCTATCATTCACAAGAATGGATACTTGATAGAAATGAAATAAACTGGTGACATTAAATTAGCATCCATCTAATAAATCCAAGCTGTGCTTTAAGCTCTTCTGCTAAATCTTCTTAGTTTAAAAAAATAAAAAAAAAAAGGTGTCAGTAGTTAATTGTTGACTGAAGCTTAATATCTGTTGAAGCAAATGAGCCATGAAATATACTACACAGGAAGTATTGTATCTGGAGTGATTTTAACATTAAAACAATATTACAATTTTTAACTTGCTGACACGATATGCAGAATCCTTTATTTGGAAATTGCCCTGATTAATGCTGAGCTCGGGAAGTGGGGGAGAGGAGGAACAAGTGCTGTATATAAAGCAAAGCAGGCCAGGGCCAAACCAGCCTTTTTTTTCCTCAGTAGTACTGGTTTAAGGCATAATAAAGAAATTTTGGGGTGTCTCAGGTTATTACTTCAGGAATCCTAATAATAACCTTGTCAAAAGCACTGATTTATAATTTCTCAGAAAAGTTCTTCCAGATGACTGGCACTGGCAATGCCTCATGTTTTGTTAACTGCAATTTCTGTAACAACTGCTGTAGTAAAAATGGGCGAGTTCTGGTACTGACAGCTGTAACTTTGCCTTTTTGCTGTAGCAGTTTAAGAACATGGGGTGAAAAACCTGCACTTGAAAGTTGTCTTGAGGTTGTACCCTTAAATCCTGGGAAATGGCCTTGGATAGGTTGTTGTAGATGTGGAGATGCCTTGGTGTAAGGGAGCCTTCAGGTCATCAGATCTCAGAATATTCTGAGCTGGAAGGGAGCCATGAGGATCATTCAGTCCAAATCCTGGCCCTGCACAGACACCCCAACAAGCTGAGGTGCTGTGGGGGTGGTTTCTGAGCAAAATTTTACACCCTGTAAAAAGTCTTCTCCCAGTGTGATTCAAGTCATGGTCCTTGGCCAAGACTAGCAGGTTTTTGAGTGAATTAGCTGCACATTTTTGTGTATTCCCAGCTGAAGCCAAAATGATTTTGTTTTCAGATGATAAAGTACGGGTTGATTAATTAAGAGCAAGCAGACAGTAGTGTATGTTCTGAAAAAGGCTTATTTAAAAAGATGTGTCTCTCCTGCCCCAGTAGATAAATCATCATTTTTATAAGCTGTATAACTCTATGACTGCTCACATCTTGAGCAAGTAGCAAAGGGAGGTGGTTGTAGCTGTCTCTTTATGCAGTTGTCTTGTGTGTCTTGGCATCTTCTACATTTCTCTTAAGTATTTCCCTCGTGTTGAAGATGGAATTTGCGTTTTTTTAAGAATGTGAAACACGATTTTACGAACTCTTTGAAACGGGATCCAGTAGGGAAGAAATTTTTCCTCATTAGGTTCCTGATTTGCTTTTTGCTGTAATGATGAGAGGACAGTGCCCAGCATACATCAAGTGCATCTTTGAAGGACCATCATCACCTTCACTCCCATTCCTCTGGGTGAACTGGACAGCTCAGGAACATCACCAGCAATGGCTATTTCATCTGTTTTCCTTTTTTTCTCTTGGTCTTAGGAGAGATTGGAGGAAAGGGAGTGGGGTGTGTGGATGGAAGAGTGCTGGAGCATCCTGATGGGCCCCAATCACCCACCCTGGTCTAGTGGAAGGTGTCCCTCAACCACAAGATGAGGTTTAAGGTCCCTTCCAACCCAAACCATTGCAGGATTCAGTGATCTTTGCAGTGTTGAACCCATTCAGTGTGTCGTGGCAGACTTTTCTGCAGTGGGGTCATTGATGCCCGATGGTCCTTGACCAGAGGACAAGGTGTAAAAGTAGAAAAGTGGAGCAATTGGTAAATATTGCTAATTAGAATAATGTAGGTGTCCTTCTACTGCAGAACTAAAGAAAAAAAAAAAAGAAAAGGATATTTATTCTCCTACCCCTACAAAAGTTTGAGGACCAGAGGTATAGCTGTTCGGCAAAATTTATTTTTCATGGAGGACACTCCTTTTGATTAAAAAAATTTAAAATAAATTTTCAAATCCCATTATGGAGCAGAGTTTCTGAGGTTGGTTGGCAAAGGCCTTTTTGGTCCCAAAATTTCCTGACATGAAGTGTGAATCCTTTCTGTACAATAACATGGAACACAGTTTAAGGGGAAAAAAGGAACACACACACACTCACTTTTTTTTTTTCTCCTGCCAGCATTCTTGGGTTTGTTATTCAGCCGATGCTGTATTAAATTGGATTTTGTGTCCATCATTATTAAAATGTGAAGTGTGTCGGTCACAAAGCATACATTTCAGGGCAGTTAGCTGAATAATTCTTTTCTTTATTATCCCAAATTACTGCTGAGCTCTGGAGAGGTGAGCAGTTTAGCCAATTATTGCCATTTGAGCTGGATTTGTGGGTGATTAGCTCCTGGTCGAATTCAGTCCTGGCAAGGGCTTTGAAGCCTTTCCTTGTGTGATTTTCACAGCGGTGAGGTAGGAATAGACGAGGCTAATGACAGGAAGGTCGCCTGGGTGAGGTGACCTGTGGGGGGGGGGGCCCGGGTTTAGCAAATAGGGCATCCACAATAACAAGTGTGTCACTAACCCCACCGTGCATAATCGGAGTTTTATAGGATTGTTGGAGATGCTGACAGCTCAATTAAAGTGTAACCCTTTGTACCATACAGCCCCGGCAGAATGACAGAAATATTACCAACAAAAAAGGGAGGGGACCACAAGGGAACTGGTTAAAGATCCAGGGTTCTTTTTCTTTCCCCCCTTCATCGGAGCCTGCACAGAACGAGCTGCAGAAAGCATCCATTTGTGAAATAATAGGTTGTCCAGGGGAGGGGTATGGTGCCAAACATGGCCACAAAAAAAAAAAAGCTGCTCTTAAGTGGTCTTCCTGATGTTTCTATGGAAACACTATAGTGTCGGGAGAGAAAGTTAAAATTGGGTTTTAAGCTTGTCGTGGCTTTTTCTCCCCTTCCGCTCCCCCAGCCAAATCCCTACTTTATATGAAATAGGATAAAGAGGATTTCAGGGATCGGGGAACGGAGCGCTCCTGTAAGGAAAAGCAGATCCTCTGCCTGGGAGTGGTAACACCAGCACGAGGATTCCTTGTTTTCCATCGCCCACCCAACGCTCCATTTGTTTCTTGAGAGAAGTCGGTGTTTTGTTGCTTCCTTTTCATGCCTGACCCTTCAGCCATTCCCGAACGTTCCCGCTCCCGGAGCCTTCCCCAAATTAAGCTCGCACTGGATCCGCTTCCCAGCACTGTTTTTCCTTTGCCCAAGGTAATGATTTGCATCGAAGTGCTTTTCTCTGGTGTCAGGGAAACCACAACTGCCAGTGCCAAGGGGTTAATAAACCAACTACTGGAGATTATTAAGGGCTGGGATTCTTTATTTTTCCTATTTTTTTAGCAGTCCAGAGTAAGCAGAACGAGTCTTGGAAGGCAACGGAGGCAGAAACTACTGCAAGGCAGGAAAATAATGTGGTTTGCTCGGTGCTGTGTCCTGTTCTGAGAGGTAAACTGGGATTGGAGTGGAGGATGTGCCAGTCCCTTAAATGCCTGATTGCATTTCGTAACACACTTGAATGTTCAGCTCCACGGGAAGGGTGTGTGGTGGCTGTAACTGTAGGGTTTGCAATGTGCTGTTGGTTTCATGAAGTCTCAATTTAGGAACAGCCATAAAGTAGGGCTAAGGAAAGAGTGCCCCTGTCCCAAAGCTGCCAACTGAAGGAGAGCTCAAGAAGGGTTGGAGGAACTTGTGCGTTACCTGCGTTGGCAAAATCCAGAGGCTGAAATACTGGAGCAGTCAGTAATCAAGGCCAGGTTGGATGGGGCTTGGAGCAACCTGGGATAGTGGAAGTGTCCCTGTCCATGGCAGGGGATGGAATGAGATGAGCTTTAAGCTCCCTTCCAACCCAACCCATTCTGGGATTAAAAATAAAGCCGCAGTAACAGCGAACACCAAGTTTGTTCTTCCCATTGACTTTGTCCTTGGTGCTGCTGTTCCTTGCAGGAATTTGGTGGCTGTCCTTCGTTGGAGGTGGCAGTCTTGGTTGCTGGTGCTGTGATGAACTGTGAGAGTTGCTTAATCAGCTTTGGGGTTTTTTTTTCAGTACATCTTTCTAATTTTCTTCCGTAGCTTGTGTGCAGAGAGCTTGGCAAATAATGAGTTGCGGGTTGATTGTCCTTCAAGTTTAAGCAAAGCCATTATCTTTTGCTCCAAGTCAGGTGTTAGATCCTCTCTGTTCTTTGTCTTCAAATGGAAATCGTGGCTGATCAGCCCCAGCATTAGGTAACCATTCATGGGGTAATTACCTGCTGCACAGTCGCTGCCTCGTGTTTAGGGAATGTTTGAGGAGAATTGGGTGCAATGTTCTGATTTCATTTTCTTGTAAAGGCGCATAACATAAATTTGAATAGTTTCTGCAGTGTGGGAGCATCTTTGTAGCAAAACTCTGCTGCTGCTGCGCCAGTTTTTAAGGGAGGTGGGAGGGGTTTTCCATGTGCACAACTGTGGTAAGAACATACAGGAGTTTTGGGGATTTTTTGGCAATGCTGTTGTTAGATGCTGAAGTTGGAGAATGTTTGAGCTCTCCTGTTTTCAGAACTCTTCACAGCTGCTCCAGGTTCTTGTAGCCTTTTTTTTTGTGGTTCAGTTGGTCCTCGGTTGTGCTCTGCTACTGTAAGAGGTCACAGAATCCCAGAATGGTTTGGGTTGGAAGGGACCTTAAAGCCCATCCCATCCCACCCCTGCCATGGGCAGGGACACCTTCCACTGTCCCAGGCTGCTCCAAGCCCTGTCCAGCCTGGCCTTGGACATTTCAGGGATCCAGGGACAGCCACAGCTTCTCTGGGCACCCTGTGCCAGGGCCTCACCACCCTCACAGGGAAGAATTTCTTCCCAAAATCCCATCTAACCNAAGGGAGGTGGGAGGGGTTTTCCATGTGCACAACTGTGGTAAGAACATACAGGAGTTTTGGGGATTTTTTGGCAATGCTGTTGTTAGATGCTGAAGTTGGAGAATGTTTGAGCTCTCCTGTTTTCAGAACTCTTCACAGCTGCTCCAGGTTCTTGTGGCCTTTTTTTTTTTTTTGTGGTTCGGTTGGTCCTTGGTTGTGCTCTGCTACTGTAAGAGGTCACAGAATCCCAGAATAGTTTGGCTTGGAAGGGACCTTAAAGCTCATCCCATTCCACCCCCTGCCATGGGCAGGGACACCTTCCACTGTCCCAGGCTGCTCCAAGCCCTGTCCAGCCTGGCCTTGGACATTTCAGGGATCCAGGGACAGCCACAGCTTCTCTGGGCACCCTGTGCCAGGGCCTCACCACCCTCACAGGGAAGAATTTCTTCCCAAAATCCCATCTAACCCTGCCCTCTGGCAGTGGGAAGCCATTCCCTCTTGTCCTGTCCCACCAGGCCCTTGTCCAAAGTCCCTCTCCCTCTTTTTTATAAGCCCCCTTTAGGTATCAGAAGGAAGAGGGAAGTTTGCTACAAGTTTCCAAGTGTAAAAAGCTTAAACCAGCTTCATATCTCATTGGCCAGAAGACCAAGCAGCATTGCCTTCAATTCCTGGGGGAAAAAAAGACTAAAGTCTGGGAAACTGAGAAAACAACTTACATTTTTGTGGAAGGATTCGCAATACATTGGGAATCTTCAACAGTTTATTCCCTAGAGGGTTTTAGGTTTAAAGAGACAGCAACCTGGTCTAAATAAATAAATCTCTTGTTTATTATCAGGTGATCCCAGTGCTGTCAGACAGACTGCAGAGTTTGCTGGTCATTGAATCCTGGAGGATCCACCAGCATTTGCTCTCCAAGTTAACAGATTTACAGGAAGGGGGTGTTTGATTGACCAGAATTTATACCTAACAATTAGTTTGTGATCCCGACTGGGTTGGCTGCCTTCTGAGTTGTTTTCATGAGTGGGAATTTTTCTTTTCTGAACAGGATGCACAGGAACTGTAGAAAATTCCTAGCAGTGCTAGCTGCTAATCGTGGCTGGGGGAACTACAGACCTGAGTGGAAAATTAGGAATTTTTGCTGTTAATGATGGAGTGTGAGATTACCTATTTCATTCTGTCAGAACAGCATCAAGGAAACGATATGGGGTCAGCTAAAGGGAAGGGGAAGAAACAAAAGGCTGGCAAAAGTTCACACCTCAGCCATGGCAGTGTAAACTTCTGAAAGAGAATAGAAACCAAAGTGGAATCATGGAATGGTTTGGGTGGGATGGGATCCTGAAGTTCATCTAGTTCTAACTCCTGCCTTGTAGGTACTTTATTTGCTTTTCCAGAAGGTCCAGTCTTGGCTCTGCTGACTTCAAGGACCATTTTTAAGGCTTCTCACCTGCCAGCTTCTTCAATACAGCATTAAGCAACTTCAGGAGGTCACTTTTTGAAATGCTGATAATTTGCTATTTAAAACCTAAAATATTTCTATAGAACAAATCTATCATTGTTTCGCCATTGAGTTGTTATTCAGGCAGGCAAGGTTTGGATCTCACAGAAGGCACCTAGAGCAGCCAGATTTTGCTGGTTGCTGTGTAGTCAGATGAACTGGGTGTATTACATGCCCTGGTCCCTTGACCAGTGCTGGGTGTGTTGGTTTTTTTCCACCTTAGCTCCAATCAATCCGAGGCTGGCGGCTTTTCATTAGCTGCTCCTGCTCCCACGGTAGTGTTGGGATTGCAGAGCCTGCTGGCAGTCTGTAACTTCCCCAGGTGCCCTGGAGCTCAGCAGCCTAAGCTGATTGACTCAGTTAGGGCCCCAGTCCCTAACAGCAAATGCAATCAATAAATCTTTGTTGGTAAATAATTGCTATCGAACAGAGTTTTAATATAAATTTATGAGTGGTGTTTTATCACAGCTTGAGGCTACGGCGAGCCACTGAGTGATGGATTTCAGATCACACTTGCATTCATTACATTAACTTTGTAAGTTATTTAAAGCTTGTACACTTAACATTGCTTTTGGCTTGCAATGACCTCCTGGGAGTAGATGTAGCACACACATTACTGATGGAGAGCCGGCTCCGTTCGCTCCCTGGATCCTCCAGCAAAACCCAGGGACTGAGCTCCATGCTCTCCACTCAGAGCCTTGTTCCTCCAGCTCCTTAAAACCACAAGCTG
Source organism: Melanocharis versteri (assembly GCA_013397845.1). NCBI lineage: Eukaryota > Metazoa > Chordata > Aves > Passeriformes > Melanocharitidae > Melanocharis > Melanocharis versteri. Next base: position 296,529 of record VZTG01009141.1, read on the forward strand.
CAGGAGTCACCATTCCTCCCTTAAACACAGAGTTGCAGTTTTGGAGGGAAGGTGGTAGAAAAAAAAAAAGTGATTTGAGGTGTGAAGTTCCTCTCGGTTTGTGTGGAAATCGGAGGTGTTAAATTCTTAGTGTCGAGTCTGGAGGCTTTGGGTCAGCTGCACCCAACTGCCTGTGGAGGGCTGTAAGAAATGAGAGATTTCATACACGTTAGGGAAAATGGCATTAATAATAATTTGAAACGGGGATTGTTTAGACCAAAAGAATTGGTATTTGGAGTAGAAGATTGACTTGGTCTCTCACTGTGTAGCTTGGGGACTCAGTGGGGTTTTTCCAGTGTGCTGTGTGTGTGTGGGGACCTGTTTGGCAGTGACTGGGGACGTGCCCAAGCTGCCTCTGGATTGCCTTGGAACCCCCAGATCACATTTCCTCAGCACAGGATCTGATGGGACTCAAAAGCAGCCATAATGTGACTGAAACAAGGGGCTTTTTTTTTTTTTTCTTTTCTGTTAAATAACATTTCCTGTCGTACGTGGGCCATTTATTTTTTTTAAGTGTAGCTAACGTTAAAGTGCGTTTATAACTGATCTAAACTCTGATTCTAAGACCGTTTCTGCAGACCATTCTAGAAAATTACCACAGAGTGGTGGCCTTGGGGATAAAAACTGTGGTTTATATGGGCTGCTTTGCTTTATAGCACTTTAAGTTAGCTCCTTGTATTCAGAGCAGTTTCCTCTCCAGGTACTTCAAGATACTTTTAATTATCACATAATGTGAAAATGATTCTGTTTGCCAAAGGAATGCCTGAAGAAAATGGATTGGGAAGTCTGGTTTGTTGGGTAGGCACAAATAGGTGCATCATCTCTGTATTTAGTTCTCTGGGTGAGTTGGTTTTTGTTTAGTTTTTTTATATCAGAGCACAGAGTTCTGCTTTAAAAACATGGTGAAACCTCATTTTGAATAATTTTCTTCATTTAAATCCAAAACTAGAATGTCATAATTCATACTTAGATAGTAACAAAACTTTAGGTAGTAAAAATCATGACCATAGTAGATTTTTACTCTTTATTGAGATTGTAATTGGCATGAATTGAAAATTATGTGAGTAATGGCATGTTTTCTGTATAGCAAAGGGGCAGTTAAAAGGTTATGAAATATATACATTTTACTGGCTTCAAAACTTAAAAAAAAAAGGCAGAAGGGGAAAAAAAAAATCACCATTGTGATCCTTACTGCTTTTTCCCCATTAGAAGGTCTAAAGAACAAACCAGTGCAGGGAAACAGTAATTTTTGATCCCCACGGCACAGCACTAACTAGAATTGGGTCCCCCTAAACGCCAGCGCCGTGCTGCAGGTGAGGTATGAAAGATGGGAAAGGTGAAGACACAGATCACCTCCTATAGACAAACAGGAGAGTCAAAGGCAGGAATAAGCTTTCATTTTTTAATAGAAGAAAACAACGTCTCCGAGCGCTGGCGGGCGGTAATTGGGATGAGCAGGAGCTTTTGTGAGGAGGCGTTTCAGAAACCCCGTGCTCCTTGAAAAAGTTTGAGTTCTAGCAAGGAGCAGCACAAAAAAAATACAGACATGTGACCCCCAGACAGGCAGGAAGTTGGGAGTTTGGATCGCTGTGCAATTCAGGTGTCCACCATGAGCTTTTCCCCACGGTCCCATCCGTGGATTGTGTTGAATTTGGGAAGGGTTCTTCTCTGAAGTTCTGTTCCAGCTGTGTAGCCAGGAGCAGGACTTCTTCTTGAGCAGAGCTGGCCCGTGTCCCCTCCTGGCTTTGGGGTAGGGTCTGCAGAGGGGTCACTTCAGAAAGCTGAAGGTTTAATGGGAAAACAAACAATGGAACTCGTTTTCAAGGGTTTAACCACCTTGAACAAGAGCAGCTCCGTGGGAGTTGGAAGCCCCGTGCTTGGCAGGGCATCTCTCTGTGTTCTGTTTTCCCTTTATTTTAATTGCCTTGTACAAAGAGAAGGGAAAATCTTGGTTTGTAGGGATTAGGGAGCTGGAGTTTGTGTTGGGTGGAATCCTGGTTTTGATTTAATGGAATTGATATTAGTGTCCACTTTGATTGGAGGCTGATCTGTGACACCAGTGTGTCCCTGTGGTTGGTACTGACCACAGTGTCTGCACTGGACATTCCAGTAAGGCTTTGCACAACCAGGCTCCTGCCAGATCCATTAGGAACTGCTGTCTGGCTTGGGTTTGGAAATTAAAATTTCCTAGGGGAGTCCATTCTTGATTTACCACCTTGACTGCTCTACAGCACGTGATATTTGATTTTATTTTATTTTCAAAGCGAGTTTCTGTTTTTAAGATGAGAACAGGTCAATGTACAGTAGCAGTTCCTGTCTGTTTGTCTGTTGGTACGCAGTGATGACTTTTAATCTTTGCTGTTGATGAGAAGTTATGGCTGCCCCATCCCTGGAAGTGTTCAGGCCAGGTTGGACGGGGCTTGGAGCAACCTGGGATGGTGGAAGGTGTCCGTGTCCGTGGCAGGGGGTTGGAACTGGATGCATTTTAATGTCCTTTCCAACCTGAACCATTCTGGGATCCTGTGATTGTTGGCATTCATCCCTGATTGAATGTGGTGTGTGGAAAGGTGATTCACTTTGCCCACCTCCTTTCCTCTCCAGTCACACCTCTGCATTAAATTATGCAGGATTTACAGGAAAAACTTTGTATTTGCTCTGGTTTTGTTTTGCCACTCTTGCCTGGGATTGGGGTCTCTTTTGCTGGGATGAGTAGCCAGGAGAGGTTTCCATGGTGGTGTCACCTTTCTGCAGGGGGAATGAGAGCACAGATGTGTGCTCTTCTGTGGGCAAGGAATCCCCAAGAACGTGCTGAGGGGAGGCCACACAGCAGGATCCCCCCTCAGCGTGGGGCTCATCATTTATTTTAGAGGGTGAGGAAGTGCAGAGCATGGTGTCTTCAGCAGCTAGGAATCCACGTGGGTCACCTTACTCTGTGTCCCACTAAAATGTGCTTTCCTGAGGCGTGGAATTCAGTGCAGAAGGGGCTTTTTCTACCCGTTGGACAAAGCCAGTGGAGGGAATGTGCACTGTGGGAGAGGCAGAAGAAAGAGAATAACCTGCAGGAGAAAACCTGGAACCTGAAACCTGAAAATGCTGTCAATTACACTTCTCTCTGTCTGTGTCTTAGGCAGCTGTGTGTTGTCTGGAGGGCGTTTCACCTTTCCTCTCTCTCTGCCCCCCCCAGGGGATGCTGCTGAAGAGGAGTGGCAAGTCCCTGAACAAGGAGTGGAAGAAGAAATACGTGACGCTGTGTGACAACGGCGTGCTGACCTACCACCCCAGCCTGCACGTGAGTACTCCCTGGTCATCCCAGGGTTAGAAACCAGAAGTGTTTTACAAGGAAAAGTTTCCTAGAGGTTGTAAAGAGTGAGGGGAGGTCTTTGTCAGCGTGCAGTGCTCGTGGTTTATTCAGCAGTAATTCTGAGCAGCTTTTTGGAAATGGTGTAGCCATTAAAATATGTTCCGTGCAACTTTTGCATGTTGAGGATGCTGTCTGTCCCTCAGAGTGTGTGACACAATCCCAGGTTTGGATTTGGAGATGGAAGGAGGACAGAGGTCCCACTCAGGACTAGCCCACCCCCAAAATCCTGGTGTGACCCTGTAAGGTTAAATAATACCTATGAGATATAGATATATATGAGATACATATATATGAGATAGACATATACAGATAGATATATATAGATAGATAGATAGATATCTATCTATATATATATATATATCTCTATATCTGTGTGGTTTTATACAACATCTGATCTTGTATTTTATCATCATCCCACGTATGGAAATCAAAGGGTTGCCACTTGTAATGTTTTTAGGGCCAGTTGTTTCTAAACCTATTGGTGGCATTTTGAGCTCCAGGGCACTTTTACATTGAGGAGTGAAAATCAGGGTTTTGATGCATTTTCCATAAACTCTGAGGTTTACAGGCCTGCACCTGGAACTGGCAGGAAACTTCTGCTTTAGGTGGGTGGTGTCTGAGGAGCATGGAACTCTAGAATTATTAAGGTTGGAAAGCCCTCTAAGATCATCAAGCTCAGCTGTAGCCCAGTACTAAACCACGTCCCCAGGTGCCACATCCACGTCTGGCCACGCTGATACTGTGCTTGCCCCCCACTTGCTGTTCCCTGTCTGGGGAATATTAGCACTTTTTCTCTGCCTTGACACAAGATTTTATAGTCTCAGGTCCTGCCATAATGATGCTTTGCTCTGGTTCCTGATGCGATGTCCATGTCTCTTAAAAATTATGTGGTAAATTAGATGACAAGTAGCTTCAAGGCATTGCTGCTTCCCATCAGAAACCTTGTCCCTCAGCCCCTGTCTTCTGGAGCCGGGTTTTCACTGCTCCTTTGTGTGATGCAGTTCACATCTTTCTGCCCAACTCGGTCACTTTTAGTGCCTCTAAATTTGACCAATTCTGCTGTGAAGCAGCCCTGAAATCCCCAAACTTGTGTGTTGGTGTTGCTCCCAGAAGGGAAGCACGGACACCGCATGCCTCCACCTGAGTCTGCCTTGGATTGTGTTGGTCATCAGGCGAGCAGGAGGCTGCTGTGTGTGCCCTGGCCCCTTCCTGGCTGCTGGAAGGGCTCTATTGTTCCTGGCAGGGCCGTGCACGTGTTGGTTTTTCATTTCTCTGGCAGACAATGGAGAAACTTCTGCTCCGCAGGCTCCCCCGGAGCTGCGGCGTCTCCCCCAGAGTGAGAATCCACTGAGGTTACACGTAATTACTTTGAGATTAGAGGTAAATCCAGCGGAGATTAGAGAGAATCCATTTAAAGAAGAAGTAATTACCAGCCTGTAATTGTTTCCCTCTGTCCCCCACCATGCCTCCCCCACCCCAAGAAGAAGGTGCTGGGCTCGGTGTTTGCTCCTTGCATGGAATGGAGTTGTTTGTAGAGTAACCACAGATATTTTCAGTCAGTCGCACTCCCAGTACTAAACTTTGTTGGCAGGAATGTCACAATTTCTTCTCGGGGGTTGCCAGGTGAGTAGTTCTTCCCCCAAACAGGATTCTGATACTGTGTTTTGGTTTTGCTGGTTTTTGTTTATCAGTAATATTTTTTCCCCCTTTTTCACAACAAAGCAATGAATTTTTAATGCTGTGCTTACATTGCTGTCTGGGATAATTTCTTAGACTGTTTTGAAAAATCGGGGCCTTATTCCTACCAAATTAAACAGCACTGAAGAAAAGAGTTTTTGTTAGCCCTCCAAAGTCAGTTTCCTAAACTTGTGTAAAGCCTGGCTCTAATCTGGCCGGTTAGGTTTGGGTTGTTTCAAATGAGCAGGTCATTTTAATTAATCAAAATGTTGCCCTTTTAATTCTGGAGTGAATTTTTAATTGTGGTGAAAGGTGGGCTGGCCTCTAGTGGCAGCAGAAAAAGTAAATTTAGGAGATCATTTGGGCAGTCCAGTGTGTGGTTTGAGTCAGAGCACAACACCTTGTGTTGGAGGGAACAATTTCAGTGTTCAGTGGTTGATAGTGAGCACTGTGTTAAATATTGCTCGAGGTTTGGCCACAAGTGGATCAGTTGTCTCTGCCAGGCACGAAGCAGTGGTTTTTACGTAGAAAATTCGTACTGCAGACACCAGCCCTGACATCCTCCTTGAAAGCATTGCCTACAGAATGAAAGGTTTTGGGGTGGGGAGGGAAAAATCAAATTAGGCCCTTTCTAGCAGAGGGGGTGTCCCTGGGAGGGTCAGGCCTGTTTGGCAGGGCAGCGTGCTGAAACGAGCGCGGCATTGTGCCAGCTAAATGAGTGGCTCCCGTTGCCACCAGGTTGATGTTTGACACAATAGCAAAATCCCTCTCGTTTCTTTTCAAGAAAGTGGGGGGAGAGGAGAACGGGGGAAGAAAAATATATGTACATAAGCACCCTACCGTTTCCTGACTTGGTCATGTCAGGTTTTTTCAAGAGCCTCAAACCTTCCCATCCCTTGGGATGCCGAGGAGCTCCGCCGATAGAAAATGGTTGGGGATAATGAGAGAGAACTTTGACCCGCAGGCTTCAAAGTTCACCAGAGCTCCCTATTCATCTTGGGCTTCTGGAGCAGAGCCGTAGAGTGGATCACTAAAATTCTGGCCGGCAAATTCCGTGTCAGCCTCCCCAAAGGGCCCCGGGGGGATTTGTCGAGGCATCTCCTGGCTTTTTAATGGCGGGATGCCCGGAATGCATTCACCGGGATACCTGCTGGGCAGCACTGCTTTATCCCAGCCTTCTCCCCATGAATAGCTGATGATGTCTCACCACTGGCTGCCTGCCACAGGGCTGCCAGCATGCCACAGGTCAGCAGATGACAAAGCTTTAGCTGTGGATGTCCATTTTCTGCTCTTGTATCTTCACCAGCGCTGCGCCTCGTTTATGAAAAGAAGAAAAGGGGGGGGAAAAAGCTGAAAACAGCTCTTTTTTGGTAAGGGCAGTTTTCCCCTTTTATGTTTAGTCTGGTCTAGATTTGATTTCAAATAAAAGCACGGTGCTGGGGCACCTTATGGGGGAAGAAGAGCTTCTTAAATACGTGAGAAGGAAGGTGTGATGCCCATCCAGAACACATCTGGTACACAAACCCCGTGTATCTACACAGCCAGGTTGGTGTTTGCTTGCTGCAACCTTTAACCTTCATCCTCACTGGTCTGGTTTGATGGCCTGGGATTGTAACCATGATCCACAGGGGGAAATCTGGCTTTAGCTCCATGAGGGATGTGTGGATTCACCTGGTTTGCTCAGTTCATCTGACAGCAGCCACGGTTCCAAATTCTCCCTTAAATATAGTGCTGGCTGGGTGAGCAGCCCACGTGAGCATTAGCAGTGTTGTTCTGTCCTCAAATAAATTGGATGGTTGTTTTTTTTTTTTTTTAAGGCAACATTTCAGCCTGGTAGGGAGTCAGATCCAACACTGGGCTGAACTTGGCACAAGAGCTTCAGTGATTCATTATACAGACACATCCTCTGAGAAGACCCTACAAACCCCAGATGCTGTAAAATTCCTTGAGGTGTCATTTGAGCTTTCTCTGCTTGGCCCTTTCCTCCAGGAAAAGCAGATGGTGAGGAGCAGGAGGCTTTTGAGAACATCCTCTGTGTTGGTTCCTGGAGGTGTTGTAGCTCCGTGCACTTTCCTCGCGTCCCAACATTTTGCTCAGAGCTGCAGTTGAAATTTTTGGTTGTTACCAGCTCGTGTGATTTTCCAGAACTATTTGGGAGCAGAAAGCCTGCTTGCAAATGCAGGATCCCATCTCCCCCCATCCTTGAGAGCAGTGTGGTGTCCTGTGTGGCCAGAGCCTGGTGCTGCTCCAGCTGAGGGAGCCGTGCTCCCTTTCCCGTTAGGAATATCCCCCACAGCCATCGCTGCAGCTCGGCCTCACTTCCAGGGTTGTGTTACCTCAGGCAGTTCAATAGCTCTGAAGCATGTTGTTTGTGTTGCTTTAATAGAAATATTCATGCTCATATATTTCTAAAATACCATCGTGTATGTCCATTTCCCCCCTCCCGCCATTTTTGCTCTGAAGGAATGTAAAGCTGGATGTTGGCTGGCTCTGAAGGGCCTTTGAGCTGGCATTTCCTATCAACAGCTAATCCTCACATCAGCCTTTGGTAAATACAGACTTGGGCTCACAAAAGGACGCTGGAAGTGCTCAGGGCCAGGCTGGAGAGAGTTTGGAGCACCCTGGGATAGTGGAAGATCCCTCTCCGTGGCAGGGGGTGGAACAGGATGGGCTTTAAGGTCCATTCCAACTCAAACCATTCTGGGATTCTGTGTTAATTTTCACATGTGGTGTAGCTCTCCCTCCTGAGAGAGCAGTGATCAAAACAAATCCTGCAGAGCTGCAGTTTGAGTACTGATGAAGATCAATCTGAAGCTTGTGTAAGCTTTTATTGTAGTTAATATAGCATCCACTAGCATGCCTGAAACATTGGTTAGGATAGAAAAAAATGAATTACAGGAACAGTTCAATATGAGTATAGTAATTTCTGATTTTTATAGAGTGCTGTAGCTGTTCAGATCACTCAGACACTTTTGAGCTTCCTGGAAAACTTCTTTATTCTCTTAATCTGAAAGATGTAATGGAGTGAAGATAAATGTGAGAGAAAAAACTGAAGATCATGGAACCACAGAATATCCTGAGATCCACGAGGGTCTGTCCAGACCTCTGTGCCCTCGAGGGAGTCGACACTCAGTAGTGTGGCAAACACAATCGTGCTTTGGCAGAGCTGCACAGGCTGGAGCAAACACACATTTCAGTGTTGTGTCTGTCTGCTCTCTCTTCAGAAAGTCAAGGAAGATTCTTAGGATCAGAATGAGTTGCAATTTAAAAGGCAAAAGCCAAGCTATTAATTAAACAGGGGGGTTTATAAAATTAGAGCTTCCTGTCCAGCCGAGCTAACTGCTGTGGGTATAAATGCTTCATAAATTACTCAGGATGGTAAAACTCTGGTTTGTCTTTTACAGCAGCTCTCGTTACAAAGGCTGAATGAGAAGTGAAGTGCAAGGGGAAGAGTTTTCTTAAAATTTTATGCAAATCAGTGATTCATTTACAAAGAGACCAACGTTTTGTTGGTGTTGTGTTCCAAGTCTTACCCTGACTTCCTCCCCTGCCCCTGCAACACTGATGGAGCTGATCAACACCACGGTATAGGTACAGCCAATGCTTTTTATTACTGAAATTTAATGTTCTTGATCCCCAACGTGAAGCAAACAGATTCATGATGACCTTCTTTTTGTCAGGACAGAGCGCTTTAGGGTGATCGGTGTTTTCCAGAACGCGTTCCCATTCCTCTGTTCTCCTCAGAAAATAACATTTCGTGGCTCTCCTCGAGATTAACTACGTATTACGGAGCTGGATGGTATTATGGCCGTGTTTATATGCGAGACAGGGGGACAGCTAATTCCCCAGGACCATTTGATGAATATATTCCACGGCGGCTCGTATCCCGACGGTCCATCCGCGGCTCAGGCCCTTCCTGGGAAAAGCGGCGAGGAGTTGGGGAGACTTCTTCTTTTTTTGTTGCCGTCGTTGTTGTTTCTTCTTAGGTGTGCCTGTGGCCCCACACGGAAACCAATCAAGGAGCGATTTATGTTCATTAAGGGCTTGTCAAAACTGAAAAATTTTCTAATCAATGGCGATGTGGCGGCGGCCCCTCCATGGCTGGGAGTGTCGCCTCGGCGGCAGCGGCTCCGTGCCTGTTACAACTCTAGGCTAGGAATCTGCTGATGATTACATTAGGCTAAGCTGCGAAGTAAATGAACCATGGCTTATTTAGGTGCAACTAGCTCCAGTGTAGTCCTGCCCCGCAGGGCACTTTATAGCGTTTTATGGCTTTAAAATTAGTGTAGCTTCCCATTTGCTGCAGGGTGCTGCATGTTATGCCTTTGAACTCAATAAGCAAAGGGAAGGGGGCCTTTTGTTTTTTTTCTTCTTCACCCCCCCCCGCCTCCTTTTCTTCTTTTTGCAGTTTAGCAATTTTGTTTTGCATCTTTTCCAGACGGCGTTTTCCAATAAAAATGTCTGACTGCCACAGAGAGGCACAAAAGTCAGGGCTCCATCCAATTTCCCGGGCTGCTCTGGTTTGGGGGGAAGAGGATTTGGTCGTTGCTGAGGGTGGTGAACAATAGGTTTTGTGGGTCCAATAGGTCAGCTCACAAAATTGGAATTGTCTTTCAAAAAATACGCTGCACACGGTCTTTAAAATGTCATCCAGAGGTGCAACCATAAACTTCCTTTTCCATAATAATTTTTATTACGCCTCAGATCAGGAAACACTATTTCAACCTCAGTAAGTGGAGCCTTAGGAGCGTTATGTCCGACTGAACAGTGGGGGAAAACTGCCACAAAATGAAGGTGTTTCTTACAGAATCACAGAACAGTTTGGGTTGGAAGGGACCTTGGAGCTCATCTCATTTTGCCTCCCTGCCATGAGCAGGGACGTCTTCCACTAGACCACGTTGTTCAGAGCCCCATCCAGCCTGGCCTTGGACACTTCTAGGTATAGGAAAGAAGCTCATCAAAAGCTCAGTGGAAACCAGGCACGGATCTGGGGAGGATTCTTAGCCTGGACCTGTTCTAGTGATGGAAAACCAGGCTTTTGAGAGATTGGAATAGCTGAAAAGGAAGAAAAAAGTGTAATATTCATACCTGTGTACCACTGTAGCCATGGAAAATCACTGCTCTTGGAGAGTCTCTCATTCTGTATGTGGTGCATTGGAAAAGGGTGGCAGTGGGACAGATGGAAGAAACGTGGGGACACCTCTAGGAAGGAGCAGATATTTTTTTACTTTTTAGTGTTGTGACGCATGGCTTATCCCAAAGTGAGTGGTTTCAGTGTGGGCTTGGAAACCCCTTTACCCAGTGTAAAACTATAACCCCCATGAAGGGCTTTCTCTCCTTCCACCATCTCTTGTGTTATTTGAAAACCCTCAAACTCCACAATGTTTTTTATATCCACGTTTTCGATCACTAAACTGAGCCCTGTCTTTTACTTAGAGGATGGTTCTAGAGCACAGCCATGCCTAGGACAAGGGGAAATGACTTTAAGCTGAAGGAGAATGGATTTAGATGGGATATTGGGAAGGAATTGTTCCCTGTGAGGGTGGGGAGGCCCTGGCACAGGGGGTGCCCAGAGAAGCTGTGGCTGCACCATCCCTGGAAGTGCTTAGGGTCAGCTTGGACATAGGCATCAAGGTTGGAACACCACATAACCTGGGTTCAGGTTGTAGCCCTTGGTGGAGTGTCTTCTCCAGCTTTGAGACCATCAGAAATCATTGGGATGTGCAGCTGTGAATTTAACAACTGCTGGCATTCAAAATCAAAAGAGGCCCCCCCAAAAAAGCGGTGTCTCTTTTTGGTAGGCCTGTTTAGAAAACATGATCATACCCGTTTGCTCAATTTGCATGTCTGAAAGGCTTCTGCTCAGTTAATTGGTTAAATTAATTTCTGCTGTTGTAAACAGAGAGCTGCTGTATTAAGAGCAGAAACTGAAGTAATTTTACTTCACATTATTCTGTGTCATGGCGCATCGTTCCTTTCTTACTCAAGGCAATTCATTTTGTGGGGCTGTCAAGTAATACTTGGTGTCATCTCCAGTCAATGCAGCTTTTTTGATTTTCCCCTGATATTTTAACAGTTTATTTAGTCCTGTAGATAATGGTCAATGGCCTTGAGTAGTCAAATTAACACCTCGGCGGCGCCGCACCGGAGCGGTAACCCGGGGACGAAAAGGGATGAGAATCGACGCGGGGAGCGCGTTTTGGGGGATTATGGATTGATGGATGCAGCGGCAGCGTCGCCCTCTCTGACTAAGATGGAGCTGCCAGTTAGTGCTGACTGCAGGCCATCACCTGCGTGGTGCCTCAGCAGCTGGGAGCCGGGATGGAGACCTTGGATGGCCCTCGGGTCCTGGGATCAGCGGAACGTTCTGGCTCCCGCCAGAACCGGGGATGGCACCGCTTGGATTCGATCCTGTGATTCCTGCAGGGAGCTCTTTGGGACAACCACTGATGGCTGGTGTCCCCCTGCTCTGAGAGGAGGGGGAGCCGTGTTGAGCTGTGCTGCCAGCGAGCTGCGAGCCCCGGGTCCCCCCGCCACAACTCTCAATTGCTAGCAGGTTTCTCTCACTGCACCTCATTTGCATCTGGGACATCAATTAGCATGTTTGTTGAGGCTAATTGAATGAAACTCAATCATAGCTCTTAATTGCTTGACTATGTGAAAAGAAATCACATTAATGCAGCTAATTAAGTGTATGGCAATAGATGCAACATAATTAGGAGCGAAATGTAAAAAACAAGCGGCGGCGGAGGTGCGAGCGCGGGGTGTGGGGGATCGGGGCGCCCGCGTCTCCTCCGCGCCACGTGTTTGGGGAGGGGTCCCTCTGCTGTGCTGCTGGCTTTAATTTTTATTTATTTATTTATTTATTTATTTTATTTTTTTTTCCCCCCGCCTCGCTGAATGATGAACGCGGACAAGTCGAGAAGAAAAATGCAAATGGATTCGCAATTACTACTTTTTCAAGCTGTTGAGGGGCAGAAGATGGCACGTCTGGGGTGGCCCACCGTTGAGTGGGCTCTAGGGACTTGTTAAGTGCTGTTTAAAAGTACTTGGCTTTGAATTACCCTCATGCCTTGTTAAAGGGTTTTTTCCCCTTTTTTCTCGGATCAGCATTTTCTACAACTAACATCTCGGGGAGTTATCCCTGTACCATTTGCATATCAAAATCCAGCTTGCTGTCTTCTCTTTAGCGCAGCATATTCCAGATGACAGCGAGACCCTCATCTGTTCTAATCTGATCAAACCCTCCGTGGCGCTTCTGAAGCCCCGGCGTCGTTTTGTGGTTTGAACTTTGGTTCCCCGAGCGGGGAATCTGACGGGGCCGGGAGCACGGTCCTTGCCCTCCCCTCCTCGGGGAGACCCACAGATTATCACCGTTCGTCCTGCACGCGGTGAAAAGCCCTTTATTATTTACATTTGATAGATCCCCATAAATATTTAAGCCGACGTTAATACCCACCCGGCATCTGTTGTCGTTCGGGCGCTTTCGCTCTGACAGCGTTGGTTTTGTGTTTGCCAACGCTCCCTCGCTTCCTCAAGTGGTTTTGTGGCTCGCCTCAGCCTGGTTTGCACCCGGTTAAAAGACCTTTAATAACACCCTGCCACATCTCGCGAGTTGTGAAATCACACCCTTCCCCTGGAAGAACGGGGAACCAAAACCCCCTTCTCCAGTTTGTGGCTGTGCGTTAAATAAAACTATTAGAAAAGAGCGTGTGCCGAGGTTTAGTCGCTCTCTGATTAAACCTCACTTTAGAGCCCATAAGCAATAAATGCCCAATTATCTTCTGCTTATTGTATTTTAATTTGTGAAGAACTGACACACCGAACAAGAAAGTTCCGCCAAGTTGATAATTTATGGGTGGAATGCGTTTGTTCATCTCCAGCACCTACTAAAGGAATTCTCCTGAGTGGATTGCCTTTGTTTCTCTTGGCAGCAGAGCTCTGCGTCCTCTCCCCACAAATTGTTCAGACCCCACCTTTTGCTGTTAATAATTCTCAGACAGCTTGAGAAAAATAAGCTGCTGTGATGGCTTAGTTTGAGGGTTTTAGCACTGATTTCTATTAACAATGAAGAAATTATTGCTGGTCCAGATTTTCGATGGATTTTGAGCAGAATATGTAATTTGTGTTGTAAAAACTGCCAAAGGTGAAAGAATCTTGATGAGGGAGCTGATTGCTCCCTGGATTGTGGCAGCAGTGATACGGATTTTGGGTGAATTCAGGAAATTTCCTGTGAAATGGAAACCCAGATCTTCTCCCAGCCACCTCAAATTGCTGTTTTTCTCTTGGGGTCCTTAATCCCAGAGTCCTGAAGTGGTTTAGGTTGGAAGGGACCTTAAAGCTCATCTCATCCCATCCCCTGCCATGGGCAGGGACACCTCCCACTATCCCAGGTTGCTCCAAGCCCTGTCCAGCCTGGCCTTGGGCACTTCCAGGGATCCAGGGGCAGCCACAGCTTCTCCGTGCAGCACAGATGTCTCTTCCACTTCTGGCTCCCAGTTTTTAACGTGCTTGCTCTGATCAGATGCAATTTGCGTGGTTTTTTTCCCCTTTGATGATGTTTTGTGTGGGTTCAGGAAGGGTCATGTTCTAAGGAAACAAAGTTGGAATTGCTGAAACCTTCCCTGCTGGTGCCCTTTTGTAACTTTGGTGCCTGCTGACCCATTCCAGCCAAATTCGAGGGAGAAAAGATAAAGGCATAAAACGCTGGCAGAGAGGAGACACAAGTGAATGTGCTGAGGAGGGACACTCAGCCTTGTCTTCTCCTTCTGTTTGGAACCTTTAGCTGGTGAATTCTCTGTGTTGGGAATCACCTCTTATCCAGCTGGTAGTTGGAGGATCCGTGAGGAAACTCCAGACTTTTGGGGCTAATTGTCACGAGAAGTGTGGAAGGGAGTATCAGGAACATGGAAGGAAGGGGAAAACCACGTGGTGGGTGCTGGCAGAGGATACAGGGCCAAAGCCTTGTGAAACCAGGTTTATTAATGCTGTTGCCTGCAGAACTCCCTGTCTGATGTTGGCTTTTGGGGTTTTTTCCCTCTCTTTGCAGGATTACATGCAGAACGTTCACGGGAAGGAGATCGACTTGCTGAGAACCACTGTGAAGGTCCCTGGGAAGAGGCCACCCCGAGCCACGTCAGCCTGTGCCCCCATCTCCAGCCCCAAAACCAACGGCCTCTCCAAAGACATGAGCAGTTTACACATCTCGCCAAATTCAGGTAAGAGAACACCTTGCTAGGGGGGGAAAAAAATGGGGAAAAACTGCATTTCCGGTGTCTGTAGGGAATTACTGTGAACAACTGGGATAGGGATGATGCCTCTTAATAACTGGAAGTGTTCCAGGCCAGGTTGGACGGGGCTTGGGGCAACCTGGTCTCGTGGAAGGTGTCCCTGCCCATGGCTGAGGGTGGAATTAGATGAGCTTTAGGATCCCTTCCAACCCAAACCATTCTGGGATTTACAGACCCACTGATGTGGAAGTTTTTAATCCTTGATCTGTCCCCCACGAGAGATTCTGAGTTTCTCAGCAGCCCTCAGTGTCTGTCTTTGTGTATTTGTTACTTTGTGCTTGCTAAAGCCCTCCATAATTTCACAGTAATTAGCATATGGGAGGAATTTACCATCTCTTACCTAATACTTAGGAAAAGCAAATGCTGTATGATCTGAAAGGGCTTTTTATGGCTTCCTGGTGAGATCCACAGCCCTTCTTTCTGCTTTTGGAAAGTTCAGTATTGTGCATTCTTCTAACAGCAAGATTCTTCTGTGGAAAGCTGTTTTAATTGATTGATGGAAGTGGTTTATAGCTCCTTCTGAGCTCTAAACAAAGAAGTTTATTGTTTGCTGAAGTACTTGTCCATACAGCTAAGTGGATTTTAAAAAATTGCATTAAGGGAAAAACATTTGAGACAATTTATCTTGTTAAAATGCACAGCTTGTACAAAACTCGTAATGGTCTGGTGGAAGTTTTGTCAGCATGTTTGGGATGACATCCATAAAGTGCCAAGTGCCTTTTGCATTTATGGGTAACGTAGAGCCCTCCTGCATGTGCCAGCAAAACTGTCCCCACACTCCTGTCCCTGTGCAAAACCCTCTGGGATGAGCAGCCCTGGGATTCCTGGATGTTCAGGTGTCTTCTTTTGGATAAAAATAGTTATCTGTCTCATGCTTCATATAATCAGGCTGGTTTGGGTTGGAAGGGACCTTAAATATCATCTAATTCCAACCCCCAGTCCTTCAAGCCAAGGTGTAATTCCCTGCTTTTTTGAGACATTCCCCTTCATTAGGGGAAAACAGAGATTTTTTTTCCTTCCAGCTGTGAATGGTACTGGTTGAGATGGATTTTAAAAGCAGTGCCACTGAGCAGACACCCCTGGACATCTCAGGCTGGGACCTGAGGTGTCTGAAGCCATGATTTCATCAAACCCTTGTTCAAGTTGTGACTTGGCACTGGAAGAGTTCACGGGAGAAAATTATTTGTGGTCGGGTGGTTTTTTTCCAGTTTCCTTTATAATTTAGACAACTAGGTGTGGGGAGTGCTTGTGTTTTTCAATATACTTCCTAATTTAGGGAAGAAAAGTGGCTGGGTGAGACATTTAAATAGAGATTTTGGCTTTGAAAACATTTGAACACAGGCAAAAATTACTTGATTGCTTCAGAGAAGGAAGTTTCTGGAAACATTTTTAGAGATATGTGGTAATTTAAGGTTTGTAGCATGGAATTTGCATGTTTTGGCATCTACTTGGGTTGCCAGGTCAGAGGGAAACTTCCTATGATAGTTTACAGCAGGCAGCTCTCCTTGGCAGGGATGGGAGCACTGTGCTTGTGTGTCCTGGCCAGGCTGAGGTTTGATCACTCAGGAAGAAGTTAATTGTGCCCGAAATTCCAAATGCTGGGAAATTTAGGTAGTGTATTTCAAATAACACCGTGGGAATAGTTGGAGCTTCTCTCCTGCCTCAGCTTGGGGAGACCTGTAGGTCCCCAGGGCTCTGTTCTGGAGTGCCAGGAGAACACCTGGAATATCTGCATCTTCCTGTCATGCAGCTCAGAACACCTGGAAATCATCCCTTGCAGGCTGTGCTGCTGTCTCAGAGCTTCCCTCGCTTGTTAGTGCTGGGAAAAGTCGTGTCCTGAGCCTGTGTGATGCTTGAAAATTGATCACTTGGCACTCACTGGTTGTCACTGGGAGGTTTCTCTACGTGGATCTGCCACATGGAGGAGGTTTGGACCAAACAGGAAGGACCAGCACTTGCTATGTTGATTTTTAGGCCTGTAAATTCACTATATTTTCGCTGCTTCACATCACCTCTTCTCCAAAACAGTCAAATGCTGCTTGTCTTGGATGATGCCTTGGTTTGACACTTAAACACTGCTTGGAAGCTGCTCCTTAAGGATGGGTTTCAGTGCCAATTTTGCCAGCAGATCTATGGGTTAAATGCCTATTTAATTGCCTATAACTGATGTTTTAAGTTCATTTTTCAGCAAATAGTTTTCTCTGAGTGTTATTTCTTGTGGTTCAGCCACTCTTCTGATCCCACCACGGTCTGTGAGGCAGCAGAGCAGCTCGAGCTCCTCCTTCTTCTCATCCCCTTCCCTCTCTAAAGCCTTTCTGGACCTCAGTGATTGATCAGACACCTTTGATTTCCTCCTGCATGGGGAGGGTCTTTCCCAAGGTGCTTCCCATAAAAGTGCTGTGAGCAAAATAGAAGGAATGAGGCTGATCAGGGCAATATTGTCAGTTCAGGAGGGGCAAACTCAGTTCTTTGGCACCACAAGTCACAGCAGCCAAGGATTTAATTGACGTAGGCGTCACATGCGGAAGGGAAAGTTTAGGAGTGTGTCATTCCTATCACGTGGGATTTTGTCATGCTTTGGGGCACTCCTGAGCTGAACAAGATTGTTTTACTGCTTTTAAAGGCTTGGACAAACAGATATATTATAACCGTGTCTCCATGACAGTTCTCCCAATCTGTAAATGTATCCCAAAATTCTGGAAGCAGGTATCTCTGGGGAAAAATCATCTTAACAACAAAAGCCGATTTCCAGTCCTTGAGAGTTTGTTTCAGAGATGTAAAAAAAAAAAAAGACCTTTATGAGAGTATGTGGATTAAAAAGACTCAGGATGTCTCTTTCCTGCTGGGTTTCCACTGGCACGAGGGCTGGGAAAAAATACTTTTCCCTTGACATCAAGTCACAGTCCATTGTCACAGTCGTGATGGGACAGGGAACAAACTGGAAATGAAACAGCAGTAGGAAAAAGGAATATTTTCTGTGCTCTGTCAGAAAGGAGTAGAAGGTTGGGCTGCTCCTGCTGTTGCAAAGCCAGGCACCTTGCCTGGAAAAAGGTTGACTTTGATTTGAAAACCGGTCTCTTCTTGGCTTCTTGGAGGTGCAGTTTGGGGTTTGTGGTGTGAGAACTGGGATTCTGTGTGGCAGCTTCTCCCAGAAAATACAGAGAGATGGGAGGGTTGTTTTGGTTGTGTTATTTATGTTATATAGACTTTAAATAACAGGTTGTTAACTGTGGCTTTAGGGAAGGAGCTCACATTTGTAAGCTAACTTGGTGGGAATCTGTGAGTTAGGGGAAATGGATGTTTACTCCCTTTAATCTAAAATTATGTCACTTCTGTGGTATCTTCAAAGCTGACGAACGATGCTTAAGTAACTGAAATTTAAATTAAATTTACATGGCACTGGTTGATTCAGCTCGGTTGGAAGTCCTTCAGGAAAGGGTAATTCTTGGACTTGCTCAGTTCCAGCTTTCTCTAAAAGAGTCGTGTCCATCCCAGTCCTGTCCCTCCCACTAGTCTGTCTCTCTGCCCTTTAGGAGCTGGCTCATCCTGACTTTGGAGCCAGGAGTGGGTCCAGGTTTCATTCACTCCTGAATTGGGTTGGATTTGAGCTGCTTGACCTGAAGGTGAACTTATTCCTGAAATCTCTCCCAGGAGTCATTTATTTCTTCTCCTCTCCAAACAACCCAAAGCCCGAGCTGTAGCAAGAGCCACTGATGTAGAAAGTTCACGTCTAAAAATAGCTTATGGTGTGGAGATAAATTGTTTCCTGATTAACACTTCATTTAAATAATTTGGTGCTATTAAATTTCCTCAAAATGGTGACTGTACAGTATGTGAAGTATCCCAAAATGTGTTGGTTCCAGGGCCATCGTTAAGTGTGCTGAAGGTTGTTATCTGCTAACTGCTTGTGACATTTCAGATGCTGCAGGAACGGCAGCTCCGCGTTCTCAGCAGTGTGAGCTTCCTGCCTGTTATTAATTGTGATCATCTATCAAATCCTCGGTGTTTTTTGTAGATCGTGTAATAATCTTTTCTAATTGGAGGTCACTGTGAGGATTCAGATGTTACGATCAGGCTGGTGATGAGTAAAAATGTTCGTCAAGCCAAGAGCTCACTGGCGTGGGCAGTTTTTCCAAAGCCCGTGGGTCTTGGGTGCCTTTGCAAATAAATGCTGAACTGAGTCCTAAATTCTGGAATCTGCTCTGCATTCCCTACTTGGAGGTGATCTGGTGTGGTTCCCACGAGGCCAGAGGTTGGTTGTTGGGAGTTATTTGTCCCTAATTCTGTGGTGGGGCGAGGGACGTGCAGTGATTTCCCGCGAAACGTTTGCCGCGCTTCGGCTCGAGCGCGAGTTTTACGCGTTTGCCACAGATCACAAATGCAAGTTTGGGACTTACTTTCTTCATCAGTCACCCGAGTCAGTTTTCCATCTGGGTGGCTTTGCTGTTGGTTCCGTGATGTACAGCTGCAGCGACGGGAAGGAGAAGTTGGCAGTTTCCTTGTTTCGAAGGAAAAAAACCCAATTTCAAGTGCTTCCGAGATTTCCCTTTCATCCCACTAGAGGGGGATCCCTCAAGGTCATTTTCTCCTGTTCCTCTGGACTAGGATTTGCCCTTTCCAGAGCTAGAGAAATACAAACTTTCGCTGTTAGTGCCCTGTATTCCTTAATAATGGGAGAAAAGGAGCAGGGCAGTATTAGGAATAATGAAATAAATATTTGATAAAGTATCTGCGTTGGTTAAATATTGAGAAAAATGAGTTTGCTGAGATTTTTCTCTTCAGGGAAGGAAAAAAAAAAGGAAAAACGAGCTGTCTGAGGATCCTTTCTCGAGGTGGGCAAGTCCCTGATGATGATGAGGTGGATGGAGGGTAGGAATGTGTCGTGGAGCTTCAGGCAGGTGGCTGGAGCCCTCTGGATGATTTTCATGCCTCCGCGGCGCCGTGTCCTGGATAAAATCCCAGATCTGCCCTGTCCACCCGATGCAGCCCCGGTGTCTTGACGGTGTAGCACGAACTGGTTGGGTGTTCAGACCTTTGCAGGATTGTTCGTGCTTTTCCCCCCAGTGATTTTAAGATATTAAAGCCATCGGGAGGGGTTGAAGCTGATTTACTAAACGGGGGAGAGAAAAAAAAAAAAAAATTCACAAATGTGTTTGGAGTATTGAACTGCCGTTGACATCTAAAGTCCCAACCATGCTGTTTTCCTCCACACTCCAGCAATCAGGACATCCAGCAAACCCATAAAAAACCAAACTAATAGCATGAATATTCAGTGACCTAGAATACTAATTATTGTCATGAATATTAATGTGATCGGACTTGCTTTTTCCTCTTCTCTTTCTCTCCGGCTCGGGTTTTTTTTTTTTTTTCCCCCCTCTATTTTTTTTTTTTAATTTTTTTTTTTTTTCCTTCCACTCAGCCGGCTCTAAAGATGGACCATAATGAGAGCATTTAAGAGAGAGAGCGCTCTCCGCCGTGACAGGGACCGGGGTAATAAGGAGAGCTTGATTAACGTGGTGCACTTGGGGGAGAGATGAGAAGATTCACGTGGGCCTGTTGTGGGGGAGGCAATGAGGCACCGGCGGCTGTGTTGCTGCTCCCTCAGATTAATGAGGCCTAAGAGTGCATTAGGAACAGTGACAAAGGTTTGATCTAATGGGCTCAGTCATTTTTCCTTTGAGTGACAGACGCACAGAAGTAATTGGCTGTGCAGAATGGCAGCTCATTGGCAGTACTTAAGGATACATTATCCCCGTTGTGTGGCCCGCAGAGGCTGTTTATCAAAACTGCTCACACTGCAGACATGCATTCACTTAGCTGCTGTTACAGTGGCAATAGCTATTAAAAAAAAGAAAAAAAAAAAAGAAAAAAAAAAAAGGAAAAGTCAACTCGCATTCGTATCTATTGTCTCTTTTGCGAAAATAAAGTTTCTTTGTTCCGATTCCCGAGGAGGCGGTGGATGCCAGCAGTGGTCCCTCCCCACCCCGAGGAGGCTCTGGCTGCAGGGTTTGGGGAGGGCTGGAGCTCGTGGGAAGCTCCCAAAGTTTAGCCCAGTTCATCTCAGCAGTCCTGATCCAGCACCCCCTCTCCAATTCCATTATTGATAATTTCCACCGACAGTCGAAGGGATTAGGAAGCATTTTACATCCTTTGCCTCAGGGCCCTGCACGCTGTACCTACCTCGGAGTGATTTGGATCTCTGCTGTTATTTTTTCCAAAGTTAAATCCACGGTTCCTATCGGGATTCACAGCCAAATAAGAGCAACACAAAGCAGAGTTTTTGCCAGTGCAAAACGCTCACCTCTGGGTCTTGAAGCTGCAGTCCCTGCACAAGCAGATAACCTCAATCAGGACTTGCCCAGAAAGCCACGCATATCTTATTTATTACTGCTATTTGTTAAAACTACAGAAAAAATAATAATAGGCCTGCCAGGAAAGGAAAGCAGGCTTTGATCCCAGCAGAATAAATAGTCGGGGATCTCGAGCAGAAGCCCGCGGTGAAGATCTTGGGTTTAACTTTCTTTTAGAAGAGACGTCTCCTCTGATGACTTAATTTTCCTCCACACTTGCTGTGTTGCTTTGGCATGCTCTGAGAATAATAGCTTTCCTCGTTACACTCCCAGCACCACGTCCTTCACTGCCAGGATATTTCTTGGCACTGCCTTGTTTGTTCATTAGCACTGACCCCGCTCGGTTTGTGCGCCGCTAATCGAGCCCACTTCGGTGGGGATGGAGATGGAAGGGCTTCCTCTAGGAATAGCTGCTCGTCCTTAGGAATCCTGTTCAGCAGGGAAATGCTTCTGGAAAAAAAAAGTCTTAAAACTAAGTAAAACTCCCAAGCAAGTTTGCTGCTGCAGTGTTGGAAATGATTGTCAGCGTTGTTGAGGGAGAGTTCCAGCACTGGAACCGGTGTGGTTTGGAAAGATTTTTGTCACGGAGTCACAAGGGTTTGGGTTGGAAGGGACCTGAAAGATCTTCTGTTTCCAGCCCTCTCTCTCAGTCGTTCTTGTTTTCTGTATGAGGGACCTCAGGTAATTTTGGGTGCCTGATAAAGCCAGGGCAGAGACCATGTGCTGCCTGCACGCTGCCATCGGGATCAAACAGAATCCATGGCAATACTCGAGGGAATTTTACCCTGCTCGAGAACCTGGCTGTGGAATTTGGAGCTCTCCAGGTCCCACAGTCTCCTCAGAGCGTGGCCAGACACCTGGGCAATGCCTCCCTTCCCAGCGTGGGGCTCTGCTCAGTGGGAGAGGCAAGGAGCTGTAAGTAGATGTTTTCCCAGATTTCAGTGCAGCACACGATCTGCAGAGCGAGCACAGAAAGGAGGATGCACCTGGAAAAGGTGGATGCTGAGGCAGCAAACTAATGGAACCCAGAAGAGCTATCCCCAAACGTTCCTGGTCCCAAGGTTCTTATCTAGGGGTGGAGGAGAGGCAGGAAGTACAGCTGGGATGGTCAGACACTTCTCAGGAGAGGTTTGTCCGCTGGAAAGCTTTCTGCACAGCTCTGGGAATTAATTCCTGAGTGTGATGCAGAACTGAGGATGGGAAGGGAATGCTTCCCATCCTTTTACAGCCAGCAGTGGGGCTTCTCCCTTTCCCTGTCCACCCTGAAGAGACTGGAGGGAGCAGTGCTGGGTGTGGGTTTGGAAGGGGCATCCACAGCCAGTCTAACCTACTTGACAGTGCCTGGTGCTGAATTAGAGGGCATTTCAAGAATAGGCAGAATTCCTGCAACACAAATTGACCCAACATGATTTGAAACAATTAACCCTCTGATATCAAGAGTCAGGATTTCCTGACCCACAACTCTAATGTATTTTTCATTAGTTCTAACAGCTGGTGAGCGCAGCCCTCTGGCCTTAAGAGGTTTATTTCCTTCTCTTTTTCTTCTTTCTTTCTTTTTTTTTTTTTTGGAAAAGGAGCTCGTCGTGAGCATGAGGAGCTTGGCACAAATGAAACATGGTGAAAGCAGAGCAGTAGGGCTGCAGTTTATCTGATTCAGTCTTTCTCTGCAGTCTCAAATGCTGCTGCTTCATGGAAAAATATAGTTCTGCTTCACAACTCCTGCACTGACTGCTCGTCTCATAAATCTAGGAGTATATTAGTTGCACTTGTGAACGTAACTTCTGGTAGCTGATTTGTTTGGAGGAAATCACACATGTGTCTACAGTGGGGAATGGAAATCACTTGTGACCCGTGTCGTTCGTGTCAGTTGTATCTCACTTCTCAGGGTCTGCTTGTGAATTATATTCATTCTGCATTCGTAATTAGTGGGTGGTGTAGTTGGTGAAGGCTTGAAATGATGTGTCTGTTCCACTAACCCGTGATGATTCACTGGATTATTAAGTTAAAAACCAGCAAAAGAGGGATTGCTGATGTGCTGTTCCTCGTACTGTTCCATTGCAGGAGCAAACACGACCAAAACCATGAGTGGTTTCTTTTTTGTTGGACAAGTCACTGCAGATATGTAAGACAGCATTTCTATTAACCTTAATTGCATATTTTATTACAATTTTTACGATAGACCCTTTAACTTTTGGCTTTTACCGCACTGCTCGCATCCTGTCCGGTCCTCTGTTTGTATGAATCCTGATTATTTTCATTTCATTTCCAAGTTCTGCATTTCTGCTCTGTTGTTTTGGACATCCAAAAGGGCTGTGTGTGAGGAGCCAGAGCGACTCCCTTGTTCTCCTTCTGCCCCCAGCGTGTGTTTCCCTCAGCTCCTCCGCACGCAGGCACTCCTCAGCTTAATTCCTCTTGCCTCCACCTGCTCTTTGCAGCCATTTACCCTGAATAAATGGGTATTTAAATGGGATTTTGTGCGAGCGCGCTCACTTTTCTTAGGGGCTCGTCTGCTGAGCAGTGGCCGAACCTGGAAATTACCTTGGATGTTAATTTGGATGGGTTTTGTGGGGCTTAATTGTTTGAACGTTTTGTAAGCGCGGTCGTAACGGGGTGTTTTATAACATCAGAAAAGATAGTTTTAATAAAGCTGTCTAGAGCTAGAAAGAGGAACTCTTCCTTTGATGCTCCTTTGGTAGATGAAAACATTTTTGTTCAATAGGAGACCAGCATCTTTTTTTTTGCTCATTTGAGACAAGTTCTGGCAACATACTGATATTCATTCAAATATAAATGCCATATTCCCTTTGAAATGCAAATTGTTTAAAGAAAAATAGCATATGGTAGAGGTAAGTACCTTTTCAAATCAGCTCCCACACTTTAGGGATGTGAGTACAGCTAAAATTATTCTTTGGAAAGAATCTGGAGCCTTTGACACATTGAAGCTTGAACTAATCAAGGCTTCCCAGTAAGCATATACACATATCCATATCAAGGAAACAGTGCTGAGAATACATGGATTAGCATAGTAATTTAACTGCCCCCTGCTAATCAACTTAAGCAACCAGCTGATGCACGTGGGATGCATTTGAAGAGGCAACTCTTTCACAGCTCCAGCGTGGGCCAGGTAGCAGGCCAGGAGCTTGGGGTTGGTGTGGAGATGGGTGTCTGCCTGTGGATGGGGGACAAGAGGTGCAGGGTGCCGAGGTTTCGTGTGCCCAACCCAACGTACAGACTTTGCTTTTCGTGGATCAGAGAGCCGTGGAATGGTTTGGGTTGGAAGGACCCTTAAATCTCATCTGGTCCAACCCCCCTGCCATGGGCAGGGACATCGTCAGCATTTCCACTGGGTACTGCTGGCCTCCTCTTTTTCACTGCCTGCTGAAAGACTGAGGTGGTTTCTGCTGTCAAGGCTTTATCCATGAGGAAAATTAAAGGGCTTTTGCCAGGCTTGGTTTGGGATTTCCCTGTTGTAGATGGGAAGAACCGTGGGGCTGTGTTGGAGAAGCTCTGCGTGGCACGCACAGCGTGCAAGAGCAGCAGTCCTTGGTTTGGGGTGGCAGCATTAATGCCTAGTGTGGGATTCATGTCCTGCAGTTGGACTGAGAAGTGGAGGAATCAGCGCTGGATTGGGAAATCAGGATTTGTAAATAAGGTTCTAAGTACCAAGCTTGTGCTAGAGCTGAGCACGTAGAGGAGGGGGACAGGAAAAGAAAGATGCACTATTTTCTGTAGTCTGGCCCTTGTGATATCTTCTCGTGGATTCTGGCTTGGTGGTCTGATATGTCATGAAAATACACACCTTGCAGCACCTGGACAAAGAGGAATTTAATCCTGAATAAATATTACCATAGAAGGTGCAGGATAAAGGTTACCAGATTATGGCAGTAGGAAAGAGGGAGCTGGGCTGGGCTCATCACTGAGCAGTAAAGTGTCACATGAATGTACTTGGCACCTATTCATACCTTTGAGAGGGGTGCAGTGGAACAAAAATTCTTCTGTGGTTCCCCAAATCAGTCACTTCTCAACAGGTTCATGTCACAGCGTGGGGTTGGGGTTTCCTCAGATGGCTTTAGGGTGAGAGTGAAGCTTCTGCTGCTGACGTGATGACGCAGAAATCTTTATATTCTCTTTCCAAAGTTTTGGTTTTGCATCGTGGTTTGAAGGAGATTGGACACTTGTGTTAAAAATCTCGTGGACTAGGTGGAAGATGGCAGCTTAAAAATACTGCTGCTTGTGTTGTGTCTGTGTTGGCCTAAATCTCAAGTTTGTAGAACCCATTCAGTCTCAAACTCTTGTCATTCACATCAGCCACTCCCTTTCGTTTGGTGGATCATCAAAATAATTTATCAAGGTTCATAGTTTTTCTGGATGGTGAAAACCAGAGGAAAAGGTGATTTCAAAGCGAGCATCGCAGAAGTTGATTTGAAGGGAGATATTTCTTATAAGACAGCACAAAACACAACTTTTGTCAGCTCATGTTCTCATTTTCTATTGTGGTTTTAAAATACTGAATTACAATTTAGTCCTCTGCTCTGTAGTCTCATGCCTTGGGAGGTCCCAACACGGTTCCAAAACCCACCTTAGACTTTGCATAATTAAACAGATGAGTTTTTCTGTCTGTATTTCATGTCTGCAAAGCAGGGATTGCCAGGCAGAAGTTCTTGAGGGCTGAGTAAGTACATTGAAGACACAGATACTGTGATGGATCTGTGTTAAGGACTGAAGAGGAGATTTTGTCTTGGGAAAGGGGAGGAGAGAAAGGGACAATTATGCCAACTCTAATAAACACAAAGTAGTTCACTAAGCTCTGCTGTCTTCCCAAAGGCTGCTCTGGGAAAAGACATAATGATAGAACTGGGAGTCAGGAGATCTGGGTTTTATTTTCAAGTCTGCCACAATCTTCCTTTGTGGCCCTGGGTCATTTAACCTCTGAAAAATGGGGGAAATGATAGCAGATAATTAACAACCTCACAGGAGCATTGAAAATTAATTCATTAATTTTTCTGAACTCATCAGTAGAAGGTGCGATGGAAATGCAAAGTGCGAGGGTGCGTTATAATATTGCGTCTGTTCCTTTCCCTCTGCATGTGGTTTTTAAGAGTATTCTTCAATCCATAGAGGACCTGTGGGGCACCTTTTGAGAGGAGGAATGAAACTGGCACTGTAAATTCTTGCTGGCTTTATGATATGCAAGACCCGTGCTAGGAATGGAGTAAAACGTGCTCAGAGCCCAAAACCGTGGCGCAGGTTTTGGCCTGTAGCAAGTTGTAAGTAAGGCCATCAGAAACCTGAGTTTCTGGAAAGGTTTTAATTGTTTCTGCTTTAAAATGTATTCAACCAGATCCCACTTCTCCTGTTTTATGGTGAGAAACCTGTCCCTGTCACTCCCCCTTGCACACAGCTCCCAGCATTTTAATGTCCTAGGCCTCAGTGATGGTGAAAACGTGGAAGTGTTTATATGAAAATATGGAAGGGTGAAGGCTGTTCTTTGTGTGTCCCCTTGTGTGTCACGTTCCTGGGACGAGCCCCAGCATTGATGCTCGCAGTCAGTCCGGTGTGTGCTCTGTGTCACGATGTTATTTTAAGACCAAATGTCCAAGAAAGTCGTTTTTCCTTGGTCTCACAGCGCTGGCAGTCGTTTGCTCCCCATCACTGTGTTCTTGGGGGACGTTCCTGTGTCAGGTGTTGTTTAGAGGTGGGTTGTTTTAAACCCTTGGAGTTGGTTCAGTCATCTCATCTCAGTTGTAAAAACAGCGGTTTTCAGGAATAAATTGACTTTCTGCGCGCGGCCTAACAAGCAGAGAAGCTACAGAGAGTGTACCTAGTGGCAGGGTGGAGAAAGATCGTGTTTCCCAGAAGGTGCATGAACAGAATGAGGTGACACCATGAAAAATTTGGCTTTTTTGTCTTCCTGGCTGGGTTTGAGCTGGTCTCAGGACCGTCAGCTCCAGCGCTTCAGGGAGGGTCGTCGTGTGGGTGAAGTAACCCCTGTTTCTGCTCTTGTTGAGACACCCCCCCTCCGTCCTGCTGCAAAACCCCTCTCTGTCCTCTCTATTGACACGATTTGTTTTCCCTTTGTGCCTAGGGAACGTGACTACTAGCACATCTGTGTCTCAGATGGCCAGTGGGATCAGTCTGGTGTCCTTCAACAGCCGCCCGGACGGTTTGCACCAGCGCTCCTACTCGGTCTCCAGTGCAGATCAGTGGAGCGAGGCCACAGTCATTGCCAACTCTGGCATTAGCAGTGGTAAGAAACCCGGAGCTCTGGGGGGGTCACGTGCTTTGGGGTGAACGGGGACTTCGGTGCTCTTGCTTGTCTTCAAAAGGAAAAAAAAAATAAAAATGGAATGGTGCCGCCCCGCGGTGCTGTTGGGTGGCAGACTTAGTCTGAGGGAAAAATTGGAATTAGATAAGAGGGAATGGATCGATAGAATACTTTTTTTACGAGGGCGTGGAGTGGCAGGACGAGGGGGAATGGCTTTAAACTGAAAGAGAGGAGGTTTAGCTTGGATATTAGGGAGAAATCCTTCCCTGTGAGGGTGGGGAGGCCCTGCAGAGGTTGCCCAGAGAAGCTGTGGCTGCCTCTGGATCCCTGGAAGTGTCCAAGGCCAGGTTGGACACTGGGGCTTGGAGCAACCTGAATTCTACGATTCTTTTTTCAGCGTGAAGAGCTAACGTAGTTACAGTACTGCTCAATTTTAATTTCAGATGCATGCTCACAGGATCCCAGGATGGTTTGGGTTGGGGGGGACCTTTAAGCCCATCTCATTCCACCCCCTGCCGTGGGCAGGGACACCTTCCACTATCCCAGGGTGCTCCAAGCCCTGTCCAGCCTAGCCTTGGGCACTCTCAGGGGTGGGGCAGCCACAAAATGTGGGTTTTTCGCTCAATACTCAGATTCCTTGCCCTGTGTGATGGGTATTAGCAGTAAATGACCCTCCAGATCTTCTCAGCATGTGCTTTCTCTGCTGTGCTCTTGCTCTGTTGCCTGCACACTCCTGGCGTGGCCTTAGTGTTTCCTCTGTGGAGCATTTAACAGCTTTAAAAGGAGCAGACGCCGTTCCTGGTGGTGGTTTGGAAGTATTAGATTGTAGCAATAATTGTTTTTAAAGTGCAGATGTGATATTTGCTACCAGACCAGGGTGAGCAGGTCAGGAGAAAGGGGAGGAATGCTGTTTCTGAAGGCTGCCCCTAAAATGGGGACAGTTGGGGGAATATCAGAACTCTTTCACGTGTCCCATATATATTTCTGTGTCTGTGTAAGGTCTGAGTCTGAGTGTAGCCCTGAGAGCATATCTAGGTTTTCCAGCAGCTCTGGGCAGGATTTTAGTGCCACCTTAGGAGAACAGAGGGTTTGAAACCATGATCACTTTGTTAATTATCAAATTCACGGTTACCAAAGCACAGACCTTTCTGGAGCTGTGAACGTGGGGGCAGCACCTCCAGGAGAATGGTGTTGGCATTAAAATGGTCCAGATTTTGACTAAGAATTTTCTGACTGAGCCTTGCAGGAAGGCTGGGAGGTTTTGGAGCAACACAATGGAATAAATGCTTCAGCCCTTCTGTGTCCACCCAGCTCCTGGTGAAGCTTTTAGGAGAGGCATCATTGCCCTGCATGGATGCTGAGCTGGTTTCCCACTTAAAACCGTGTATTTTCAGCCTCTTTTTCCTGAGCTGCTTTGTCATTTTAATTCACCCCAACTCCACCTGCCCTCTGCAAGATTAGACCAAAGTTTGGGCTTTTTTTGTGCCTTTTATCCTGTAGCTTTTCTGAGGCAGGGTGAAGGATGTTGAGTGCTGGCTCTGGAGGAGAGCAGGAGCTGTGGGCTGCAGTCCTGCAGGCAGCTGAGCAGGTGCCATCCCTGTGCCAGACATCCCAAATGGGGCTGCAGGGGAGAAAAACCTTCAAAATTCAGTGAACTCCTACAAGCGGCGTGGAAGTAGAATCTTAAAAAGTAGAAATAGCACCTAAATTCCTGCCTTTTGCCATCCCCTTGACTTCAGAATGCTGTGTTTGCTGGGCTTGGCTCTTGCTCCTGCTGCTGATCCCGAGCTGGTTTGTAATTCCTGACAAAGAGAACCTTTTCTCCCACCCCAGCTCTGCACTCCCCCGTATGTGCAGTACCTTTTCCTGACTTGACATTCATATGGAATTACTTCTGGCTCAAAAGAAACGACAGCCAGAATTACCTATGAAATATTTATTTTGAAATTGCAGGTGACTGGTGGGTTCTTGTGAATAAGCCTACCTCGAATAATTTCTGGCAGAGGTTCTAATATTCAAAAGAAAAATTTAAGAGGTTGTTTTTTTTATAAATACGGAGGGAAAATTGGATTAACAATGAATTTTAGGCAACAGACTCAGAAGTATTGTGCTAAAACTCCTGCAAAACCTCAAGAATAATTGATTGCTCTGAGTGTATCATCTCTGGGTAAGCTCAGAGATGTGTCCTTTATGTTGGCAAGTTGACGCATGAAAAACCCTTTTTAATTTCTGGGGGTTTTTTTTCTCCATTAAAAGATTTTTGAATTTTAGTCATAAAAAAGCTAATACTGTGAAAGCAGCAGGTATGGCAAGAAGCTAAGCATCTTTTGGAATTCAAATGCCAATGTACTGGAGAATATGCCTGCTTATTGTCACGTGGTTTTATTGTAGACAAAATAACATATTGGGATTCAATTTTTCTCTGCACCTTTTTTTCACATTAAATTAATACTTTGTGTGGCTCCAGAGAACTTTTCAAAGTCTTCCAAACCAGACCTTTGGTTTCCTGGGGCTTCTGTCTTTCAAGCAGCTGTGAACATCTCCTAATTAGATAAATTACTTTGTAGTGGGCAGAGCCACAAAACAGGAGGTGCTGGTTAAATTAAAGGGGAAAAATAGAAAAATCCATTCTCTGAAATGGAATGCCCCACTGCTTTATGACTATTACTGTTGTAAGGTTTTACATTTAAGTACCTGAGGTTTAAAATTAAATGTCTAATATAATTTGGCGCTGGTAACATGAAGCCCGCGAGTGCCCTGGGAGAAAATCTCGACAGCTTAGTTTGGTGTTTCAAATTGCTGCGTGCTGGATAGTGAGCAGCTCGTGCTGCTGGCTCACTATTTAGCTCAGTCCCACCTGCTGTTCAGCATCATTTCCAATGCAGGAACATATTTGCCTTAAAAACTCCCGAAATTTCAAAAGGCTGTTCCAGCGGCACATGAAAAATTAATTCTTTTTGCCTTTTTTCCTCCTTTTTTTTTTTTTTTTTTTTTTTCCCCTTCTCCTCCGTGCTCTTGTAAGTGCTTGACAGAAGTAATTTTAGCAGCGAGGGAGAATAAAAACTGGGGGCAGTAAATCCCTGTCCAGGAACCTCTTGTGTAGATTCTTTATGGACCCAGAATTGATCTGCGTGTCAGATCCTGATGTAGTTTCAACTGTTTATCACCCTAATGGTGGTAGAGAGACCATGAACATCAACTTATAATCCCCCATGAAAGAAATTGGTGTTTGCAGTCAATGAAGGAGCAGCTCAGCTTTATTGATAGATTTGGAACAATTACTGCTGCTCCAGCTATTGGCCGAGAGGTTTTCCTGGATCCCACTGGAAGCCTGCGATGATTTTTTTCTCTGATAAATCTTGTCCTTGATGGATTTTATGTTGGGTTTGTTTTTTTTTTTATCACCCAGAATTATCTGTGGTTGCTCATTGCTGGGGTGCCAGGAGGGTTTCTGGTCTCAGGGGAGCTGTTTGTGACCTGTTTGGGTGCTGAAGCTCGGTTCTAGATTGCGCAGCCCACAATTCCTCCTCTGCCAATCCAGCTCTTATTTGCATGAAATCACAAGATTTTTACAGCTGGAAAAGCCCTCTAATATCATCAAGTTAACCCAGCACTGCCAAGCCCAGCACTAATCCCTAAGTGCCAAATCCAGATGTTTTTTCAACATTTCCAGGGATGGTGACTCCAACACCTCCCTGGGCACCTTGTGCCAATGCCTGACCACCCTTCCAGCGAGGAAATTTTCCNACCTCTCTTCCAGTGAGGAAATTTTCCTGATATCCAGTCTGAACCTTCCCTGGCTCAACTTGAGGCCACTTCTTGTGCTAATTTTCTTAACAGGACTGTTCTGAGGCTGCAGTGAAAAGCTGCCCAGGAGGACCCTTGTGAGGCATATCCTATCCGAGTCCGAAATGCAATTTTTTATTGGTGGTTAATAATTAATCTAGAGATGGACAACAGAGCTGGGGAAGGGGCTGGAGCCCCAGGAGAGGCTGAAGGAGCTGGGAAGGGGCTCAGCCTGGAGAAAAGGAGGCTCAGGGGGACCTTGTGGCTCTGCACAGCTCCCTGACAGGAGGGGGCAGCCGGGGGGGTCGGGCTCTGCTCCCAGGGAACAGGGGCAGGAGGAGAGGGAACGGCCTCAGGCTGGGCCAGGGGAGGCTCAGGGTGGACACCAGCAGGAATTTCTCCATGGAAAGGGTGTTCAAGCAGTGGGAAGGGGCTGCCCAGGGAGGTTTGGAGTCCCCATCCCTGGAGGTGTCCAAGGAAGGCCTGGATGTGGCACTCAGAGCTCTGGGCTGGTGACAGTGACAGGACTCGATGGCCTTGGAGGGCTTTTCCAGCCTTTACAATTCTCTGATTTTCGTGGTGCTGGTGCCAATAAAGAGATGGCTCTGTCTGTTGCCCAGTCTTCACAATCTGTGCACCTCTGAAGAGCCTGACAGACAGACAGACCCTCAAATTTGCCATCAGAGGTTTTTGTGGTGCCAGGAACCACAGGCAGCTGCCTTGCAGAAGTGAGGTTTGTGATACAGCACTCTGAGAAGACCAAGGATGTAATTTCCTACCTGGGGATGAAGCAGCAGCTTGGCTCATTCTCTTTTTAAATGTTCTGTTTTATCGTTTGGCTTCTGTGCCCTGAGACCATCAGGGGGAAGGATTCCTTCCTGAGGGATTCCACATTCAGCTCTTCTGACAGAGCACTGCAAACAGCACTTTGCATGGGACAGGGATTTCTGGTCTCTGGACTTGCAAATTGTCATTTGAATTCCAGCATGATGGAAAATTCTGCCGTAAATCAAATATCTGTTTAAATATCATCCACTTAGGCTTTATCACTGTACAATTGCTTGTACGGGCCATTTGAGCTGGGTTGTAATTTATGGAAGTTGTAATACCTGGTGTCTTCTGAGTTTCTAACAGTTTGGTGTTGGGGTTTATTAATGTAAGATTGAGTTCTCACTGTGCCGTGGGGTGTGAGAGGTCGCTGGAGTGTTGATATTAATGCAGACCTTGCAACTTGCCTTACTTGTCTGATGCTAAGTGCTGGGAATGATTAAATGATGGAACCTTCTGCTCTGCCTTGGAAAAGGAAATGGTTCAGCCTGCGTCTGACATCAGAGAGTGAATCAGAAAATGCCATTTAGAGCTGTTGGAATTCCATAGGCACGTTCTTGACCAGGATCAATTGTATAATTTCAGTTAGATTATAGAATTCCAGAATTATTTGTGGTCATTGTAAACAGATGGTTTAGGTCGGAAGAGCTTTTTCTTCCTTTTTAAATGTGGAAATTGTGACTGAAAAGCAAATAGAGATTTATTTTTTCCTTTTTTTTTTCTAGTTGCTTTAGAGCTACTCTAGGGTTTTCTGTAATTCTTATTACTTAATATAATACAATTCACCACGTATAATATGTGCACATAGTTTACATTATCTTACAGAGGAAGGGAAAGGGAACATTCTTCCCCTTTTCATACCTTTTTGTGATCCACAAATTGCTTTTGGCAAAACATTTCCAGAGGGAAAACTATTTCAGTTCAGCAGGGTAAACTCTGCTAACAACAACTTATTATTGCCTTTGCTTTCTCAACATACCTTGAGGAAACTTGGGTTATAAAGCACTATTTTTGAACAATTTCTGGAAAACCATCCCCTTTCAGCGTGAGGTTGTGTCCTGAGAAACTTCCAGTATTTAAATTTACTTGACATTCTCGACAAGCTCTCACCTGAAATAGCCCAGTCAACCAGAAATATTAAAAAATTCGGTGCAGCAATGTCCTAGGAAACAGGAAACCAGTAATTTTTGGATTTGCTGATCCTGCAGGACTTGAGATTTCAAATTGGTTTTAATTCAGGCAGGGGACGATGGGGTTTTGCAACCTGTGCTTCCCCAAAGTAATGTAAGGCCTGGAGGGCAACGGTGATAAATAAGTGCTCTGAAAAGGGGTTCAGAGCATTAATCCAGCTGGTGCTGTCTGCCTGGGGTTTTTTAGGAATATTTTAGCCTCTGGAAGCAGCAGGACCCAGCACTTACCCCATCTGTTCTGCAGACCACAGGAATCTCAGCTTAATGAGAAGCTTTGGGGTCACCATGCCTGGAAGTGTTAAAAAATGTGTGGATGTGGCACTTAGGAACGTGTTTTAGTGCTGGCTTAGGGGTTGGACCCGAGGGTCTCAGAGGGCTTTTCCAGCCTGAATTCTTCTGTGGATCTGTGCCTTTCTCCTGCCCATCCAGGCCGTGGGTGGCAGCTCAGGGGACACCAAACTGGAGCTGAGCTGTTGCCATCTGGTCCTGCTGGGCCTCGTGTCCAGCAGAGAAGCGAGTTAAAGGATGGAAGATCTGAAAGCAGCTCTTTGCTTTGTGTGTTTGTGGTGGCACCAAGAACCCTCTGAGGTTTGAACTCTGCCATGATGTTGTTTTAAGGAGGACTTTGGGCATTTCTGCACAGCTTGGTTGAGTTCCAGCTACTTCTGTATTTATCCAGTGCTGCCGTTTAAATCCTGAGCTACATTTTTGCAGTTCTCCATCTGCTTTTCGTGTTGGAGATCCTCTTCCTTCTGCTCTCCCCCTCCCGCTGATTAAAACACAAAGAATTGTTGCATTCTGCAATTAAATCCTGCTCTTGATTCCAAGAAACACGAGTTTGCATCCTCAGGTAATTTGACATTGGCAACCTGATGCTCATCTTAATGTTGCTCGCAGCCTGGAGTGCCAAATGTCTGTCAGTCAATTGTTCATGAGACTAAATTAACTTTTTGACTCAGCTATAAAGCTCTGGGTTTTCCCAGCACTTACTTATGGGTGCTTAAATACATATTTTGCATGTAGTTTGGCTTCGGATTTACACTGGAGTAAAAATGCAAGTGGCATGTTCTTTGTGATAGGGAAAAAAGGTGATTTTTTTCTGGCTACTGATGTTGATTAATCTGATTTGATTGTCTGGCAATGTTCAGTAAATCAGTGCTTTTTCTGCCTGTAGCTGGGCTTGGTTGTCACACCTTCTCCATTATCCCCACTCAGGAGAAAAAAAGAGGGAAAAAAAACCCTCAAGCCAAAGCACTTTATTTTTATTCTTGGGGTTAAAGCTTTAACCTGACAGAACAGTGAGGAGAGGGAATGTTGTCTTTCTTCATCAGCTCTTCAAGCTCCTGTCCAGGAGACACTTTCTGAAAGTCAGGACTTCTGGAGGAAGGAGAAATCTGTAATATGTGTTCTCTTCTGTGTTTCTGTATTAGAACCCTTCTTTTGAACCATTACATAAAAACGTTTTAATGTAAGGTTTAATATTGAAGATGCTCACACCCCTGAACAAGGGGAATTCTTCATCAGGGAGGCCATCCTGTAATCTCATTTGTGTTTAGAAGAGTTTAATTTTTAAAGGTTTTTATTTTGGATGTTTGCAGTTTAAGGTTGCTTTAATCTGAAATGTTTGCAGTAATTGCAAGGAATTAAATACATGAGCTGGATTCACACAATATCCTGCAGGAGGTTATGGGCTTGGAAAATAAAATCATGTTTGCAGAGAACATTATAAATCGAGAGACACACTCTCAAGTAAACATAGAGGAAAGACATAATACTGCAAGAGCAGAATGTGATATTTTATAAACTCTATGATTCAAGTAGTGTGGCTTACAAATTTCATAAGCCCAGTGCAGTCTGTATTTAAGGACTTTATAAGAAAGACTTAAGGAGGGAAATAAATAAGCTTCCCAAATCAGCAAGCTTTTATTTTTTCTTAACCTTTCGATCTTAGTTTAAATAAGCTAAGTTTATCTAATAACGTAAATTCTCAATTTATTTAAAGTTTAGTAACGCTTTTAAACGCAAAGTCGAGAAAGCAAAATGTTCACGTGTAGCTCCCACGGGAGCAATTCCTGACTCGAGTGAGGATTGCTTCTTTGCACGTCCACACTCCAGAAGTCCCAATAGATTCTTGTAATAGTTACATTCTTGTTGGATGTAGGGCCAAGAGTGCAGTGCTTTATTTTGTGGAGGAAGAGCGTGCAAGCACCACACCCGCTGCTTTTATTCCTCCTCGGCCTTAATGAAGTTCCTGTTGCAATTAAGAGCAGAGCAGTTGCCTCCTCAAGCGTGGCTGTTGGCGGGCTGGGTTTCCCCCCAGAGCTCGGGTTTTTTAGGGATGTCGTGTATTCCTTACCTATGGAATCCAACACTTCAAAGCTGCCTCACAGCACTGCTCGGGCAGTGAAAGGAGCCTCTGTGCCGGGCCCTGGCCACAACCTGGGGATTGTTGGGGGCCAGCTGGAGCTCGGAGCCCTGGCTGTGCCTTCCTGCAGGTGGGAGAGCTTCCCCTTTCAAGTCCCCAAGCCCTTCATTTGTCACAGTTCATCTCATCCCTTGATGCAGCCGTGGCTGTGCCACCCACGGGCCGGGGCGATGAGGAGTATCCAGTGCACCCTGGGCTTCTCTGATGAAGGGACCCAAGTTATTTATCTAAGAGCTAGAAAAAAACTAATTAAACTTAAAAATTAAAAAAACAAGTTTGTCCGTAGCAGTTACGCCACCCGACACCTCTGAAAGACAGAGCTTTGTGTTTTAGGAGCTTTGCTTTTCAGCTCTGGGTCTCTCTGCGATAGGAAAATGTTTGATTTTGCCTTTGATTAAGAGTAGTCTTGGTGTTGCTGCCATTATTTCTCTTCCTTTCTGACGCTGCTGCTCGTGGCATACATTACCAGGAAAGCCTTAGCTTTTTCCTGCCTAGCATGATGCAATTAACAGCCAATTTGCTACACAGCAATTATTCAGCTTTAATTGGAAAATGTTAATAGTGAAAGTCTCTTGATTTTTTTTTTTTTCTTCCTTCCAAAACACTGGTATTAGGGCTTGTCACTGAAGTCTCGTGGACTGACAGTGGAGAGTTTCCTAACCTCTTCTCAATTACCACAGAGTGGGTTTGAAGCTTGAAGTTATCCACAGGTTATACAGACGGAAGGTTAAAGTACAGGAGTAGAGACGAGACATCTTTCTGGCTCTGAGCATCTCTTTGAAGAGAGTCAGTTCTTCCTCTCTGTCTTACTTTGCCTATCTTGAAACACAAGGTAAATATTTTAGTAGGAAGTGATTCAGTAAGCCATGGATTCATTATTTTCCAAGCGCCTGGTGACCCGCAGGCTCTATTTCAAAGCAAAATGTTGTTAAATGAGGATTTTTTTTAATGCAACGAGAAGACAATGCTGATGGTTAGATCAGGGCTCTGCCCCTCTCTGTGTAATTAAGGTGATTTTATTATGCATCTCATTTTGATCTAAAATAGAATTTGTCACACGTTTGTAGGCGCCTGGCCGTGATGGAGCTTGTTCACCCGAGATGTGTTGTTTTAGCGTGCTCCAAGTGTCTGTTTGTTCCCACTTCACCATTCCTTGGTGCATTTGCCACGTCCAGGGTGCTGCTGTTCGTGAGGTGCCTGATGATCCACCTGGCTTCCAGAGGGGGAGGTAGAAACCAGTCCCAGTGTGAATTGGAGAATCCCAGAATAGTTTGGGTCGGAAGGGCCCTGAGGGACCATCCTGGTCCAACCTCCCACTAGGCCAGGCTGCTCTGAGCCCCGCCCAAATTGGCCCAGACAGATCAACCTGTGACCTGGAGTCAAACCAGGAGCTTCTGCCCTCGGGTGTGTCTTTGAAAGGACCATCCATCTCCTTTCTCCCTCGTGGGGAGGGAACAAACTCCCTGAAAAGAGCAAGTGACTTGCAGTAATTTCATCATTTCTGCCTTCTGTGCTGCTTCTCACCTCTCTGTTCCACGTCACAGTCGGTGGCCAGGGGAAGCAACAACACCCACACACAGCTGGTGGCAATTCAGGGTGGCACACGTAAGGCTCACAGGGACAATGCTGCCCAGTGAAAACGTTCTGCCAGAAGAATTGGGGATGTGCCCTGTCCATCTCCACTGCAGCTCTGAGGTTGGTTTTCCTTGGGATGTGGTGGCATCCTGCAGCATCCCAGGCTCGCATCTCTCCCCTGGCTTCTTGTCCTTACGTGTTCAAACAACTTGCCAGGCTTGATCTTCCCACGGGGCACGTTCACATCCAGGGGAGCACGGGGATGGGGATGAGATCAATTAACCAACCCTGCTGGCTCAGGGAGTAGTTTATATCATCCTGCCCCTGGCCTAAACCCGCTGCAGGCGAGATGTGTGGAGGAAGAGTAGCATCTCACCCCCAGCTCACGTTCTGAGGTTGCAGGTCCTCTAAAACGCAGTCTCAGCTTTGCTCGTCCCCGTCCTGGCAGCACAGGAGAGAATCGCGTAGGAATAGACGTGTCCTCTCCTTGTGAGAGCTGGTGAATTCCTCCTGGAAACGAGGAGCTGCCTTTGAGAGGGAGCTTCTTTTCTTCCCAGCAATCCTTCAAGTTCCAGGGAGCAGGATGCTGTTTTGCCAGCACTGTAATGTGTTGCTCCTTGGGAGTGAAAAATGGACTTTTGTGGGGGTTTTTTAAGTGCTGTTGTTGCATTTCTGCTCTCATGCTTCCTTTATGGAGGCCCAGCATTGCACGATGATAGGGAACGAGCTAGAGCTGCCTTGTCTTCCCTTTAGATAAGGGAGATGGTAATGAGGATCTTCCCAAAATTACTGAAGCCTTCCAATATCTGTGCCTGGGCATCTTGAGGCTGATTTTCTCTCCCGAGGCTGTGGACGATGTCCCTCCCTTGTCACAAAGCGGGAGTGACGCTCATGCCCTGAGGTCTGGTCACACAGCAAGAGCCAGACCCTCCAAAAGCAGGGAGATCCCTCTTTTGCTGTCAAGAAGGAAGCTTTGTTTTCCTTATTTAGTTGAAATTGCTCCTAGAGGAAAGGAGTCGTTGAGTTGGGCTTCCTGAGGATGGCTGGACAACTTGGAGATTTGCAGGCTCTGGGCACAAGGCTGCAAAAATGGGAAGTGCAGAAATGAAAAATGCAAAAATGTGGAAATAAGACTCCAGAGGCTCTTTGATTTCCATCCCCCGGTTCTGCTCAGAGCTTTCTTTAATTTCCTTCAGTGCAGCAGGTTAATTTAAGCCCTCCATAGTTTGAGTGTCCGAGCTGAGGCAGATGCACCCAATTCCTCCCAAAGGCGTGAGCTCTCTGTGCTTGACAAATACTTGCCTTTTTTTTCTCATCCTGGAGGCTGTAATCTCGTGCCACCCCTTCTCCCCCGCTCCCAAGTGTTTATCACATCCCCAGACTTGTGCCAAGCTGCAGTTCTGACAGGATTTTAATGTCACTCCTGTACATCTGTGCCGGACTTCAGCCTTCCGCGGTCGCTGTGCGATTGCAGCGTCCCTTTAACTTCGGTCTGAGGCAGAGGAGGAAGATAAAGAACTTGATAGAACATTTATGGTAATAGCTGTAAAGGGAAGCTGGAGAGCAGTGGATTTCACAGCCAGAAAAATCTCAGCTCGGGGAAATGGGTCTGAAATACAAACTACAGATAGTTATAGTCTCTTGCTTCCCCTGTTTAAATAAAAGGATTGCTTTTCTCACCTTTATTTAAAACACATGTGTGGAAGATGAAAGTGTCCAGCTATTTTTTTATTATTCAGTCCACCAGCTCCCGACATCTTTGCCTTATTTCATTTCAGCACTAATGGCATAGTGAAAGTTCTGAAACACCCTCTTTGGATTCAGCCTTCCTTGGGTCGCAGCAAAGATTCCTGCTGCAGGCAGAGCTGTTGCTGTTGTTTTCGTCATCAGCGCTTTCTTTCTCCTCTTGAACCTGGTGCTATTAATTGTGTTGCTGCTTCTGCTCTTTAATTGATCCCATTCACCGCTCCCGCTTTTGTAACGTCTGACTTCTTGTCACTTCGGCGAATCAAAAACCCAAATTAATCAATCTCCAGCCACTTGAGAATAAGGCCGTGTTCGGGAGCTGGGCTTGACAAAAAAGTCTAATTTCACTTTGAAAGCCTGTTGGAAAATTTTAACAAGAAGATGCAAGAAAAATGTAAACCAGATCAAGCTCGACTTTGGTCTGTGGAGAATAGCGTCACCTGTTGAGTTTGTTTCAAGTTTTTGTAAATAGGTGATTTGACAAAAATATGAAATAAATCAAAAGACACGAAGATAGAAGGGGTCAGAATATCCTTGGTTCCGCTGCAGATGGTTACACAGGAGAGAGGGTTGTGTGTGTGACAGAGAGAATAGGAGCCGTGGGCCAACGACGAAGCTCCGCTCTTGGACTTTTGTGTCCCAGCCTTTGTGCTGTGCTATTCCCGTACCTCACACGTTGCCTCTTTTCCTGCTTTTTCCACCCCCAGCTCCTCTACTCTGGCCTGGGGTGCTCATCCTGCCTTATTTCCCCTCATTTCCTTGGCCTCCTGGGTTCCTGTGCTGGCATCTCCTGCACCTGTGCTGTGACGGGTGCTGAAGGAGTCGCATCTCGGACAGGTTTGGTGCAGGGGCTTGGGAATTCGGGATGCAAGTGAGCTGTTTTTCTGTTCTAGGGGCACCAGGAAGCACAGTCTGGGTTTGGGTTGAGTTTCAGATGGCTCAGAGTTGGGGGTGCTCACCTGGAGAGGAAAGGCTCCAGGGAGAGCTCAGAGCCCCTTGCAGGGCCTAAAGGCGCTGCTGGAGAGCCACTGGGGACAAGGGATGGAGGGACAGGACACAGGGAATGGCTTCCCACTGCCAGAGGGCAGGGATGGATGGGATATTGGGAAGGAATCCTTCCCTGTGATGTGGGGAGGCCTTGGTACAGGGTGCCCAGAGAAGCTGTGGCTGCCCCTGGATCCCTGGAAGTGTCCCAGGCCAGGCTGGACAGGGCTTGGAGCAGCCTGGGATAGTGGAAGGTGTCCCTGCCCATGGCAGGGGGTGGGATGGGATGATCTACTGGGTCACTTCCAGTTCTGTGATTCAGTGATGATTCTGTTAATTTTCCACCCTTTTCAAATCCGGGAGGACACTCACAAAGTGAGTGGAGTTGTCATCAAGATCCATTTGTTGAGCACAGGCAGCTTCCAAATAACAAAACAATAAAAAAGACAGGAAGTGGGAACTGGGGGGAAAGTTACCTTTTACAAAATATGTGTGACACTGGGAGAGGATATCGAATTGTTTCAAACAGCAAATAAAGCCCAGTACAGCAGCACAGCTCTTGAGACTCTTCTGAGGATTGGTTTTCATTTCATGTTCTGTCTCTTAACTCTGGGTTGTAGTTGTAGACAAAGTGTTTCTTCTGTTCCACCCCTCCTTTCTTCTGCCACAGTTTGTCACGCTTGAAAGGAATTTCTCTCATGACCATAATTGCAAAATGGATCTTGGAGAGAGGCAGACATGGCACTTGCTTTGTGGAGTAAAAGCTGCATTGGCTTTTTCGTTTTGTTTGGTAAATTCTAGCAAATGAAGGCCGGACTTGCACAAGCAGAAGAATCTCTGTCTTAATCCACGTGTCCTGCACCTGCAGAGAAAAATCACCACGTGAAGAGCAGAGTGGTGGGGTTTTGATGTCCCATCTCTTCGTAACTTGGGGGGTGTTTGGTCACCAAGTGTCACTTGTTGCTTTTGGGCATGGAGTGAGATATTGCACGTACTTATACAGGGATGCCACGACACTGGAAGTGTCCAAGGCCAGCTTGGACAGGGCTTGGAGCAACCTGAAGTAGTGGAAGGTGTCTCATGGCAGGAGTTGGGGTTTAAGGTCCCTTCCAAGCCGAAGGATTCTGCAACGTGGCTGTGTCAGCTCTCCCTCCCAGCTGGAGGAGTCAATAATGGCACTGGGGAGGGATGGAGGGCAGGGAGGAAAGCTCCTGGCTGCTGGGACAGGGCTCAGGCATCTCTGGCTCGCTCCTGGAGGTTGCAGGCAGCAGCAGGCGTGGGTGGAAACACGAGGATGCTCCGTTTTGGGGGAGAAGACATTTTCTGCTGCGCGTCACTTCCAAACAGTTGCAAAAACGAGGCTGCGCCGGTCAGGACAACCCCAGCTACGTGGCAAGGGGAGAGTTTTGTCCTCGGTGCCGTGTCACGGAGCTCTGCACCCTGCAAATGATGACCATCATCAAGGGAAGCTGTGCCCGTGCAGTCCATCAAGAGCCGCAGAGCTAATGATGGGCTGGGCAGATAATCGGGGGAGAGTTAATTGTAAGGTTCGATATGGCATCTTGTCAGCAGAGATAAGTTGTCACGTTTTCCACTTGAGCTGAAACTAAATGATTGTAAAATAAGTTATGAGTGTCCTTGGGCCTGTCTGCCAGAATGATGGCTAAGAATACATTCCTGGCCCATCAGTCTCAAGCAGCCCGCTTGATATTTATGCGAACTGAATGTTATTTTATTCCCCCTCTAGTCATGCTTGTCAGCTTCCCGAGTGAAAAGTGAAACTGCTGCTTTGACTCATACTTCAAGTATTGAAGCTCGGAGAGGCTGCAGATTGTTATTATTATTACCAGTATTATATATTTTTTCGGGTGTGTGTTGAACATTGATGCCCGATTGGGAAGAACTAATGGCTGACATTGAACGTGCGGGATGGCTGGAAAACAGCCCATCCCAGCCCAGTGGAATGCAGCTTTATGAGTTCCAGTGCCTCTGTCAAAGCTGGTTGAGATGGGGAGTAATGAGGCGCTTGCTTTTTTAATTTGCCGTGCCTTTTTCCCTGCCTTTTTTTCCCCCCTCCTTTTTTTTTTTTTTTATATATATATGTTTAATAGCGCCGGCAGTGGTCGTCTGTTCTCAGGCGTGGTAATTGATACCAAATAAAATGCATTATTTGTATTCAGTCAGGAGGATGAAATTGCATTCAGCGGGCTGAAGCCTGAACTCATTTACAGTTTCCCAAAGCCCGGGCTTTCAGGAGCCCTCTTTTCAATTTGAAGAATACCTTGTCAGGCAAGAGAAGGAGTGGGAAATGGGAGAGCACGACGTGGAAGCCCAGCGCCTTTTGATTGCTCATATTTTAAAACCAGGGGAATGTTAAATAACTCCCACCTTCCAAGGGTGGGCTCGGAAACCAGGAATCCGGGGCAGTAACACACCGACGGCATCGGCTCGGCTCCGTTTATGAGGAATCAACCTTTCCTTGCTGGTTGAGGGGGAGGGAAAGCTCCAGGCTCCCACTTGAGAGCAGTTTGACCCAAGGACAGCAGGTGATTACCTGGAAAGGGCTGTGGATGGTGAGGATTTACCACGGGAGGTTAATTCTTCAGCTCCGCGACGCCAGGCGTCAAGCCCGTACGTCCCTCATTTTTCAGGGCTCTCGAGCAGGTTTTGTGTCGGGGATTTACGGCCTGGAAATTGGACAGAGCTGCCACCAGCGTGTGGGTCTGCCCTGATGGTTTTTAACAGGATGTATTCCGTGGTGTTGCCTCAGGACTGTGTGGTTCCTTCACCCTTCGGCGGGTCCAGGGCACGGTGGTGAATGCTGCAGGTGCAGGGGGTGATGAACTCAGAGGGGTTTCATTGTTTCCAAAGTGAAAGCTGGGAATGAGGGGGGGAAAGTGAAGCATTTGGAATCATAGAACCCCAGAATGGTTTGGGTTGGAAGGAACATTAAACATCATCTAGTTCTAACACCTCAGAGAGGGACACCTTCCACTATCCCAGGCTGCTCCAAGCCCCATCCAGCCTGGCCTTGGGCATTCCAGGGATCCAGGGGCAGCCACAGCTTCTCTGGGCAACCTGGGGTTTTCTCCTTCTTTTTAAGTATCACCATAGGAAACTTCCAGAGTCGAGCTGGAGGTCAGTATTTGGGACTGGCAGTAACCCCACTGCATCTGTGCTCATGCCTTTGTGTCGCTGCTGGCAGCAATAGAAAGAGCAAACTCACACCGGGCTGTAGAAAGCAGAAGTGAAGTGTCTTTATTTTGATTCTAACTTTTATATAGAGATATCTACATAATAGTGATTGGACAGTGTCATCCCACCCCTTAGGGGGATTGGTCGAAGCCTTGGAGCTTCAGTTAGCAAAACATAAGATTAGAAAGAGAAAAGAATGTCCCAGTATATCTTGTTTTCTTATAGAGTTCGTGAGAAGGAGAAACTTTCTTCGGACTGTACGTCCACACCTTTGTGTTTCTGGCACCCTCTTCTGCATCTTCCTTCTGTGTCGTGGATCCAAAGGGATCTGTGTCCTCTTGGCCACCAGGATTCCCACCTGGATTCTCACTTGGGTTTGCCTTCCTCCTCTCCTGGAGAGACAGCAAACTCAGCCAGGAGAGCCACTTGCACCAGTTATGGGTCAAATCCTTGAAATCTCACAGTAAATACATTCCCGTGATTCCCTCTCGGGGTTGAATTCTTGGGGACTGGTTTCGAGCTGGTGGATGTAGGGAAAAGAACAGAAATCCTTAATATAAAGATTAATGTTTGATTTGGTCTCTCTTGCCAGGCAATTAGCTACATAATTTATCCCCCACTAATAACTTAGAGCACAACTGTGCTTAGGGGGTAATTAGTAAATAAACTTTATTAGGAAGAAAAAGAACCCAAAATAAGCTGGGTTTTGTCAAATAGGCAGTTCTGTGGGAATTTAACTATGCAAAAAAAAAAAATCAAAGGCTATTTTTTTAAAATAATCCTTGGCTTGATATTTTTCTGACATATTAAGTTAAATGCACTCCTGTTATTACACTTAAGCTTTATAATAAGGATTTTTATTCTTTTCCCCATGTCTGCTATTGTGAAACCAATCATCAAGTATTTAACCCCAAAAGGCAATCATGGGAATGTGTTTGCTGAATATCTGCCTGGGAGATTTTAAGGATATGGCACATAAATGCAGTCCTGATACTGCACTAAGGTGCAATATGGTATTTAAGTAAGGTTCTGGAAACGGCTTCACTTTCCATAATAGCAAGCACTTTCCTTAAAGTGTAGGTTTTATGTGGAATTTTATCATTAAAATCCCAACCAAGCCAGTAATTAAACAAAAATCATATTACCAACCTTGGGGGGAAATCCTGCATTAAGGTTACTTGAGTATTTACTATGTGGAAGGACCCAGTTCTTAAAATTGTTGGAGTTAATAAAGCAGGAAGCTGAAGGGAGTAAGGTGGGATTATTTATTTTCCTTGGGAGCAGGTAGGAAGTGACCCTTTATCACACAATTATCACCTGTACCAGGTGTATATTACTGATTTTCCCACCTTTATTGCCATCACCACCTTTTCAGTGTGTGTGTCTGTCTGATACTGATGACAGCAGAGAACATCCAGAAGGTGCAGGGACATCTCTGTTTGTGTGTTAAAATGTCCAAGTGTTACACGAGTTAGTTTGAGGCTAGGGAAGATCTTTGGAGGAAAAAGCAATTAAGAGCAATAAAATGCTTTCCCTTTGTTTCCGTGCATTCCAGCTGGCCCGCTCCTAAAATTGATGCTGAGTCCTGTTAATCTAACAGGACTTGAATCAGCACTTCAGCCAAGTTGGGTT
The DNA here is from genome assembly GCA_013397845.1 of Melanocharis versteri. NCBI lineage: Eukaryota > Metazoa > Chordata > Aves > Passeriformes > Melanocharitidae > Melanocharis > Melanocharis versteri. The sequence continues at coordinate 340,872 of VZTG01009141.1, forward strand.
TTTTTGTCCCTTTTTGAATGAAATAATGGACATTGTTTGGAGAACCTCCTGGATGAGCTCAAGAACGTATTTGTGAGCAGCCAGCCGGGGATCACAGCTCGGATTTTAACATCGCTCCTTTAAATCTCGCAGCATTTTGATTTTTCTCCCCTTTTTTTCCCCTCACCCAACTGCAGACACCGGCCTGGGAGATTCAGTGTGCTCCAGCCCCAGCATATCCAGCACCACCAGCCCCAAACTGGACCCCCCTCCTTCCCCCCACGCCAACAGAAAGAAGCACCGCCGGAAGAAAAGCACAAGCAACTTCAAAGCTGATGGCATCTCGGGCACGGCTGAAGGTAGGTTTCAAAAAAAAAAACCAAAAACTCAAGCCTGGATTTCGAAAATGCCATTCCAAAGGGTGTTGTTAGCTCAGCCACAGCCTTGGTTCTGAATGCACGAGGGAAAGGGAATTGTGAGAAATTAAAGGCTGAGCTTGTAAGGATGGAGCTGAATCATCCGAGGCATCGCGGTGGTGAATTCAGCTGCCTGAAATGTGTTTAGAACCATTTATTTTTTAAATAAATCAGAGTCCCCAAGTTAATGTGGAGCATCGTTAGGTGTTGAGGTAAGGAAGAGGCACACTCGGAAGGTTAACAAGGAGGAAAAATTCAGGTTCACTCTGTAGCCCACAGATCACATCAGAACTTGTGTATTTTTTTTTTCAGTGTTATTAAATCTTGTGTTATCACATCTCCTTAGGCACATCCTGAGCTCTAGAATGGCCAACACTTCTGATGCTTCTCATTGTTTGAATATTCAGCTGCTCGTGGAAAGCTTGTGTTATTTGAGGATAAAAAGGGAAAAGGGGAGAGTTTAAATGTTTGGGTTCTTTTTTTTTTTTTTTTTTTTAAGAGCCAGAAAGCAAAAGCCAAAAAAGAACTTCTTTTTCTCCCTTAGTTTAGCTTACTATTTCCACACTGCTGTAGCTGTTCAATGCCCTTCTGAAGGGGTAACAATGTGTACAGGAGCCAGATATGATATAAAACATGCTTGCAGCTTTAGAAAAGAAGAAAAGAAACATGCTAGGATTCAACCAAAAGAGCTCCAGAAAAAAAAAAAAAAGAGGAACAAGGGTGGTTGGAAGGCTCAGAAACTGGGGAGTCAACACATAAGGAGAGATGAAAAAGGGAGACAATGGAATAACATTGTGGGAAAAGGGGAGTGTTGAGTGAGAAAAAGATGTGGTTGTAAGCATGGGAGAGTAAAAAACAGCTAATTCAGTATCAAAGAATGTTGGAACAAGTTCTGAAAAAAGGACGACAATTGCAGACAGCTGAAGAGACATTAAAAATAGATGTGATAATAGTATACAACTGAGAAGGGGCATGTTAACTACTACTTAGTCATCCTTATTTTCCATTTATTTAATTTCTCAATTGCACTTCTATCACATCCGGAATTTATTTCCCCAGCTATCTATACAAATCCCTTTTTAAAAAGCCATCAGCTTTTTTTCATAACAGCTCCTGTTGTGTTCTCTTTCCAGTCATTTAACTATCTTTGCTGTTAGTTTCCCCCTAGTTTATGGCCCAAAGCCAGATTTTAGTTCAACTTTTCATTTTTAATTTGTCCTTTTTTTTTTTTTTTTTAAAGAAGCTCTTTTTCCACCACTTATTTTCATACCTCAATGGCAAATTACAGAGGGGATTTTTCAGAGCGTTCACCATTGGCCCAAGAATATTTTGTTGAAGTCAATATGAATCAAGACCAGCTGGATATCGAGAGCCTTTGAAAAAAAATCTCTTTCTGAGCAGTTAATAGGTGTATGTTTTCTTTCTCCTGGGGAGATTATTTTCACAAGGCACTGGGGCTGGAGCCTGTGTGGTCCTGGGCTGCAGGCACAGACCCAGAGGGAGCAGTGGGGGGTTGGCAGTTGGGTCTCTTGTCCCCAATGTCCCTGTTCTGATTGCAGAGTCCATCCTTCGTCCTCCTCTGTTTTCTCTTCCTCTGCTCCTCATTTTCCAGCATCACACCGTGTTATGTGAAATCCTCCTGCAATAACTCAGCAAAATTGTCCCCTCTCGTGGGAATGGGATCAGTGTGCTTCCAGAAAGGCAAGAAGTTGCTGGCAAGCAGCAACTCATTAACACACAGGGAGCTTTAAAGGGAGAAGAATCACTGAGGGTGGAAAAGCCCGCTGAGATCCTTGAGTCCAGCCATTCCCCCAGCACTGCCAAGCCCACCTCAAATCCACGTCCCCAAGTGCCACATCCACACATCTCCTAAATCCCTGCTGGGATGGGGACTCCACCACTGCCCTGGGCAGCTGTGCCAGGGCTGGACAGCCCTTTCTGTGAAGAAATGTTCCCCAATGTCCACCCTGAGCCTCCCCTGGCCCAGCCTGAGGCCGTTCCCTCTCCTCCTGTCCCTGTTCCCTGGGAGCAGAGCCCGACCCCCTGGCTGCCCCCTCCTGTCAGGGAGCTGTGCAGAGCCACAAGGTCCCCCTGAGCCTCCTTTGCTCCAGGCTGAGCCCCTTTCCAGCTCCCTCAGCCTCTGCTGGGGCTCCAGCCCCTTCCCAGCTCCATTCCCTCCTCTGGACACGCTCCAGCAGTGCCAACACCTCCTTTTACAGTGTTTGTACCTCTGCCTGAGCCCATCAGCTTCCTTTGACCTGCCTCTTCCCCCGTGTCTCCTGAGGTGAGCCCTCTGTTCTGTTTGGGACTTGCAGTTGTGTCTTGGGAGGGCCTCAGCGGTTGTTAAATCCTTTAATTTTACAACATCTCCCTTCAAGCACAGCCCATTGAAAAGCAGCAGTTTGGCCAGAGGAGCAGAATCAGGAGTTTCCACGCAGGGCATCCCAGAGCTGTGGGCATCCTTCAGCAGACAGCTCATCTTGCTGGTCCTTGAATCCTTGGCGGGGCTGGGAGGGGATGGCTGACAGCGAGGACAGGCAGCCTCGTCCGTCAGCGGCAGCTGAAGGAGAAGGCAATGAGGCGTGCTCCAGCTCCCTGTCCTTTGAGGAGAAGGGCGTCTCACAAAGAGTGATGGTGGTTGTGGGTTCCCATTAAGGACGTCCTAGCAAAGCTCACAAAGGCTGGGGGGGCTGCTCTTTCCAAATCCTGGCAGATTTCCTGCTCCTCGTGTTGGTGCGAGCCAGAATCGCCGAATCGTTGAGGTTGGAAAAGGCCTCGAAGATCCTCGGGTCCAGCCAGGTTCAGGCTGTTCTGGGTGTTTTCTGCAAGTGGTTGAATGTCAGAGGAGTTCAGATTGGATTTTAGGAAAAGGTTCTTCCCCCAGAGGGTGCTGGGCACTGCCCAGGTTCCCCAGGGAATGGGCACGGCCCCGAGGCTGCCAGAGCTCCAGGAGCGTTTGGACATTGCTTCCAGGGATGCACAGGCTGATCCGTGTCTGTTCAGGGCCAGGGGTTGGACTGCATGATCCTTGTGGGTCCTTTGCAACTCTGGATATTCCATGATTCCACGATTTTCCCACCTGTCTTGCACTTCAAAGCAGTTTTCAGTTCCAGTTATTTCCTTGTTCTCCAGCGCTTGGCTGCAGATCTGTCCAGTGACCTTAAAGATTCCCTTTGGGATTTTTCATCCCCCCACATAACGTAGATTTAAACCTTCGGAGGATTACTGCACTTCCAAAGACCCCAAATCCAAATTAGGCAGTCAAAGAAGATGTTCTGGGAGATGCAACTTCGATCAAAGTGTTTGAGATGCAGCAGGTGACTTGCTGCAAATGGGCTCCAGAAGCCTGTGGTGATAACTGTGGGAGAACCATGTCTTCCTTCCTTCCTTCTGGAAATCCTGGGCTCCACGTGCAGAGGAGGAGGAGGAAGAGGATCCTCCTGCAGTCGCTGTTCTCAGGCAGGTACAATGGATCAGAGTTAAATGGTGTGAGTAATTCCAGATTTTGTGTCGCCTTCCTTTGGCTCCAGGCACGTTGCAAGTGTCGGCTTTCAAACAGGAATTCTGGGTTCCTTCATTTTCATCTGCACCAAAGCTGAGGTGTTCAATGAGGTTTAAATCTGGTCTTCAGCAAACTCGAGCATTTTTACTGCACTTTGCAGGGCTTTTTTTCCCTCCTTGAACGTGCCTGCTTTGATCATTGACCTCTGCCCAAGTATTCAGATATCACGATGATGGACACTGAGCTCAGGGTGGTTCACCAATTCCAAGGACTGATGCTCATCCCTTTTATGCCCTTCCATAAAGGTCATGCTGATTCTTCTCTCTCCACACTATCTGCACATGCACAGCCCTCTCTTTCTGGGCTGGGTTCTTTCATCTCCCTTGGTTTATCTTTCTGCAGCTTTTCTGAGACAACGCTCACAGCAACAAAAATACTGCGCTTGGACGAAAAATTAAAATTCAATTCCTATTTCGGAAAACCAGATTCTTGTGGAATTTTTTTTTCCAGCACAGTGAAACCCGGGGAGAAGTTTTTTAGTTCTCTGTGCAGAACTTGTCACTGAAAAAAAATCCCTCGGTGTTTTTGAGGGTAGCAGCAGGAATGCTTACATTAGGCAAGGTGCCAGCAACCAGCAGTTTTTTTCCCACCACGCTGCCTAAAGTTGCTCGGAGCAGGATTAGACAGAGCTGTGTTTCAAAGAGGAATGGCTGCTCAGAGCCTCATCTGTTTGGGTCCCCTTGTGCTGCTGCACTTACTGGAACAGCCAGGGATAATAGGAAGGCTTTTCAGCTGGAAAACAAGCAGAAAAATTAAAAAGCTTTCTTGGAAATACTCTTCACGGAAAGATCTTTGCCGGTATTTATTTTTCCTACTCTTGTTAGTTTTAAAGCTTCATGGCTGTGCCAGCTTGAGCCTGCCTCCCCTCCATCCACCACTGGGATTTTAGGAAAGCCTCCCCACCCTGAGAGGGAAGAGAATTTGTCTCCTCTCTCAGCATCCTGGGGCAAAACCCCCCCAGCTCCGCGTTCCATGCGCGCAGGTGGAGCTGGGAGACGGCGCCTGAGGAGCAGGAAATGTGATCAGCAGCCCGAGGTGGACTTTCCAAACTCCCTGAAATCCATGTTCTTCTTCATCATTTCTTTCTAAAGAAGTTTTGAAGGACAAAGAGGGGCCTTTTATGTTTCTTCTCAGAACTGTTTTCTTAACACAAAGGTATTTGTTCTCTGCCCCTTGTGCGGTAATTGCTTTTCCTGGTGCTTTGCTGCTCTGTGCAGTCTAGACCCAACTGCAGGTTTACACTTGCTGGCTTTTAGCTAAAGGATGAACCCCAGTTTACTGAGAAATCCTTTTTTATTATTATTTTCCTGGGGTGAACTGGTAAAGGTATTAAAAAAACCCCTTATTTTTTAAAACACACGTATTTTGTACCACTGAGTGTTAAAAACGATCCCTAGTTAAGTGGGAAATTAAAATATATTCATCTGTTTTCTGTGGATGAAAGAGCAAGGTTTAGTGAGACTTCTCATTTGTCCTTTTAGCAATGAACAAAACCATCACTGCTTTCAGCTGGTGTCTCCCTGTATCCCTTTCAGCCACCCCACAACCAGAAGGACAAGGTGAATTATCTCTGTATAACACCTGCAGTTTTGCTATTTTAAGTGAATAAATCAGAAGCAATACAGAGGGTCCCTGAAATGCATGGAAAAACCTATGTGGATTTTCCCTGCAGCCTGCCACCCTGGGCTTCCCTGAGCATCCTGGTGATTTACCTGCTGGCATCGTCCCCTGAAGTGATTTAAACGTTCTTGGCACCACATTGTGGTGTCCTCCACCCAATTTTAACATGCATTTCCTTGGGTGCAGAGTTTAGGAAGTGTGGTGGCCGCACTGAACTAAAAAAATTCCATTTCTCTAGGTGTGTAAAAAGAAAAGTCGTTTGGGATTTTTGGAAATTTAGTGGAAACACCTCAAGGAGCAAAAGGGAGAGAACAGATTCTTCCTTTGACAGATGGACTCGGCATTATTAGTGCTGATACTTATTTATAATCACTGAATTAAGCACCATGATGAGGGAAGGTATTTTTACTTGCTGCTCTTAGATGTATATTTAATTTTCTTTTTTTTTGGCTTTTTATGGTCTGGAAGAAACCTTCTGACATTGTCAGAGGACAGCATGTTCACAAACCTTTCCAGCACAAAAAACCCCGGCGTCGTCACTGCCTTTTCTCTGCAAGGAAGATGTGAAATGTAGTATCTTGACCTGCAGCTGCAGCAAGGGCAAAACCACTCACCTATTAAAGAGTTTGTAACCTTTGGAATCGAATCCATTGGATGTCGAGGTCCTTGGATGGATTGTGTTGCTTGAAGTGATGCCCAGAGCTGAACTGCCACCAAAACTTCTTCGAGTAAAAGCTGTTTGCAGTCCATTAGAGGATAATTAAGTGTACAGCAAACAGGTGTTGTCCGTGTAGGAACACCACAAAAGTTATTCCTGGTGCTCTTGCCATCCTAACTGTTTTAGCTGATCCCTATAAACCAGCTATCAATAATTACAGCCTGCTGTGTAGTGGTTTTGGGGTACAGCAAGAACACAAAGTCTGGGGAGGAATCAGAAAGGGAAAACAGTAATTCCTTAATCATTTCCTGCTTTTTTTTTTTTTTTTTTGCAGTTATACTCTCCTTAAAATGATAAGAGATCTCTTAAGCTTTTCCCCTCTTGCAAAATAAATACATAAATATAAAATTTAAAATCCCAAATGCAGACCCGAGTCACACAGAAGAGGAGTATGTTCCCATCCTGTCATGCAGTACTTCCGTGCATCTTCTGATAAAGGGTTTAGTGCCAGCAGGTTTTGCTTCTGTTTCTGGTCTCTTTAAGTGCCTGAAGTTTTAGGAGGTAAATGTTCATAGTTTTAAAAAATTCTCACTCCTCAAAGAGAGATGAGTACAGAAGTGGCATTTTGACTGCAGTGCTGAATGAAGAAAAGAAGCATTTATTTGGAACTGGAGGGCTTGGCAGGATAAGCACATCACTAGGAAGGTTGGGGGGTTTTATGCAGGTTTGTAATTCATTTAGGGTTACTGCTGAATTCTCTTCATCTACAGTTTGTTGGTCGTTGTGTCATTCGTGTGGTCCTGCTGTACATGAAACATTTCAGGAATTGCAGCAAATAACATTTTGCTGAATTTCACTGGACACAGAAAACCCAGCTTACTAAACCTGGAGTTTAATGAGTTTGCTTTCAGCGAGATTTTAGGAGTGTGTTTAGTTAAGTATTTGCATCCTTATTTTGTAGATTATCTGGGAAGAGTCGTAAACCTTCCCTGATCAACTATTCTCTGCTCTAGCTGCCTTTTAGGAAACAACTCCTTTAAATACCTCCCAAAACAAAGCAGATCTTAGGGTTTAGCTGGCATTAAAAATGAGCGAAATACCTAGCTGTGTTTTTCCTGCCTGCAAGAGAACTTTAAAAAGAAAACCCAGCAGCGTGCGCCCGTATCTGTTGTCCCTGATGCCAGCTGCTTGTTTGAGCATCTGTGAGTTTATCACCTCTCCCTGTCAAAACACTCCTGGGCTCTAATTCCACTCATCAGCTGGGACTTCATCCACAGGAAGCTCAGTCCTGGCCGAGGGCTGTGCACCCGGGAAGCAGGAGGGCAGAAATTAATAAAACCAGCCCGAATCTTCAGAGCCTGGCTTTCAACCGAGGCAGAAAGGTCACTTGTTGGGAATCCTCGAGCCTCGGCTGCCACAGCCTCCCTGACATGAAAGGGTTGCTGCTGAAAGACACTTATATGTTGATGCTGAGGAGTGAAAGACAAGGGAGGTGAAGCTCATCTATTGTTTTAACCTGCTTCATTGCAGGCTAAACAAGTTGAAAGGTTCCTGCTTCCCTTCAGAAGCCGGGGTCGGGAGAGGCGGCCGGTTCCGCCCACCCGGTTGAAAGGAAAAGTGGCGCAGTGGTGGTCAGCAGGAAAAGGGGATTCTGGAAAGGATGAGGCCTGGGATGAATTGGTGGTGGTTGCACACGCTGGCACATCTGGGGAGTGAGAGAAAGACGGCACTTTTCTTTATTTTATTTTCTACGTTTTCCCTAAAAATGAGTCCCACTTTGAGCGCTGTGTCTGCAGAAGGGCTCGCTGCGTATCCAGTGCCACGCTGGGATCTGGCCTGGTTTTTTGGGGGGGAAGGAAGAAGTTTTAAGTAGCTTTGTAATTGAATGAAAACAAGTGACGCCTTAGCATTTCTCTGGCTGTGGGTAATTGGTGTCCTCAGCAATGTGCTGTGAGCTTGACGTAGAGAAAAAGTTTCCCGATGTGCACAAGGTGATGTTTGCAAGTTAGCAAGAAGTGTTTGTAAAATATTAGTGCTGCTAGAGAAGTTGGTTGTTCTGTTCCTTAAATACAAACATCTATTCTACAAGTGCCTTCTGATTTTTCCAGAGTGTAAGGCAATTTCCTTTCATTATGAACCCATATACCTAAATTAAAATATCATAAAATGAGGTGATTACGTATTATAAAGCTACAGCCAGTGAAAAGGCTAAAATCAGGTAATTGTGCTCAGTATAAATTTGTCCCCCTGTTCACCACGTCACTGACCTCTCGAGGCAAAGTGTCACAATTCCAATAAACAGCATATTTTGGTGTAGAAGGAAGATCTGGCTTTTTGAAGGCTGCCTGTGCACTTGGACTCATCAGCTTGTTGGCAGTGAGCTACAGAGGTCCAGTGGGAAGCAGCTTCCTTTAAAGAGTGAAAGCCCTAAATAATGGCCTTCAGAAGCCCTGGTTGTGGAGGTTTGCCATGGATAGCTCAGTCCTGGAACTCAAGGGGGAATGGGTCAGGTCTGATGTACCCAAGGGTTATTAAACATGCTCTTGGCTGATAAGAACTCGCAATCAAGAGGGACACACAGAGCAGAATGTAGAACCAACAAGTTGTTAATTCCTTTTTAGTTGCAAACTCCTACATTTTAGTCAATTATGGGTTTACTAACGACCTGTAGATCAAGAAATATTTGTGCCCCTTATTGTTTGGATTCTTCGTCACAGTGTTTGTGACATCTTTTAAACAACATGTCCAAAGCTGAGGAGGGTGGCAATAAATCCGAACAATTTTACTAAATATATGGCTAAATATGCATGTATTGGCTGCAGACTGACAGAGTAAGTTTAGGTCAGATGTTGGGAAGGAATTCTCCCCTCTGAGGGTGGGGAGGCCACAGGGAAGCTGTGGCTGCCCCTGGATCCCTGGCAGTGTCCAAGGCCAGGTTGGAGAGGGCTTGGAGCAGCCTGGGACAGTGGAAGGTGTCCCTGCCTGGGGCAGGGGTGGAACTGGATGGGCTTTAAGGCCCCTTCCAAGCCCAGCCATTCTGGGATTCTGTGGAAACTGAGTCTTTCCATGCAGTGATGGTGTTCAAAGGGTAGGGTTGAGGAGGAGTCTCCCAGTGGAAGGCGTTTGAAAGGGAGCTAATCCGAGAGGATGGGGCTCTGCACAGAGAGCACCGAGTGCAGAACGCTGTGGTGTGGGATTTAATCTGCTGTGGGTGGAGATGCTTGGAGGTGCCAGGCCTGGAGGAGGTGAGGGAGTTGCTGGAGATGTGGGCAAGGTGGATTTTCCCTTCCCCCTAAGCAATTGTCCCATCACTGGAGCCTTCTCCCGTTAAAAACAAACCACAACTGGAGCCATTCCAGTTCCCATGCTCTGTGGTGTTGATGTCACCCCTGTAACAGCAATGCTGAGCCCTTTTTATTTCCAGCTCCTGGCCACTCAGTCATTTCAAACCCGTGTTGTTTAGTCAAGTTTTAGGCCTTAAATCAGCCGAAGTCCCCGCTGCAAATCCACGTGCCCTGTGTGAGGTTTCAGTGCCGAGCTTGCTGTCATGTTTATTTTAGACCCCGTGCTTTAATCTCCTGTTTTCTGTCCCTCCACCTTTCTCTTTACAGACCAGTTACTTGTGATAGATGTTATGCATCATATGTGGTGTGCAACTCCAGGAAGCAGTAGGTAAAAAGGGAAACTTGAACAGGCCTCATCATTGACATTTTCCACCAGTTCTCCCCCCCGACTCTCAAAAAGAAAAAAAAAAATTAATAAAGGTTTCTTTTGTGAGCATGAGCTGGAGAAAATTGGCCATTTGTCTGTGAGGTAATAGGCTTTGGGATAATATGAAAATCTATCAAATGATTAAATTCAATGACATTAAATCACAATTCATGAAAGGAGAATACTGCACAGTTTAATTCTATTTAATTTTTGAGGGGGGAAAAGAAAAAGCCCTTTAAAAAAAAAAATTTGTTTGAGTTTCTCTTAAGCTGATTTCTCTGTGCTCTTTCTTAAAAGTGCCTTTCTAGTTGCCACACAGTGATGTGATCATTATCTGTCACCTCGTCGCCTTGCTGCCTCAACACGCAGTAAAATACAGAAAAAAAAAAAAGAGGGAGAGAGAGGGGGGGAGCAAAAAAAAAAAAAAAAAAGGAAGACCAGAGGAGCTTGTGAAGTATGACTTCCTATCCCAAGACTCATTGCCTGCGATTCGTAGCGCTTGACAGTAATGATCTTATTACAGTACTCTGGACCTTGAAGAGATTTCATGAGGAGAGCGGCAGGACGAGGCTCCGTGTAATCAAGTGGCGCTGAATATTCCACGCGGTTTTGATCACACACTGATTGGGCACAGTTTTAGCCCATCTTCCAGTCAATTATGCATGGCCCCTCGTGCTCCTGTGATAGTCAGAAACATTGATGGCTGTTGTCTGGGGGGTGGCGGAGGGGGGGGAGGCTGGCAGCCAGCCAGGGGTTTGAAGTGCAGTCATTCCGGGAGAAGTGCTTTTTAGTTGGAATTGATTACCTTTCTTTGGGTTTTTGCTTAATGGCAAAACTGTATTGGAGAGGGCTTCAGGTGAAAAATGGCCGTATTAGCCATTTAGAGTAGCTGAACTCCTAGTCAATTTTTAGCTTTCCCCTGTTTCCATCTAATTTATATTTAATGATGTACCGTTTGATAATATTTAAGATATTTCATTTCCAGTTGCTGCTGAGCACACACGTTGAGCACATGTTAAATGACAGCAGATCAGCATTCAGGTTTTAGGAATTAATCCAGTTTAACCTCCAGGCTGCCAGAACGTGTCTATTTTGGCACCTGTGCCAGGAAACATCGGGTTTGTCTGCGAGAGGTACGGAGCCGACGTTCCCAAGCAGAGCCAGGGCTGTTTTTATCCCGTAATGAGGATAAATCCGTGTGCTTTAAAAGAGGCAAAGGGTCGGTGCCTGGGTCCTTCATTTAGATTCTCGTGTCTCAGAGGCTGATTAGGCTGCTGTTTATTTCTCTCCTATAAAAACGTCACATCTTCCTTCATTCAGACCCCTTCAAACGAAAATAAAATCATTAAAGCTGTGCCTGTCGAACTCCAGGCGCCAGAGAAGGAAATACTTAATTGTCAGTGGTGCTGCTTGTTCAGTGCCACCACTCTGGTTCCTCACATTTGAATATCCTGCAATTCCCAATTTTTGGATGCACGTGTGGTTCAAAGAGATGGGCCTAGGACTTTGTAGTAAGCTGGAGTACAATGCTGTATTATCCATGCATCAAATGAAGAGCTTATGTTTGGAATATGCTCTGACAGGGGGTGAAAAACTCCAGTTAAAATGCTCTGGTATCACCCCAAATCTTTATTTCCATTAATCAGTATAATTTTTCTCCACCTGCCTGAAATTCTTGCCGTGCTGCAAGCTCCCAGCCTTTCCTGCAGGTGTTTCTGCCACTAAATGCCTCCTTCATGGTACTGCCCCTCTTCTACTTCTTCCCTTTTATTTGGATTGTGGGTGGCTTTTTCCCTAAAACTAAGCCTAAATTGACCAGTCCCACCCCTAGAAAAGCAGTTTTAATTCTTTTTTTTGTCTTCTTTAAACCAGTTCATTGATCTTTAAATCACTTTAAATCAACAAACCAGACCAGAATTCNCTGATCTTTAAATCACTTCTTTAAATCACTTTCAATCAACAAACCAGACCAGAATTCAGAGCAAAAAAAAGTCATCTTGGTGGGTTTTTGCTCTTTGAAACGGAGCTGTTGGGTTTTGTTCCAATGAGTTGGGGTTCAGCTATTGTCTGAAATTCCAGATCCTGGTTTTGAGGGGATTTCTATCTATTTTGTAGTGTTATTTTACTACTTCCAGGCAGCCCACAAGAGCTGTCTGTGAGGTTTCTTTTTTTGCCTTGCTTTGGAAGAGGAGCTCCTCTGGGCTGCGTGTGCTCGTGCTGGTGCCAGCAGCCAGGATTGCTGGGTGCTCCTCAGCCTTTGCCCACCCTGAGAAAGGGGAAGTTTGGGTCTGGGGTCTCTTGGTGCATCTTGGGGAGCTTTTGGACCAAGCCTTTGGTGCCCAGGCTGTAACAAACCTGAAGGGCAGCTCTAAATTTTCCACGTTGGTCTCCATCAGGGAGGTAAAATCTGGTGATTTCACAGAAGGTGAACTTCTCAAGGGCAGAAATTCTCCCTCCTTGGTTCTGCTGACTTCTTTCCAGCGTGGGCTCTGTGGCTTGAGCCTGCTGCCTGTGGGAGCACGTGCTTTTCCCAAAGGATTCCTCACCCCAGGGCTGGGAAGGGGCGAGCAGGGAACAGATTCCGTGGTGCCAGCTCCGGGTGTGCAGGGACATCGCCGGCTCCGTGACATCTCCCACTGGAGTGAAGTGCTGGAGAAACATCCATGTGCTGTTTACAAAAACGATGCTTTTTAGGGTTGGGTTGTTGCCTGGGAGGCTGCAGTGTGCAGGCTTTGGCTGAGGGGAGGTGGTGCGGCCTTGCTGGCGCCATGTCCTCCTTGGGCCTTCCAGGCCGGCGCGGCGTCGGCGTGACTTCGGCTCCTTCCCCGCTGCTCCAAATCCCTCTCCTTCACCCGGGGAGGACGAGCTGCACTCTGCTGATGGATGGCAGAGCGAGGCTGGAGCGTTTCTGCCTCTGCTTCATTTGACAAGGAATTGGCAGCTCCAAGGCTGGTTCGGCTCCCTCTTCTTTCTGCTTCCCCCTGCTCTTCCCGGCGGGATTTCGGTGGCCGCGTGCGCGGCGTGCAGCGGTCCTGCCAGCCTTGCAAGGCAAAAATATTTTTAACAAAGGATGGTTTACTTTTTAGCTGCTCATTTGCAAATTGTTAGTGGTGGTGGTTGGTTTGTGACGATCGTAAACACGGGGGTGTCTCAGCCGAGGTGGTGCTTTGTAGAGGCAGACAAAACACCAAAGGCATCCAGCCCGTTTCCAGACAACTCGAATGCTTTAACCAACATATTTATACCTAAAAGGGCAGTTCATGGTTTACTTAACCTCAAAATCAGAAGCAATATTACGACTTTGGGCTCAGCATCAGCATTGTCACACACAGAATCACTTTTTGGTCGGGTGGCCAGCATTCGGTGCGTGGCTGTGAATGGTCAGTCAGAAATAAGTGCTTGCGCTTTTTATTGTAAATAAACACAATTTTATGGTGAGATCTGGTGTTTATCACGCAGGAATGACCCAGCAATCGGAGCCTGGAAAGGTGCATGCAGGGAAGGAAGTCTGGCAGTACTTACCCAGTGACTAATGAACATTTTCATCCTAAAGCTAAGCTCTCATCCGTGGTAATAGTTCCCATTCGGAGATCTCTAAAATATCACCAAGGATTCCTGAAAAATTATTTTCAGAAAGTCCCCACTTGCCAGGCAACATACCTGAGTTTCGTAGAATACTTAAGAGGCCTCAGTGTTTAATTAAATTAGAACAAACCTAACTGTAATAAATCACAGATTAATATGTGCTTAATGTTTTTGATAATAAGGTAAAATGTAAGTTAACGCTCACCAGATTACCTAAAGACTCTGGTGTGAGGATCCATAGTGATTATAAGGAGAGTGTGAAAATTGATTAATTTTCAGTGATTTGTCAGCTGTAATCTTTATCTCTCAGTCTCTCTGTGTACAATTAGGCTCCAGTTTGTCCAGGCAAACTCATTAATAATTAGGTCACCTCTGCTTACGGTTAAACTTTGGGTCTCGGATGTGAAGTGAGAAGCTGGGCTTTGGTTCCCATGGAGGAATGGGATGTGCTGGAATGATGGGGAGGTTTCCCTCTGTGGAAGAGGAAATTGGTTTTCAACTCGTGGTGTGATCTTAGATTTTATTTTATTTTTATTTTATTTTTTTAGTGGTGGACTAACAGAGCAGGTCTACATAGAATCCCAGAGTCACAGAACATCAGGATCTGCTACAAAATTCCATATGCAGAAGGTTTGAAGTGCAGCACTGCCATTTATTGCTAACTAAAGAGTAGAGGATATGCCCAGAGCTGTTATGACATGAAAAAATAACTGTGGAGGAGGTTGGAAATAGGTCTTTGCTTTTCTCTTAAACATATTGATGATTACCTGCTGCCTTTAGTAATAAAAAATATCAATACAGCTCATCATTCTTTCTTTAAGCTGTGGATATTATCGGAAAGCTATTCCCAGGGGAACAGCTGACAACACTTAGGAAATACTTGTAAATAATCCATTAATAATGAACTCCTGAATCATGAATAATCTATCCATAATGAACCTTGCTGCTTCCCCACATGCCTCTTTTTTGTTGGGGTTTTCTTTTGGGGTTTTTTTTTGCCAAGAATATTTCTCTTGGTCTTTTTACTTCCTCCACAGCCTCTTGAGTGGAGGAGATGTTCCTTTTACATATCATCAGGCCCCATAATTTGTCATAATGCTACTCAATGGCTCGTCTCAAAAATGTGAAGGGGCGCTGTCAGGGTTGTTAGGCACAAAGTTTAACCTGCAACACTTGTGGAAAAAAGAAAAAAAAGAAGAAGAAGAAAAGATTGACATAAACTGTCCCCCAGAGCCAGAATAAAATCCAAAATGGTTTTCTGAGCAGCAAAGGAGCCAGCACATTGAATCTCTTGGAGTCTCTGCTCGTCAGAATTGTGCTGGGCTTTGGGCCTGCTTGGAGGAGGATGTTGAATATACAAGAAACATGAGGAGGATTCTTGTTCATTCCACTTATCCTTCCAGAGAGAAGTAGATCATGGAGACCCGGTGAAATACAAAGGGTTTTTGTCATTTCAAGGCAATGCCACATTCATGCATGTAGGAATTGTCACCTCCTAGCTCTTAGTCCCTACTGGGTCCTCATTTTTTTGTGGGTCTGCCCTAACACATCAACTCCAGTTTGATGGACTCCACAGTTTTACAGACAAATTCAAAGTGAATATATATTTATTTTTTTTTATCATCTCCTTTTTTTTTCCCTCCTAAAAAGCTTTGTGGAAAGAGGTGATTGAGATTTTTATCTGCAGGTAAAAGGCACTGCCAGACACCTCCGTGATGGTAATTTTAGTCAGAAGTCCAGCCACTTTTGCAAGGGGGTGGGAGGGATGGACTAGGCTGAAATGAGAACTGTGGGAATTCTGAGAGGTGAAGTACAAGAAATTCCCTCCAAGTGCTTGTTTCTCTCCCAGCTGCACATCCCTGGGGACAGGTTTCCTGATTTCCCCTCCGTTTTTTGGGTGAGTCTGCTTCCCTGTGCCTCATCAATCAATAAAGTGAGGTTCTCCTCTTTACCACTTACAGGAACCTGAGAGCATAAATGGATTACTCACGATTTTTCAGCACATCCAGCTTATTCCCACTGCAAGCAGGAAAAGCTGGCTGTGTTTGGCACAGCGTTTTCCAGGGGTTTGTGTCCTCTCAGTGACATTAGAGCTCACCTGAGGACAAAGTTCTGTCACCCTGGGGCAACCCAGGAGCGCAGTGTCTGGCTGATAGCTCTGGTTTTCTCCTGAGCTTTTGGCTGCACCTTGTTTTGCCTGGTTCTTCATGCTTAGTTTCTTTACCAAACATTTGTTCTTGCCCACAAAGCAAGTCCAGATATGCCCACTAAAGGAGATAATCTGTATCAACCTTTATTTCGTTTAATCGCACGTTGTTTCGGCAGTAGTTTTGTATTAGTGGGGTTTGGGGTTTTTTGGTGCCATTTTTGTAGCTGCAAGTTAGCTCCACGTGGAAAGGTCATACGATTTTGAAGGGATCTCACAGCAGTGGGAATGTTGCAGAGAACTGGAAAAATCAAAAAAGGATATTATGCATGTAGCTGGAAAGAGGGGGGGATCCTGAAGAATCTGTGCATTATTTAACCTCGTACTGATCCGGTGTGAAATCCTGGGAAGGCTGATGTGTGATATGGTTAGAAAGTAATTTCCACTGGAAAAGTAACAGAGTTGTCCAAGTCTGTCACAGGAGATTGTCAGGGGATGAAAAGCTGAGCAATTTTTAATGCTGCATTATCGCAAGTATCTTTCAAGAGCAAATACACCGAGTTAGACCTGAGATCACAAGAAGCAGTTGTGAATGGGGACTTTTTTCCTTGCTTCCCATGATATCAGTCATCTTCATACTCCATCTGCATTTCTCCTGCTACTGGGAGTGCAGCCTGCTGGAATTCTACCACTCCAGAGATCTTTTAGGCCTTCTGAAGAAAATTCTTGCTGCTTCTACTTTGTCAGGTCCTCTTACCCCCTCTCCTCTGAATGTTCTCCGGTGTGCAAACTGAGCTCTTGTCTTCCTGTGGCCAACCCAGAGATTCATCTGCTGGGGTTTTGTGTTCTCTGTCCAGGTTTAGATCAGATATTGGGGAGAAATCCTTCCCTGGGAGGATGAGGAGGCCCTGGCACAGGGTGCCCAGAGAAGCTGTGGCTGCCCCTGGATCCCTGGAAGTGTTCCAGGCCAGCTTGGAGAGGTCTTGGAGCAACCTGGGATAGTGGAAAGTGTCCCTGCCCGTGGCAGAGGGGTGGCATGGTTTTTACAGAAGTGGAAATGATTTTTTTGCATGAGAAAAACGGCAGATTTTGGGTGCAAAGCTGAAAAGTGAGCCAAGAGAGCAGTGCAGACTCTTGGGAGCTCAGCACTCCGAGGGGTTTGCTGCTTTCAAAAGACTGGCTTGATAAAATGGGTTTGACTTCTACAGGAGCAGGATGCTGCTGGTACAACCAATGGATAAAGCTGCTGTTGATGGGCTGCTTCTAAATTTAAAAGTCCATTCATTTCTCAAGGAAGGGAAACCCTGCCTTTTTCTGCCTCAAAAGCAGCCCCATCCCTCTCTCCCAGCTGAGGGCAAGATGGGATTTGCAGTGTACAGTGATATTACACTGCAACATAACAGTCTTGACAGCTGTGGGTGATGCTGCAGTTCGGCTTTGGCCATCAGGAAAAATCCATAAAGGATCTGGAGCTTTCTGAAATCATTAATGCCTCGCTGGTATTGATGATTCCAGCTCTGCACTGGAGGAGCGGGGCCGATCTCCCGAGCTGTGCCTTCCTGCTGTTATCAGGATGATACTCAGCTTTCCTAGCCGTGCTCTCCCTGCCCCCCACCAGCAACCAACAAAACATAAAACCCATTGGGTGAATTGATTTGGGGCTCAGCCTTGATAAAATGGCAGCACTGAGCCCCTCACGCCGGCGTGGCTGCGTTGTTAGCGGGGCCTGATTATTTGGATGCTCCAGCAGGAGCTGCCACATCCGAGTTGGAGGTGTGTGCAGATTAACTGCTGCCTGTCCAACCATTTGTCACACAAATAACAGTGCCAGCGGAGTGAAATACTATAAATCATTTTTTTTCCAGGATTGAAACCTTTTATCAGTTGTGGCACTTCCATTATTCAATGAGCGATTAGTAACAGGCGTCGTGGTGGAGCCAGTTAGTAGTTAACAACTCGGAGCTGGGGCTTGTGAGGGAGTTGTGACACCAGCAGCTGATGTAAATTCAGGATTTAATGTTCATCTTCACAGGCCAAATGCAGTTGTTAGTCAGGGCCTTGCTGGAAGGTGAAAGGCAGCACGACTTTGGTGTGAGTCTCTCAGTTCATGGCTTGGTCCCTCAGCCACGTGGTGTTTGTGTGGGCCCTGCCTAACGTGTTCAAAATGAGCAAATAGCAAATCCCACCCTCCTTTTCCAAACTTCATTCCAGAGCTAACCACAGCAGCTCCCCAGGGATTTTCAGCAGCCGCAGCTTTTGAAAAAAATGGCAAATTACAAAAGTCAGATTGCAGGGATGATGACTTTCACGTAAGAGCAGCCACAACCCTGAGCTGGATGGGTTTGTGCAAAGATCTGGGCAGATGTTGGGTAGTAGCAAATCACAAACATCTTCAACTTTGTGATTTTTACATTTTCCACTGGTATTGTGCAAATTAACATCAGATCTGAGGAGCCCCAGCCAACACAGCCATAGGTGATAGCAGCTTCCTGCGGGTGAAGCCCTTGGAAATGCAGGCTGTGGAGAGGACATAAAATGTTGCCTCTGACATTGGAAAGAATTTTTCTGTTCCTACTGGGTGTCTTGGTGCTTAATTTCTCCCTAGGAAGAGACTGAGACCTGTGCAGTAACCATTGCTTGAGCAGTGAGCGTGGGAAGATAAATTGGAAAGTTTGTAAACTCCCTGTGAAAATTCCATGCTGCTTTGTCCCATTGCTGGCTTTGAGGTGGCTGTTTAATTGTGCAGGCTCTGAGGAGTTCTAAAATGCAAATTAATAGATTTATCCAAAAATGGTTTGAGTTGGAAAGGGCCTTAAAGCCCATCTTATTTCACCCCCTGCCAGGGGCAGGGACACCTTCCACCATCCCAGGGTGCTCCAAGCCCCATCCAACCTGGCCTTGGACACTTCCAGGGATCCAGGGGCAGAGAAATAATCATCACAGGTGGCTGAGTGCTTTGTAGGGAAAGGCCTTGACACAATAAATCTCTCCAAGCAGAATTTTTCCACTGAGGAATCCCTACTCTCATATGAGAAGTTGCACCACGAGCAGAGTGGCATGCTGAGCTATGAACACCTAGCACTGGCAGATTGGCTCCTGCTTATTTTCCCAAGTGATGAAAATTCACAGAGAATTAGTGATGAAAATTCACAAAGAATTAATGTTTATGCATGTGTGTGTGTATAAATATGTACATATGGGGTTTGTATGTTGTTGTGTGCCTCAGTTTTTATTTTCCTAGTGTGAACTTACCTTTTGCTGTAGGGTGGATGGTGTGGAATAAATAAATGAGCAGAATGGGAGATGGTCACCATAATTCTGATTTCTGTTCAGTAGTTTACATTCAGAGTCAGTCAAAGCTGGAATATCAAAGTGACACTGACGCCTAACCTGGGCATTGGGAAAATCAAACTCTTCATCACCTGTATCGACAAAAAACCTCCAGGAAATGAGAGCTGGAAGAATTCCATAAATATTGGTGCTCCCTGGCTCCCAGCTCAGTCTTGACTTGCTTCCTGTAAGACACCTTGGCAGAAATTCCCTGGATTCTTCCCCCACATTCTGCTTCCTCTTCAGCTGCCCCACACGATGCATTTTTCCTGATCTCCTCCCAGATGTGTGGGGTGGGATTTAGTGAAGGTGCATTTTAAGTTCTGTAGCTGTTCTTGCAGGGAGGTTGGGCTGGATGACCCTTCCAACCCGAGCTGCTCCATGCCAATGGCAGCTTTCCCAGGAAGGCTCTCAAAGCCAGCTTGGCTCTGATGTGCCATCGAGCAGGGTTTGTTGTCACAGGTGCCACTCCCGCCAGGTGTAGTGTCCCCAGGTGTCCCCTTTGATCCTGGAGACCCTCACCGTGTCTGGTTTCCAGTGCCACCCCAGGTGTGGTGTCACCTGAGCTCCCACGGCCCTGATGAGAGCATGAGACCGATCCCAGCATCAAGATAATTGGATAGAAACGTGAATATCTTTGAAATTCCAGGGCGTCCAATATCTTGGATCAGATGGACCAGGCTGCCCAGGGAAGTGGTGGAGTTACCATCCCTGGAAGTGTTCAAAAAATGAATATTTGTGGCACGTTGCTGTTGGGCTTTGTGGCATTTGGTATCTATAATCTTCGAGATCTTTTCCAACCTCAGTAAAATCTAATTTTATAGCCAAAAAAAAGAAATTGATTACGACAGAAGAAGTATAATAGAAGTTCATATTTAGGGTTTGAGGCTCAGATGTAATGACACAAACTGCTCTGTTGTAAAGCAAAAATAATCCAAGGTGCACTGTACCCTCCTGGATGGCTCTGGTAATTAATGCCTGATGATTACAGGTTATTCCTGTCCTATTTCCAGTTGTAAAAGGCATGAGAAAAGCCGTGGAATGGAGCCAGAAGCTCTGCTTTGCTCACTGCTTTACTCTCCTGGAGTAAATTCACAAAGATTTATTTTAATAGAAATACTAAAATGCATTTAAGACAAATGCATCATTTTCAATAAGCGCATTTGTGGGGGGGTGTTTTACATTTAAATTACTAGAGTGGGGCAGCTGGGGTTTACAGAAAAGTACCATGAAGCATTGAAAGTGAACAAAATCCACGATGATCTTGACAAATCCCATTTTGTCAGGGAAATATTTTCATTTCCTCTGCAGGAAAACCTCTGATGGTCGTTTTGTGGCTTTTTTCTAGTCCGGATGTGTACAAAAAAGCAGTGGCAGGGTGACAAACTTTAATTCCATCCTAGCTCAGCTGGCCAGGTGAAGTCAACCCAAAGTGGAGGAGCTAACCTCAGGAATGGGTGGCTGGAATGCTCCCAGGCAGGGTTTGTTTTCCAGGGCTGGAGCTGGGGGTCTGCTGATCACAGCCAAGCCATTCCAGCCCCGTTGGATAGCAGGAGGCAGAGTCATTAAATAATTATACCTCTGATTAGCTGCTTTAGCTGGTCGTTGCCTTTGAAATATGATAGTATAATTTCAAGCTTTTATTAAAAGACAATTTTTCTAGGTGGTTGAAAAGGATTTGTGTGTGTGTGTGTGTGTGTGTGTGTAGAAAAGAGCCATAATTTTCTGCTTCAGATAATGAAAAACTGAGAAAAATGTTTCCAATTACCATTTCCTTTTTGTCAATTGGAGTCTTGTATGTTTATAGTGCATTGGAAAGGCACTGAAATAGTTTAGTGGGTCCTTTACCTACTGGAGAAGTTTTGGTGGAGAAATATTGCAAGGAAAAAAAAAAAGAACTAAAAACATTTTTTAGAAATGTTTAATTTAAGTAACTTTTTTCCCCTGTCACCAGCACAAGTATGAATGTGTTTTCATTTTTTTCCCCCTTCATTTGAAATGTTCAAAGCTGAAGAGAAGCCAAATGTAATTAACTATTAATATGATTTGAAGTATTACTTTTAGAGCGTTTTGTGGATTTAAAATAGAGCATGGGAAAGGATTTCAGTTGCAGAGGAAAGGGTTGGGGGTTTTTGTACCAGACATACAAGTTTTAGTTGTGTTTGGGGCAATTTCTGTAACTCAGCACTTTTATTAATTTATTTACCTCAGCTTGTTTTTTCTGAGTGTCCTGGAGTCCAAAAAAGTCATATTAAGGACTGTTGCCATATGAAATATCTTTTGTCTCCCTTTTTTTTTGGTCTTTCAGGACACATGTCCTGGTCATCCTTCCTGCTGCAAACAGAACTGTTTGAAAACTTTAGAGTCACGTTCAGGCATTTAAAGATGGTTCACCGTGGAAATCTGATTTAATAAACAGAAAAACAGTGAACATATTTATCATCCCTTCCCATGGCAGGGGTTGGAACCAGATGGTCTTTCAGGTCCCTTCCAACCCAAACCATTCTGTGAATCTGTGTTTTGTATAAGATCCGTGAACTTTGTGGCATTTTTTAATTTCAAAATTTCGGGTTGGACTGATCTTGAAATGCAATGTATCCAGATCATTTGAAATAGATATATATGGATATATATAGATATAGATAGATAGATAGATAGATAGATAGATAGATGTTTAGATCTATATTAGGTATGCCTGGGGTTTGTTTGGGGATTTTTTAACCCTTTTGGAGGAATTTTTGTCACTGCTGCTTTCCCATAGGGTAAGACAACGTCAAGCCCCTTCACAGTCACAGAGACAAATTTGCACGATCTGAGGATCTCCTGAGCTGCATCTTAATGAAATCATTTCAGTCCTCTGACCAAAGAGCAGGGTCTTGTTGGACAAGTTGCTGACCAAGAAGAAAGGAAACTCTCCATCCTGCCCCTGATGTAACCACACGTGGCGCAGGAAAACTCGAGGAAGAGCAGGGGGAGGGCTGAAGTTAATCCTTGAATATTCAGCTTTGCCTTCCATCCGCGTCTCGTAAATCAGCTTTCCTGGGCAGATGTCACGCAGGTATTACCTGGAGAAGCTCCCCTGGCCCGTTCTGTGCGAGGAGGCTTCTCCTCAGCCACCTCCTCAGTGTTTAATTGCTGCCCACCCAGGCCAGAGCAGCGCTGCTGGGGCGCCTGGCCGGTGTCATTTCTGTCACCCGGGCGCTGGGAAGCGCACGGCACGCCAGCCCCAGCCCCCTTCCCCCAGCCTAGGTGCAGGGATCCTATTATTTCTGATAATTGATGCTGAGGGCTGTGGCGTGCCTCATTTAATCAGCCCTGCTCAGCACACTCCAGGGATGGAATTCATGCACGCTGCCACCTCCAACATGGCCGGCGAGCCTCGGCCGCGCGAGCGTTTTTTAATCAGCTGTCTGAGGGCTGCTTATCTCATCAGCAGAGAGCTCTGTCACAGCGAGACCAGAGGTGGCATCAGCACATCTGGAATGCCTCGCTGCAGCGCTGGAGGGAGGTTTCCAGGGTGAGCCAGTACGTGTGATCGCTCTCCCAGGAAATAAAAGCGTATTCCTGCTTATCAGAATGTAAAAAAATCAGAATCGGAGCAGGTTGGAAAGGGTTAATGCAATGTTTGTTGGGCGTAATATCCTGAGCATCCTTAGAGGAGGTCCCAAGTAACAACCAGATGTGTCCTCGGATCACACGGGGGTTTAAACCCTTCCTCCAAACACCTCCTGCTTTTGGAAATAATGGTTACGTGATCACAGTGGTAGTAAACATATTTACTGCAGAACCTGACTAATCAAAGCCAGGCAAGACAAGCAGATTCATTAACAGAGAATAAATAGCAGCCCTATTAAAGAAAGCAAACACAGAAATTCAGTCTGCGAGGGGCTGGTCACGGCTGTAAAGTTATTGCCTGAGCAAATACAAAGAGAGGTGGTAATTGGGAGTGATTAAGTTTAATTGATTCCCAGTTCCTCCATATCTTAACAAAAGGCTGTCCTGGAACCTCGTTTCCTCCTCCCTATACCAGCATACCTCTTCTCACTCTGAGGTGTGCAGGTGAAAAAGCTTATTTTACTCAATTTCTGCACTGGAAGGGTGGTCAGGCATCAGAACAGGCTGCCCAGGGCAGTGCTGGAGTCACCATCCCTGGAGGTGTTCGAAATCCAGGTAAATGTGGCACTTTTTGGTGTGGCTTAGTGGCCGTGGGGGTGTTTTTTCAGATGTTGGGCTTGATCTTGATGGGGCAGCCACAGCTTCCCTGGATCCTCAGTGTTCCAGGACCAATACTGTTTGCCACTTCAGTCAAAAATTAAATTAAATACTGGGAAATTGTTCACTTTATTCCAGATGTTTGAGGCTTGAGGAAGTTGGTTTTTTGTTTTTGTTAGAGACACGTGGTGGCATTTTTGGAAGAAAACACGCTTCCAGAAATTACTTCAAAAATCAGTCTGCCTTCAAGACCTTTGTTTTTAGGGAGTTTTGCTGTTAGATAACGGAGTATTTCTTGCAGCATTTTATTGGCAACCAGCTGGGGTTTATTTGATTAAGTGTATATATATGATACAGAAAATAGATGGAGATAATAGACATAGATCAATAGATAGATATATAGAGATATAGATGTAGATATATAGAGATACAGATAGAGATTATATGGATTATATAGATATGGATATAGATATAGATTAGATATAGATATAGATTGAACATAGATATAATTATAGGTATAGATATAGATTGAATATAGATATAATTATAGATATAGATATGGATGTAGATATAGATGTAGATATAGATATAGATGTAGATATAGATATAGATGTAGATATAGATGTAGGTATAGATATAGATATAGATATAGATGTAGATATAGATATAGATATAGATATAGATATAGATATAGATATCGATATAGATATAGATATAGATATAGATATAGATATCTCTGGAGCTGGCAGCAAGAGCTTTTGTTGAGTTAACTTTGGGACCAGCGTGTGAACCCGGAGCAGACAAACTGAATATCCTGGGAAATAATTCAGAGGCAAAGCAGGCAAATACTGACCTGCAGGGCCTGTTCCAGCCTGGTTGCAGGTTACAACAGGGTGTAATTCCAGAGGCAGGCAGGGTGGGGTGGCTCTGCTGGGCCCTGGCACATCAGTCACCCTGCAGAGGCTTTGCTTGGCAGTGTCCAAAGCCTTGTTGAATCCTCAAAGGCAGGAGAGCACCTGGAGGGAGCAGGCAGGGGCCTAATCGATGCCAGAGGATGCACTTGGATGTATCAGGACCTCAGCATCTCCGTGGAGAAAGTCCATTTGTTTAAAGGGAAGGGAAAGGCCTGACACTTAACCCA
Source organism: Melanocharis versteri (assembly GCA_013397845.1). Classification (NCBI taxonomy): domain Eukaryota; kingdom Metazoa; phylum Chordata; class Aves; order Passeriformes; family Melanocharitidae; genus Melanocharis; species Melanocharis versteri. Next base: position 365,232 of record VZTG01009141.1, read on the forward strand.
TTAGAATGGATTATTTCATCAATAGGTTAATAGAAAAGCGGGCTGCGGGTTCACTCCGGCTCGCACAACCGTGCCATTAAAGTGTGAAAAATGGGAAAGGCACTGGGAAAGGGTCTCTGTGCATGGAGACCATCTTCCCTTTCAGAGGAGCGCCAAACCTCGATTTTGCCTATTTATATGTAAATGTTTCAGAGGAAAAACAAGTTTTCTGCTGGGCAATTGTGCCTCTCCAGCGCGGAGACTTCATAAACAGGTCTTAAAATGGAAGGGTTTTTTCAGCTTGAAGGATGCACCCAATGAAAACACTTTTGGATTTGGTGATGTCACTCGGAATCCAGTCCTCCTGTTCAGCATGGAGCATTAAAGCCTGCAGATGGCTTTATTCAAATCATACCTGGCTTAACAGTCAGGGGGGGTCAGGCAGTGCTCTTCCAGCTTTAATTCTTCAGCTGAAAACGGAGCTTTTTGTTAAAGCCTGCGATGACTTCACGTCGCTGTTCCTTTTCCCTGTGAGCAGCTGTTTGGTCTCAGTTCTGTGGGGCATCCCAGAAGTTCCCTCCCAGATACTGAAAGAAATTTTTTAAATTACTGTGTTTTTGTACTGTGTTTTTGTTTCTGTTGTGGGGTGTTGGTGTTGTCCTGAAGAGTGAGGGACATCTGTGGTGGGAGGGAGAAGAGTCTGAGGTCCCTTAGAAGACTTCTAAAATTGTCTCCAACCATCAGCTCAGCTCCACTGTGTTTACCCTAAACCCTGTCCCACATCCCTGTGCCATCTACACCCTTCCAGACACGGGAATTCCAGCAGCTCCCAGTTATCCCAGTGGCTGTCGGGTGTCCCGGTGTACTCAGATGTTCCATCTGGTTCCTGTGTGATGAAACCCAGCCTAAACAAAGAGTTTTAAAGATTCTGGAGAAGGTGAAGATGTGCTCTCCACTAATGAGCCCGGGAACAGGGCGCTTTTGAGCAATATTTTCTGCTAATTGTGAAGCAGCAGCTGAGAGGATCTCAAAGTTCGGGTCAATTCTGATGAAACGAGAGCGTTGCCATTCTGTGGAAAGAACAGACTTTTTTTTTTTTCCCCTTTCCAAGTAAACACTTAGATTTTGCAGTGGGAGAGGAATTTTGGAGCAGCCCGGGATAGTGGAAGGGGGTGGAACAAGATGGGTTTAAGGTCCCTTCCAACCCGGGCTGCTCTGGGATTTTATGATTCTGCTTCCTCTGAGCTCAGCGCTACAAAGAACATTTGTTGGTAGGAGGATTTTAAGGTCATTACGTCATCACCTCAATTTCTAAAGGTGATGATGTAAAAAGGAGGTTTAAGGGTGAACTCCAGGCACCAAGTGATCCCCACAGGCTTTTGGAGGAAAAGGAGCTCTTGTCTGGCTGTGTTTTGTCGTGAGTTCAATCGCATTTTCCAGTAGCTGTTTCGTCCAGTCCTGTATCTTCTGCACAAATATTTCCTACCTTTTCTCTCTCTTTTTTTTTTTTTTCCCAAACTTCTACTGGTCTGTTTTTGTCTATTCCAATAGCAGATCCATTTAATCTTGTCAAACCGTGTCATGTTGTGGTGACTGAAGGAAAAATCACTCTGAATACGAGGTTTTCCACGTTGGCCGTGGGTTGCAGGGGCTGAGTGGTCCTTGTGTGCATTTTCTGTGTGCAGCTCTTCACGTGTGAACAGGCTCGTGCTCGTATTTTACTTCACATGCTTTTTGATGTTTCTTTTCTCCCCTTTTTCATTGAAAAAAAAAAAAAATTTTTTTTTTTTTCTTCCTCCCTCTTCTTTTTTCTTTATTTTTATTCTCTTTTTTGTTTTTTTCTCTTCCCCTCCTGCTCTCTGGACGCAGCCAAACGCAAAGCTTGGAAACTAAACCGTGTTGGTAGCCTGCGAAATATTTACAGCAGCAGCAGCACCAACACCGAAGGTAACAAACCCACCCGTCCCAGACAAACACCTCTTCTCTCCCCACCTTTTTTTAACCCACTCCTCCAAAATTTCGCCCTCCTTGCCTCTCTCCCTTTCCCCCTGGAAATGAGATTTGCCCCAAGCATGCGTGTTTGTTTCCACCCCGTGTTTGCAGAGTCATTCCACTTGGTCTTTTCATCTTTCCGTTCGTGCCTTTTATTTTGCCATTCATGTTACTTTCAGCTTACTTAAATTTTGACCTTTCCCTCTAGTCGTGGAGTGGTGATGTTTAAATTACTTCAGGAACCCATTTTCTCCTTTTATTTTTTTTTTTTTTTAAGAGATACATATATATATTTTCCCTTTCTCCATGTGGGCACTCAATGTAATATTTCCCAAGTTATTACGGTTTTTAAAAGTGTTAGTATCAGGTGTAATGATCTGTAGCCAAATACAATAGTGTGCCGTGACATTTAAGTAACAATCTTAATTTGTTTTGTGCAAGCCTTCTCCATAATGCTCTTTGCAGCTCTAATCCAGAGGCGAGACAGTGCCGGGTCATTTGCATGTGCTACTCTTGCTTGTAAATTCTGGATATTGTTGTATTTCTAAAGGTCACCCGGTGCCAAAGTTCACAAATTGACTTACACTGCTTTTTTTTTTTTCCCCCCACCNCGGAAGAGGGATGGTGTAAGGAATAGGGAATGCAAAATAGGTCACAACTCAGTAATCTCGCTGTAAGGGAGGGGGATTTTTTTTTTTTCTCTTCACTTAAGTGCGAACCAAATGGGTCAAGTAATCGCGAGCGCATGCCCTAACACTAATTGACTTATTTTGGAATGATTATAACTGTAATATTTTTCTTANGACAGCCGTCATGCCTTTTGTATAATAGCACATGGAATTTGATGTATTTATTTCCCCCCCTCTCTCCGCTCCACCTTCATTTGAACAACACAATTATAAACTTTCTTATATATATATATATATATATATATTTTATTGTTATTACAAATGTCAAAGGTCAGAATGACTCGGAAACCAACCAAGGAGGAGAGGGGGAAAAAAAAAAAAAACCCACACCCCCTCCAGCAGCACGGAAGAGGGATGGTGTAAGGAATAGGGAATGCAAAATAGGTCACAACTCAGTAATCTCGCTGTAAGGGAGGGGGATTTTTTTTTTTTCTCTTCACTTAAGTGCGAACCAAATGGGTCAAGTAATCGCGAGCGCATGCCCTAACACTAATTGACTTATTTTGGAATGATTATAACTGTAATATTTTTCTTAATGTCACTGTTTTCTGGGCTGTTGATTTTAGTGATTGCCAAGCGGTGGCATTAAATCTCTTGTAAATTTTAAATTGCATGCTATTTCTGTAAACAAGTCCCTCTGTTCACATCCTGATCATTAACCTTTGGTGATTTATATCACCGTCCTTTTTTTGCACAATTACAGCCCAGGCTGCTGGCGGGAGCCTGGCTCTCCCTGCCAAACAAAGTGTGCGCAGGAAACAAAAGTGGGGTTTTATTCCAGCTTGTTAAGGCAGCTTTTTTTCTTTTTTTGAAGTATAATTTTATTTCATTTCTCAGCCTGAGTGTAAAATTATTGCCTTTCAGAGCTGCTAAACTGGCTGGTTTGATCCTTTTGTTGTTTTTTCAAATGTGAAGTGCAAAATATGAAAAGACAGAAAGTGACTGTCAGATATTCATATAAGTTTTGGGGTTGTCTTTTTTGCCACAAAGACACTTTAATAATTTTTAATTTTCTATGTGCTGTTTATACCTCCCAGCCCAATTTTGCCTCTGATCAGGTGTATTTGTTGTTACAGGTTTAGTGCTTGAGAAGCTTGTGATTTTATATCTACCTGTTAATAAATTGCAGCAAAGGAACAAATATATGGAATTCCCTTGTATTTAACAGATGAAAATTTTTTTAGGGCCTGTCTAATTTGAGGAATCTTTGATCTTGCTGATCAAAGTAGCTACTGAAGGCACCTTGGTATGGGAACACGGTCCTGCTGGCCATGGCCCAAAAAGTTTGAGACACAGCATCAAAATGGAATGCTGAAACTGGGCAAATGTATCGTTTTTTGGATGTTTTATCCCCCCCAAAAGCTGAAGGTTCAATGTTCATAGCTCTGAGCTGGTACCGTGAGCCTTTGTGCGAGAGCTGGAATGGTGAGACATGCAAATGTGGAGTTAATGAGCATTGTAAGTATTAAAAACCACATGTTTAGATAATTATGCCTTCAAAAAAGAGAACGATGATGGGAAATGACAGTCCAGAATAACAAATCTGCTTTAGTCCTTGGCACACGCTTGCTCTGTTGCACTCACACCTATTTACACACCAAAAACGTTTCCCTCAGGTTCAGCCCTGGTTTGGAAAGCTCTCCAACCATTTTTAACACCCTCCTGTTGTTTTTTGGTGTTCTGTGTGTGCCTCCAGGGAGGCAGAAATCAGGTGGAACTGGAGGAAGGCGCAGCCCAGGAGCTGCACTTGTGCCGTGGGTGGGTGATGGTGATGCCTTTTTGGGCTACCTAGAAACAGAGGCCAGACAAAATTAAGAGAATAAAAACAGAGGCCAGACAAAATTAAGAGAATAAAAAGCAGTTAAATTTATCAAAAGGGCCTTCAGGTACATTTCGGGCAGATGGAGCCCCCCCAGGGGCTGCACCCAAAAAATGGACCACGGGTCACGGGTTTGCACACTTTTATAAGTTTGGTCCATTTGCATATTGGGGGTTCATCTTCCAATTACAGCTTCAGGTAACGAAGTCATTTACCCCCAGTTTGCCCCCTCTCAACTCACTTTTGTTTCCATTTCTCAGGCCTGAGGCAGTGAGGTGTCCTTGATTCCCAGGCCTGGAGAGGAATTATGTCTGCCCAAAATGGGAAAGCAGCAGCTGACACTGTGTGTGGAGTTTAGAGTTATCCATGAAAGAATTGCAGGGTTACAAATGTATGAAAAATATAAAAGCTCCAATCCTAAGGCCTCAGTGGTCCCCAGTGTGGGGGCACTCTGTGCCTGAGCATCCCCATCAGAGAGGCTGCTCTCTCCTGGCTGTTCCACAGCAAAAATCACGTTGTGGGTGGGATTTTCACCAGGTGTGGGATCCCAGCTGGAGGACTCAACCTTCCGAGGGTGTCACAGAATCCCTGAGGATGGAAAAGCCCTCCGAGGCCATCGAGTCCAACCTGTGCCCAATGCCCACCTTGTCACCAGCCCAGAGCACTGAGTGCCACGTCCAGGCCTTCCTTGGGCACCTCCAGGGATGGGGACTGCACTCCAATGCCTGACCACCCTTTTCCATGGAGAAATTCCTCCTGATGTCCACCCTGAGCCTCCCCTGGCTCAGCTTGAAGCTGTTTCCTCTCATCCTGTCCCTGTTCCCTGGGAGCAGAGCCCGACCCCCACCTTGCCACAGAATTGCAGAGTGACCTCCTGCATCAGTTCTGTCTCATTACAAGAAATCTTACTTTCATTGATTTTAGAGCTTGCCTAAACTCTTTAGTTTCCAAATTTTTGGGGTTTTCCATAGGGAGCCACTAACAAATGAGAAAGTCCCACGTGCTCCCTATTGCAGGCAGCCAGGCTTTCTGCAATCCTTTGGTTCTTTAGGGGGAAAAATACATCGTAGCAGTGAGTTTTGCTTAAATCAAACCCCACTCTAGTTTTAAGAGTACCTTGTGCCTGTTTATCATGGCAGTATTATTAAAATACAGAATTATTCCTCCTATACCAACAGATTTCAGGCCAGGTTGGACAGGGCTGGGAGCAACCTGGGAGAGTGGAAGGTGTCCTTGCCCATGGCAGGGGGTGGGACTGGATGATCTTTAAGGTCCCTTCCAGCCCAAACCATTCTGGAATTCTCTGGTTTTGCAGCACAGCAGGAAGGATTATCTTTAAGGAAATAAACGCCTGTGCTCTGAATGCATAAAGATACTAAATCCTGATTTTTTCCCCTCCTCACCGTTGCATGTGTGATTGTGGTTGGATTTGCTGGGCACTGAGGGAAAACTTTTTTGTTTGGATCCTCACAAAGTCCCAAGCTCCCTTTGCTTTCCAAGTGGTGCTGCTGCTGCCGTGGTGCCGTGCCCGTGCAGGAAGTTACATCCTGTCAGTCTAAACCGAATTTTTAAAAATTTTTCAACTTGTGTTGTCTTGGCAACCAAATAAATCATCAAGTCCACGAGGCAGAGGGCTTCAGTGCCTTCAGCCTTTCACCACCACTCAGATAAATGTGATATAAAACAGAATAAAACTCTTCCAGTGGAACACAACCTTTACCAAGAGCTGTGGGCGAGCGATAGCGGAGCTCCGTTGTCCTGATAGGGTCGATTTTCAAAACTAATTAGATTTAGACACTGGGTTTGGAAAGGGGAGAGAAGTATTAGCATAGCCGTGCCCAGTGGGACGTGGCACAAATATTTCCTTAATTGAGGCTGCTAATAAACATACTTATGTGCTGAGTGAGGGGAGTAATTCACACCGAGGGGCAAAAGGTAACGCGGCCTAACGTCGCGTGGGACGTAAATAACACGTTGTAAACAAATCGTGCGTTGTAAACATCTCCTGGTGCTTCTCAGGGCACCCCAGCAGCTCTTCCCTCTCCTCTTTTTGAAAGGATGAAGGGTTATGGTGCTTGAGCAGAAGAGATTTTCAGGAGAGGGAGGGAGAGGCGATGGAAAAGGAGCTTGAATGTCTGGGTGTCACTCGAGGCGGGCTTGGCGGGGATTCAGGCTGTAACCTCAGCTCTTGAAGGTGCTTCAGGAGCGTTTGGAACACGCCCTCGAGGGGGTTTTGGTGCTGCACTTGGCTCCTTGTTCCTGGGAAGTGTTTCCCGTGTGAGTGGCACCACCCTCCAGATGTGCACGATGAGTTAGTGTTAATTAGCAGCAGCACCAGCATCCTCTGCTATCCGACAGCTGTGGTGGGCAGAGATAGAAATGCACTGGTTTGCTTGGAAGCCACAAGGTCCAGCCTTATTGCTGGTTCTGGCAAAATATTCATGAATGCCCCTAAGAAATGCCTTAATGTTTATTTGTTTCAAGGCCAACTTTTAGGCTGGGTGTGATTTCTGCACGGCAGAAAGGAGCTCTGGCCTCCCCGCTGACTTTCCACGCTGAAAGGTTTCACCAGGCAGTCCTCGAGGTCCCTCCCAACCTGATCTTTTAGGATTTTTGTGAGTTTGAATTGGGCCCGTCGCTGGTGCAAGGTGTCAGTGGTTATTTATGCAGTTCTTAATATTGAGAGTGAAATAGGTGGGGAGTGGAAATCGGGACCAAGCTGATTTGTGCACATTATTTAGAACCACTCCTGAGGGACACCAGGAGGTGTGCCTGCTCCTGGACACGTGTTTTCCCTCCATTTCAGCAGACTTAATTGAGTTCTCTGGAACAAGTTACGGACTAATTGTATCCTGTGGTAATTTCCAGTGTGGTTTTCTAAACCCGATCTCAGTCCCACATCACAAGCACGTGGGTAGGGGAAGGCACTGAGGCCGTGCCCCAATGTTTGTTTTTCCTTCCACAATCCCCTGCTCCTCAGAAATTGTATCTCTTTGTTTAACAGAGGTGGGCGGGCTGCGGCAGCGTCTGGCTTTTTGGCAGAGCAAAATAAATGTGAGCTCGGGTTAAATGCAGTTGGCTGTGGAAGGATGATGGTGGAAGGAGTGTCCATGGAATCCCAGAATGGTTTGGGGTGGAAGGGACCCTAAAGCCCATCCCATCCCACCCCCTGGGAGGCAGGGACCCCTTCCACTGTCCCAGGTTGCTCCAAGCCCCATCCAGCCTGGCCTTGGGCACTTCCAGGGACAGGCCCAGCTTCTCTGGGCACCCTAAAAGTCACTGATGCCACACCTGCTTCCACTAAAAGAAAAAAATCTCTTGAGCTTTGCATTCCATATCATCACAATCCCACAGTTTTGGTTCATTTCCCATCCCAGCCACCCNAAAAAAAAAAAGAGGCAAAACAAACAACAACAGCATTTTAGACATCTCCTGTTGATAATAACTTCCAAATGGAAGTCGGTGGCAGCTGGTTCTTCACACTTTAACCCTTCCTCTGCTGCCCTTCCCGGTAATAATTGATGACTGATTGGCCCATTAACTTTTTTTTTCTAAAAAAAAAAAAAAAGTTTGACAGCCTGGACTTGTGTAATGAGGAGGGATTCCTGGTGAAATCAGGCTGATGGCTGAGTTGCTTGCCCCTGAGGATGCAAAATTAGCCCCATGGGACCTCGTCTGCATAGAAACTGGACACAATTAGTGTAATATCCGGTGTTATTAATGTAGTTTGGAGTAATTGGGCAGGTTGATTTCGACAGGTTGATGGTGCTAAAATACTATTATAGTGGACCTTTCCATGAATAACTGTTAAACATGGAAAACTGTTTAATAAAATTTTGTGATTGGGCTCACAGGGATTTAAATAGCACAACCTATAATTTGACTGGAGAGTAAAATTGAGCAACTTCATCCTCCCGCCTGGATTTTCCTGTTCCTGCATGCTGTGCTTAAGGACATCCAGGAACAGGTTTGTTCCTTGTCTTCTGTAGGAATTGCCCTGGGGGTGATGTGGAGCAGGCACTGCTGCTTTGTTTCACTGCTGAGCTTGGGGGAAAAAAATATATTGGTGTGTTTAAGCAGAAAAAATTAGGGAAGATGTCTTCAACCAGCGCAGCTTTTGGGGGAGTGAATCTGAAGCTTCAGTGGGTATAGAATCATGGAATTATTAAGGTTAGAAAAGATCATCAAGCCCAGCAGTTAATGCAGCACTGCCACGTTCACCACTGAGCCATGTTCCCAGATGTCACATAAACGAATGTTTTAAAACCCTCCAGAGATGGGGACTCCAAGCCTCCCTGGGCAGCCCCTTCCAAAGCCTAACCAACCTTTCCATGCAGAAATTCCTGCTGCTGTTTAAGCTGAGGCTCCCTGGCCCAGCCTGAGGCTGTTCCCTCTCCTCCTGTTCCCTGGGAGCAGAGCCCAAATCCCCTCTCAGCTGTCCCTCCTGTCAGGGAGTTGTGCAGAGCCACAAGGTCCCCCTGAGCCTCCTTTGCTCCAGGCTGAGCCCCTTTCCCAGTTCCCTCAGCCTCTCCTGGGGCTCCAGCTCCATTCCCTTCTCTGGACCTCAAAATGTCCTTCCAGCCCTGCCTGAAAACGTGCTGCAGCTCTCCTGGGCTTGTTTCTCCTGGGCAAACCAGCACCATGTGTGTGGGATCAGCATTATGGAAGAGGAGATCAGAGGATTCCGTGCTGCTGCAGAGACCTTTACTGTGTTGTCCTACAGGAGACACAGGACTGAATGTCACTTCATTTATTGTGGAGTAGTTCCTCTTGGATCTTCCTCATGAAACCCTGAAAGCTCTGCTTGATGAACGAGGCTTTTCCCATGATTTATTCACGGCGTTTTGGGTAATGTTTCTGCCTGCTTGTTTGGAACACGGTGTTGCTAAAGTGGAACAGTTGTGGCTGTGCAGGTGCATCATTCATCCTGGACCCAAGTGAGTGACATGGAGCTGTGTCAGGGGAGATTTAGGTTGGATTTTAGGAAAAGGTTCTTCCCCCAGAGGGTGCTGGGCACTGCCCAGGCTCCTCAGGGAATGGGCACGGCCCCGAGGCGGCCAGAACTCCAGGAGTTTTTGGACATCAATCCCAGGGAGGCACAGGGTGGGATTTTTGGGGTGTCTGTGCAGGGCCAGGGGTTGGACTTTGATCCTTCTGGATCCCTTCCAACTCTAGATATTCCATGATTTCTTTTCCCACTTGTCCCATGCTCTATTTTTCAGTAAAACTGCTGCTTCGGGTGCCTTCCTGCACCTGAGAATCACCTTTAACTCTGTGTTTGTCCCCACCTCAAGCTGCCAAGTCAGCTCCTGCTGTTTTTGAGGCATCCTTACAGCAGTGCAGGCGCTGGCCTTGCTGACACTGAGGTACAGCAAGAAAACCCCTTGTCCCCCAGCTTGGGAACACAACAGCCAGTGAGCAGCAGTGCTGTCTTCAAATCTGGTGCTGGATCTGCCCCTGATCTTTGCATGTTTATGGATGATGAGGGAACACAGCAGTGTCGTGGCTCTGAATATATAAGAAGTCATTATCGGACAAAATGCTCTTTCTGAAGCTCGTTATGGCTGATGTTCACCAGAATTTTGTGCTCTATTATTCTTTTCCTTTCATGCTTCGTGCCAGCCCTTCCCAATTGCACTTGCTTTGTTTCAGCTTCCTTGATTTTTTTAATTTGGTGTTGGTGTCCCATGTGGAGGTGGGGTGTGTGTCCATTTATTTCAGCTCTGCTGGTATTTCCATGTGCTGCTCCTCTGGCCTCAATACTTGTCCTTATCCTCCAGTAGCCCTAAGGATATTTCACTGACCCTCTCTCCTGGCTTCTCAGATCATTTTCTCATCTCCCATGTCGGATGTGGATGTTGAATAGGTTGAACTGATTTTAATCCTGTATTATAGCCCAGTAATTATGATTGTTAGCCCAGTATTTATGCTGTAGAGGAGAAAATCTACACATCTGCTTTAATATATCTGTGCTTGTAAAAACTGCTTGAAAGAAGAGGGTAAATTGTTACGTTTTCTGTATTGTCAGCTCTTTGTGGCCCATTCATCTTTTATTTTGTGGCACCCTTTGATTTTTACATTATGTAGCTTTTAGCACCTCAGGTTTAAATCTAAATGATGCTTGTTGGTCGCTTTATCTTTGACTGAGGTACAGACTCGATTCCAAACTCACAAACACAGGAACTGAGTATTTACCCAAACTTTATCTGCATGGCATTTGGAGAGAAAAAGCAGTGGTTGTTTCCTGGTGCACTGAGCAAGGCAGGATCCAGCCTCAAACCTCCTGTCCAGACTTGCATTTACAGGATTTGCACAATCCCAGAATTGTTTGGATTGAAAGGGACTTTCAAGATTATCCATTCCCACCCCCTGCCATGGGCAGGGACGCCTTCCACCATCCCAGGCTGCTCCAAGCCCTGTCCAGCCTGGCCTTGGGCACTTCCAGGGATCCAGGGGCAGCCACAGCTTCTCTGGGCACCCTGTGCCAGGGCCTTCCCACCCTCACAGGGAAGAATTTCTCCCCAATATTTTATCTAAATCCACCCTCCTTCAGCTTAAAGCCACTGTGTGGCAGAAGTTCTCATCAACCAAAGTTGTTGCAGCTACGTTTCGTTATCCTTAACTTAATCTTTTCTTCCTATTGCATTTTTTTTCCCCCAGAACAAGAAGAAAACTTCGAGTTTATCATCGTCTCTCTCACGGGCCAGACTTGGCACTTTGAAGCAACCACCTACGAGGAGAGGGACGCGTGGGTCCAAGCCATAGAGAGCCAGATCCTGGCCAGTTTGCAGTCCTGTGAGAGCAGCAAGAACAAGGTATGGGGCACAGAGTGATGCTGGCAATAAGCCGTGGGTTAGCTGATCATTAAGATGGCAGCAAATTCTGAATTTCAAGCCTGTGCTCCTCGAGGTGTGTGTGTGCTACCCCCACAGCTAAGCAGGGTTGGAGCTCTCTGAGGGAGGAACGTGGCCTAGGAGGAGCAGCTTTCCCCCTTGGAATGCTTTCCTTTCATGACAGAAGGAATTTGCTCGCCTTTCCTGGCAAAACAAATGTTTAAAATCGGAGATGTCTTCAGCCAACGCTCATTTTTGGGAGGACTCCTGTGTCTTGGGTGCAGGTGTCTGTAAACACTTTGCAGGAGAGAACGAGGTGCTGAGTGGTGATTGAGGGAGAGAAATCGCCAATAATTGTTCAGAACTGTAGATCCTTCAATATTACCCACCTAACAGTTGTTTTCCATGATTTTGTATTGCAAGGAAGGAGACTCATATTTTTAAATGAATGCCTGCTTTCATTGCCCTGGTGTGCCAGAGTAGATCAAACACCAGTAATTACCATCATCATAACACAATTTACTTCCCATTTTGTGTTTAAAAATGGGTTTATTTCCAACACATATTCCTGAGATGGAGGAAAATCACAGCTTACATGTTTCCTGCTTTGCGTGGGTTCTCACAGTCTGGTACGTGTGTGTTATCAGAGCACAGAAGGGGAAGTTTGTACATTAAAAATATTCATGCAAAAGGCTAAAGAGTGGCTGGGCAATGGCTCAGAGAGGTTTTTCTCACTGGGTTCCCAAAGCAAGTCAGAAGAACTGGCTGGGACAGCAAAGGGCAGTTGGCTGGGCAGGTTTAGCTGGTGTCCCGTGGAAGTTGTGTCTCTACATGGATATCCACAAGTCCTGCTTAAATCACTTAAATCACACCTCAGGGAGCCCTCAGGGCAGTTCAGGTGGGTAGAGCTGAAGTGCCTGTGCATCAGGAGAGTCTCCCCAAGCAGAGGTCGTGGGCAGGTCAGCATGGGGAGCATTGAAACGGGAGCCACCTGGTGAAATCTGACCTTTGGATGATGAAAGGGTTCCAGCCGCTCCTGCAAACCGTCCCTTAGTCTTCATTAGCACGAGCACACGCATCAATAAAAGAAATCGATCCTGTAAAATAATATTCTTATCTCATTCATCTCAAGAAGCAAACCTACAGTGTGGCTGCTGCTGCTCTTGGGGAGAGCAAGGTTCATTCTCAAGCTCCATTTCCCTCTGTTAGAATCCAGGCTGGAGACCCCAAAAGTCTTGGAGATGCCAAAGGATCCCTGTTCCTTAAAAGGCAAATCCAGACTGGAGGTTCCTTGACCATATTCATTCGACCTTGGTCTGAGCTTTGGGGTTTGCTGTTCGTTCAGCTGACAGTTGTGTCATTTGGGTTTTTTGGGTCCTTGCTTGCTGCTCACTCGTGTCTCTGACTCCCTGCAGTCCCGCCTGACGAGTCAGAACGAGGCCATGGCCCTGCAGTCCATCAGGAACATCAGAGGCAATTCCCACTGCGTGGACTGCGAGGCACAGAGTGAGTACAGCTGATACCTTTAGCTTTAACTTTCATATTTTTTAGATTTTGTACTGCAATAGTGTGTCTGTAACTCTGGGCTTCATGTACAGTGCTAACAGCTCTTCTCCCGGCCTGGCTGGACAAAACACACCATTTGCAGCCCGAAGAACCAAGGACATTTGCAGCTTCAGACCCCAAGAATGTAAACAGCCATGGATTGAGAGGGGACAGTCCGAAAGGATGGGACTGCGTGGACTGAAGCTGTGGTTGGAAAATGGGCCAAAACTTATAAAAAGGGCAAGAACCCGTGACCCAGGGTCCATCTTGGGGGTCCATCTTAGGTGTAGTCTTGGCCAGGCTTTTGTACTCCCAGGGTGTGTCCTGTGAAGGCCTTTCAGTAAATATCTATTTTATTCTTTAACTCTGTCCAGCCTCTGTTCCAGGTAGCCTTCTTTTAGGCATCACAGCCACCTGACCCCAGCTGTGAGCCCTTCTCCTCGGCCAGCACCCGGGGGAGCCCCCAGCTCTGCCTCCCTGCTCTTCCATCCCTTCTGTTGTTCGCACATTTCTGCTTCGCCAGGGAGTTTGGAACACGAGCCCTGTGAAGAGCAGCTGGGGGAGCTGGGGTTGTTCAGCCTGGAGAAAAGGAGACTCAGAGCTGACCTTATCACTCTCTACAGCTTCCTGAAAGGTGGTTGTAGCCAGGTGGGGGTTGGTCTCTTTTCCCAGGCAGCAACTGATAGAACGACTGACACAGCCTTAAGCTGCGGCAAGGAAAATATAGGATGGATATTAGGAAAAAGTTTTTTACAGGAAGAGTGATGAAGTGCTGGAATGGTCTACCCAGGGAGGTGGTGGAGTCACCATCCCTGGATGTGTTCAAAAAGAGATTGGATGTGGTGCTTGGTGCCATGGTTTAGTTGAGGTTAGGGCATGGGTTGGACTCGATGGTATTGAAGGTCTCTTCCAACCTTGTGATTCTGAGTTTGCTGAACCAGACTTGTTTGATCTTGATTTATGCTCAATATCTGCCGCGTCAAATGCATCCTAATTTTTTCCCTGTGTTGTTTCACCTTGAATGTCAGCATTTCTGTGCTTTCCTTCAAAGAAAAGGCAAAAAGTTTGCAGTTTGACATCAGTCCCTTCCATTTCCCTCTTGTTTTGCGTGGTGAGGGCACACGTGCAGTGCAAATATTTTCAAAGAGGTAGAGCTTGGTTGTTGGTTTTTTGCTTTGGTTTTTTAGGCTTGCTTGTCAGAAGAAACCAAAGTCATTGCTCATTATATCTGGACACTAGAAAACTGATTTTGGATTATTTTTTTTTCTTCCCCTTTGTGTTTCTTTCCCCTTTTTTTTTTTTTATATTTTTTAAAACATATACTTAGTGTTCAGAAGAGTGTTCTCGGGAATACTTTGAGCTGTGCTTCACCTCACTAACCCCGACTGAGGCCATTATTCTGGTGCTCTTTAGTTCCAGGGGTTTGCAACAAAGCCACAGAAAGGAAGTTCTCTTGCTCTAAAGCAATTAGTTGTAGGAGCTGAAGGACTGAGAACTTGTGCATTTTTATTTCTTTGATATTTGGAAGTCAGAACTTTCCTTGCCATTTTCACACGTGCTTAAAATGGAAAAATATTCACTTATTTTTCTTCAGGTGTGATTCTTATTTTTGAAGATTGGCCGCTTAGGATTTTGACTCCTGGTCTAAGCCATTCTGACACCCCAGTGTAAAATGAACATTTGTACACAAGTGCAGGTGCTTTTGCACCAAAAATTTGGTCTCTGCATTCACTCCAAGTGATTCAGCACGTGCTAAACAAGGGAAAAGCTTGGTTTGAGTGGCATTTCAGCACCTGGAGCCCAAAGCGAGTCTTATTTATTCGCGTGCTTTCACAGTGAGCTGGCAGTCATTGAGATTTCCCCCAAAGCTTTGATGTGGCTCAGGGGGAAGGCAGGAGGGGTGGTGTGCTGGGGGTGAGGAGGAAGGGGTCTGGGAGTGACCTACAGGGATATTTAGCTCATTTGAAGTGCTCACTGCAGCCTCTGAGCAGCCCACGGTGGGAGTGGTGCCGAGTCCTGCTCCGCTGTGGGTGGCATTTTCCCAGCCTTGCTAACTGCGGATACATTTATAAAATATACAAATATATTATATTTTTATATCTATATATTTATGGAGGTTGTATTGTGTATCTGTAAGGTGCAGTCCCTTCAGTGCAGACAACTTGCACACCCACAACATCCCTCTGATCCACCTCAGCTCTGCCCAGACTCCACCCTCTCCCCCAGGCTCGTGTTCCCCTCCCCAGCCATGCACATATCCCAGGATTTATGCAGCCAGGCTGGATGTTTAATCAGGGAAACCGTTGAGCAAGAAAGCAGCGCTCTTTTTTTTGCTTTTCTGGGGGTTTTTTCCCCCCCCCCCCAACCAATCTGGTTTTCAGCCAGATTGCTCATGGGTCAAGCTGGCCCCCCGTGCGTGGTGCCAGCAGCAGGGATGTGCCAGGAGCACGTTGCTGGGAGAGGGCAGAGTGGGACAGCCCATTTTGGCAACGCTCTGTCGTGCAGCTTTTGCAGGGGGATGATTTTGGAATCTCAGCTGGGCTCGTTTTTATTCTCAGAGATGATCTACGCCCTCTTTGACTCCTCTTGCTGTTTGACCTTCCTGATTTTGAGGCCACCGTCGTTCCTTTGGAAAAATGTGAGATATTTCCAGAGCGATGGATTTTAAAATGTAAACACACAGAGGAGGTGAACCTCAGCCTGCTGCTTTTTCTGCAGGGCTTTGCTTTATTCCCTTGCCTGCCTTCCTGCCTTGCCTGGGCAGGTCCTTACCCCCGGAGCACTTAACATCACAAACCCCAGCACTCCACGGAGCTCTGGCGTCCTTTGCATCTCCACAGAGCCAGATGTTTGGGAGCACAGGAGTGTGAGGTGTTGCCATCCCTCAGCTCTACTCAAGAGCCATCAGTCTTCCACTTCAGAAGTCTCATTCCTCCTCTTTCTGGAGCTCTTTGCCTTTTGAGCACTTGATGCAGCACTTTGTTTCACCGGGGAATTCTGCCTTGGTGGATGTTAATCCAGCAGCTGAGTGCTGCCAGCGTCCCGGCCCTTTGACAGCCTCCAGCTGAAGTTATTCAATATTCTCCTTTCAGCATTCCCATCCCAGAGCAAGAGATGGGGCAAAGGGCTCTTTAGGAGCTGGAGTTTGTGCCCAAGGTCTGATGTCATGTTTCAGAAGGAAACTGGTGTTGTCTTTTCCCAGAGCAGCAGAGTCCCGGTGCTGACTTTGTCTGGAGAAGCCACCAAAGGTGATCCAATTGTTGAGGCAAACCCAGCTGAATTTCTGGATTTTGCCTCTTCCAGTCTGAGGAGAGAATAAATATGAGTCACTCCTTCAAGATATCCAGAGAACAGGGAACATCAGGTCTTTGCTGTTGCAGAAGAAAATAGGGTTTAAAACCATGGATTCTCATAGTGAGTTTTCCAGCCCAGGACTCTGATCACTTACTCTGGTGTATTTTGTATTTGAGAACCAAACACTGAGGTAACAATTCAGGCAATCTTGTCCTACCCATCACAAAATTCAATTTTTCATGCAGAACAGAAAAAAAAAACTCTCAAAAAATAGGAGAGTTGCAAACTTTCCTCTTTTCTGCTGCAACTCGAGATGCCTTCACCCCTGCTTCTTCTTTCCCTGGCTCTCCTGCTCCTCCTTCCAGCAGTTGCAGCTCAGCCCAGGGATATCTGACAGCTGCTGCCCTCAGGAGGGTTCAGCCTTTCATCAGCCTCCTGGGATCCAAAGGGATCAAGGAGACAGTGGGGAGGGGTTGTTCTCCTAAGAGAGTTTTCACCTCCGAATGGTGAATCTGATTGAGGTGAGAGTCAGTGAGGAAAGAGGTTTTCAGGCAAGCAGTGAGCCAGGCGTTTTTGGGAATGTGGACAGCTGAAAATTGTAGTCTGGATATATTCAGTGGTGCCAAAAAGCTCGTTTTTTGTTGGACCAATTTTAAGTAATGCACCTCTAGCTGCACTGAGTGGGCTTTTTCTTCCTTTTACCGTGAAACCTTGATGTTCACACCTGCCACGTGCTTGTGAGCATCCTCCAGTTCAGAATTAACTCTCACCATCAGCAGGAAAAGGGAGCTGAGTTTGTATCATCTTAAAAGGAAAAAACCCCAACCTGGCATAGTTACAGCTTTCTACCCACGCCTGGTGTGAATTTGTGATAACAATTTTCATTTCTACAACAAGCTCAGCCCTTGCTTTTCCTTGTTTGCCACCTTCCCACTCAGCTGTGTGCTGTCAGATTGTTGAAATTTGAAATATCTTGGTAAAATTTCGTGGAACTTGGTTGTTGTTTTGAGGGACTCCTTCAGTCCTGGCAACTGGAAGGACCCTTCCAATCCAAACTACTCTGTGATGCTCTGAAGCAGGTGGATATTTAAAGGATTTATTCAGTGCAAGATGCACTACATGTGCTTCAAGCAGAGAGGTGTTTGGGAAGGAGGTCAGCTTCTGAACACCAGTTCTGTCAGAATAATTGGAATAATGTAAGCTGGTATTTCACTCTCTTGCTTCATTCTGAGTTCATGCCTCTCAGAGCTCATTGCACTTTGGATTTTTGTGAGCATAACCCTGGCCTTTGCAGGTCAGGGGTTTCATTCCGAGTCACAGTTTGCAAATTTCAAATTATGACTTGCTGCATTCGAGTTTATACCAACAAATTGTGATTTTTAGTGTGTTTCAGCTACACCACTGGTTCCCCCACTGGCAAAACAACAGTGGAGGTATCTGAAGAATTATGGAATTAAAGGATTTTGTTGTAGTTGTTGTACCAAAAGCTTGGAAAGCGTGGCAGGAGTTTTGTCTCACCTGATTTTTTGGAGATCTGAAATGCTGCGTATGTATAGTGTAGATATTAAATTGTGTCTAATATAAGACCTTGGTGTGGACAGGAACTTTTAAACAAAAGATGGTTTTTTCTGCTCAAGTGGAATAAAGTGGGGGATTTTTCTTCTTGGTTGCATTCTTAGATTTCTATGGACTGATTGAAAAATGTCAGTCAATGCCTTCAGTGAAATGCAGAAATTCACAATTAAAATTATCAGCTTTCCTTTCCTATTTTTTGTCCAAACATGACATGGCAAAGAACTAGGAAATGTTTTGTTTCCACATGTTTTGGCTGCCAAAAATAGCTTTTCAGTTGTGATTTACACAAAGTCGCGACGAGTCTTAAGATGAAATTTTCCAGAAGGAAACGCTAGAAATTCATTTTCTGTCAGCTCCAAGTTTTATTTAGATAGGAATAAGAATTGTCTGCCCTCTTAATTAATCCCCATTTTCCTGCTTGGCATTTGGGGTAGTTATTTGGGATGCACAGAGTAAGGCATGAAAAAAGGATCTGACAGCAGGGGGGTAGAAAAAAACCAACAAAAATTCCTCTCATGGATCTTCAGCTGCGTTTGTTGAACTGAATGTTGGAGAGAGGGCAATCCATACAAATCTAGACTTAAATTACACAGGAGAGTGGCAAAAGGGTTCTGAACCACGTTGGGAAATGGAATTTCCTGTTTTGTGTCAGGTTTGTCCCAGTCTCACCCGTCGTGGGGTTCTTTTGGGTGGGTGGAATCCTTTTGGCTCGTGCCCTGGAACTGGGACTGTTCCGGGTGGGACATTTCCATCTTGGTGTTCATCTCCCTGATTTTGGAGGTGGAAGAAGAGTCAGATGGAAGAGCCACATACAGCTGGTGGTGTGGGTGGTTATTGAGGGAGTTGATGCAGTTAGCACGGGATAATTGTTTCTAGGCTCAATTTTTTTTTTTTCTCCTTTTTCCCTTTCAACTGGCTATGAGCAGGCCTGGATTGCCAAGGAGGGGCTTTCTCCACTTCATCATCCTTTACCCACCACCGTGATTATATTTCCTTTGTTTCTCCTTCTCCCTCTAATTCACAGGGTTTTTTTGACTGGAGGTGGAGTGAAACACCTTTTGAGACCCCACATTTTATTTTTTTTTTGTACCCCTCAAGAGTTTCTCCACCAGCCCTTGACGATCTCCCAGCTGCGCTTCAGGACGAGACACACGTGGAGCCAAAACCCTGGTGCACAAACACCAGCTGGGAAGCTCTGCTGGCTGTCCCCTTGTCCTAATTGCTGTGTCCCCTTGTCCTGCAGACCCCGACTGGGCCAGCCTGAACCTGGGAGCCCTCATCTGCATCGAATGCTCAGGTATCCACCGCAACCTCGGCACGCACCTGTCGCGGGTGCGCTCCCTGGACCTGGACGACTGGCCCATCGAGCTCATCAAGGTGATGTCAGCCATTGGCAACGAGCTGGCCAACAGCGTGTGGGAGGAGAACAGCCAGGGCCACGTGAAGCCTTCCTCAGACTCCACCAGGTGGGTTTTTGCTCGCCCTGCCTCGCCCGGCGCGCGCCAGAGAAGCTTTCCAATCCTCCCGCGTGGAAAAGTCAATGTTTGTGTCCTCACTGCACACCCAGGAATAACGTGTCAAAGTTTGGGGTGGCAGATGTTGAGTGACCTCGTTGCTTTCTCGCTCTTTCCTCAGCAGATCTGCAGTTTTTCTGTTCAGTGGGAGGTGCAAACCTCCCGCCTGCTTCTTCCTCCATCTAAATTACCTAATTACTGTTATTATGTGTTCCTTCGTCTCAGTGGGCCACAAAGTTCCTGCCTCTTGGACTATCAGTTTGTCATTAATAATCTCCCTTCAGAGGTTCAGGGAATTTGTACCTGGCTGTCAGGTCTTTGGTTCTGCTCAGGGGTGTTCAAAGTCCTGCTCGCCCTGGACTTGACTCCTTTTTTGTGTGTGTGATTTGTGTGAAACCACGAGCTGCTGGGGGGGTGTTTGCTTTGAGAGCAGCATTTTACCTGCCTCTCGTAGCTCCACACAGTGAAAATCTCCCTGTGACGCGTTGTCCTACCTAAAACTGAGGGAATTCATGCTTAATTAATCTGATCAGTGTCCAAGACAGGTGTTTTGAGAATGTTTTTCCAGTTTTGGGTCAGGTGGAAAGATCACTCTACCTGGGCCACCTCCTGCAGTGGAGGGGTGGGTTGGTGCTGTTGTGTGTAATAAAGTCAAGTGTTTCTTATTGCATTATTTCGTTAGCCCTGAAAAATGAATTTGTGGTGCCACCTTTGGTTCATCTTCGAGAATGAAGCTGCTACATTAATCAGGCTCCTCAGATGAATGGCTGTGCATTTAAAAGTGCTCAGGGAGCCCCAAAGAGAGGTTCTGCTCAGGCAGAAATGGGATGGCTGCTCTACATGTTTGGGTTATTAGACGGGTGACACAGTGATTTCATCAGGCAGGTTGAAATGAACTTTCAGTCACTACTAGCACTTAAATCCAGAGATTTTATATTCTTGCACCTCACAAATACATGTTGCTCCTTGCTGCTGAGGTGAGATGGAGCAATACCTCAGTTCTAAGCTCCTGGAAGGAAAAGGCTTGCACTCAATTGGAATTCTATTTAAAAAAAGAGAAAAACCACATTATTTTAGCAGTCGTGTAACAAACATCACGAAAAAGCTAAAATCCATGTGACTGTGATGAAAAGAGCACCATTCATTTCAATTAAATAATTCATTTGGGATTGAATTTTACTTCTAGAAAATCAACTTCGTTCTCTTAGTATTTCACGCTCAGGGCTTGTTTTAATTCTCCCACTTTGTTTCTGTGCATCTTCGTGGTTACATTCAGCTGATTCTGATTGTCACTGATATCACTGCACTTTCTTTCCTGCACTGCAACATTTTTGGACAAAAAGATTCATTTTATAAATAGGATTTTCTAGCTCTGTGTCCAGGTTCACGCTTATGTGATAGAAGAGGTGCTAGAAAAAGCAGAATTAGGATGATGTGGAAATTTTCCCACAAAGCAATTGCAATCTTGCTTTGCTGCTCCCATTCCTCTGCTGTTTGCAGCGGGAACTGAAATGCAATTTTTCACATAAATACCAGAAAGTTCTGCTTTTTCCAAGTGTGTTCCTCCTGTTGTGCTTCACTTTGGCCTGTGCCAGCATCACAGTCCTTCTGTCCAAGCTGTGGCGAGAAAATAAATTCAAGTTCTTCAGGCAGAGGCTGTGCTCTCCATGCTCTCACTGCTGTTTGGAGTTTTGCGTGAGGAATTCTGTTGGAAGCAGCTAAAATGGACCTGGAAGGAGGGTTAAACAAACCTCCCTTTTGTTGTTGTTGGGGGGCTGAAGGGGAAAGAGGCAACTCCAAGAAAGCTGGAGAGGGACTTGGGACAAGGGCATGGAATGACAGGACACAGGGAATGGCTTCCCACTGCCAGAGGGCAGGGATGGATGGGATATTGGGAAGGAATTTTTCCCTGTGAGGGTGGGCAGGCCCTGGCACAGGGTGCCCAGAGAAGCTGTGGCTGCCCCTGGCTCCCTGGAGTGTCCAAGGCCAGGCTGGATGGGGCTTGGAGCAGCCTGGGACAGTGGAAGGTGTCCCTGCCCATGGCAGGGGGGGGAGTTGGATGATCTTGAAGGTCCCTTCCAAGCCAAACCTTTCTGGGAATCTGTTTCTGTGATGGGCCCTTAAATAGACACTTTTGGAGGGGATCAAGTGGGTTCCACCTTTTCGTGTTGTGTCTTTGTACTGGAGATGAAGCCATCAGTGGGAACCCACAGATTTCTAGGGAAACAAACAAAAAAAAAAGTAATGAGCTGCTCCACAAATACTGAATAGTTGGGCTGGGAGGCTCAAGGAGTGTTCACAGGCTGGGCTAAAAGGAACCTGGAAGTCTTGGTGTGGCTTTCAAAGCAGTCCTTTCAGCTGGGGAGAGGTTGGCACTGATCACTGTATGATTGCTGTGGCATCCCCTGTGCTTCTGAGGAGGAGAGGGAAGGGTGGAGAGGTCCAGGGAGAGGTGTTTGGCAGGAGGAATTGCCAAATGGCAGCTCTAGGTCATGGCATAATTAAGGAACCTTACCCAGGAAAAGGTCACCAGTATTTCTGGAAACAGAGCTAGGCCAGGCTGTGAGTACAGCTTCCCTTTGGTAATTTTGCACACTCAGAAATAAGATACTACCAAATTTAAGACCCTGTCATGGCCTGCAGCTTCCTCCTGAGGGACAGCTCCAATCTCTGTTCCCTGTGGCAGGGACAGCACCCAGGGAATGGCTGGAGCTGTGTCAGAGGAGGGTTAGGTTGGATTTTAGGAAAAGGTTCTTCCCCCAGAGGGTGCTGGGCATTGCCCAGGCTCCCCAGGGAATGGGCACAGCCCCGAGGCTGCCAGAGCTTCCGGAGCATTTGGACAATGCTCCCAGGGATGCACAGGGTGGAATTTTTGGGGTGTCTGTGCAGGGCCAGGGGTTGGGCTCGATCCTTCCAACCTGGGAGATTCTCTGATTAAACCACATCAGATATACCACACTGCTGTCCTTTTCTAGTCCACTCAAATCCTCTTCAAACCCTTCATCCAGGCAACTCGTGGGAAAAGATAAGCCTGGAAACATGTTTTGAAGGCCAGAAAGGTTCTGAGATTGGAGGGTGTGCAAAACTCAAAGCCTGGGAGCTGTTTAGCAGAAGGTATTATTCCTCCTGCATTGATCAGGGATATATTGCCCAGGTGTATCCTCTAATATAAATATATTCCAGCTCACATCTGTGTGGAGAGTCAACCTGGTCTAGTGGCAGGTGTCCCATGGCCTGGGGGGGAATGAGATGGGATTTAAGGCCCCTTCCAACCCAAACCATCCTGGGATTCTTCGGGCAGATCTCCAGGTCGTTCAGTGCCCCTGTACATCAAAAGCAGCCCCCAGGATGGCGTCTGGCCCTGAGCTGGAAGGTTTTGGGAGCACAGGTGTGGTGGGATCCCCAGGGGAGTGGTGCAGGGTGAGGCAGGGCTGAGAGCATTGCCGTGATTTCGGGGAGAAGGAGGAATAAACACGAGCTCACGGAAAGTTGGGGAAGCGGCAGAAAACCCAAGCACAGGCAAACCCTTGAGTGTGAAAGGGAGCAGGGACCAGCTGGCCCCTGAGCTGTGCTGTCCGTGGGTCCCTGATTAGGTCAGCTCTGGAGAGCTGGTAATTGGTTCCAGCAATTACCAGCAGCCCCGAGAACGCCGCTCAAACTTCGGGAGGCCTGTGACAAATTGAAGCTGACTGCTGGTGAAGGAGTATCGACTTCCCATTCCTAAACAGGGGGATCATTAGTCAAGAAAAGCATCTTTTAATTACTCGCAGGAAGAAAAAAAAGAAAAAGAGGGTAAAAAGGAAAAAGATCTTTCGGTATGGATCCTGCAACAACCGCCAGGTTTTTTTTTCCAAGTGTATTCAATATTAAATTTATTGTCTTGGAGGGGAGGGGGTGAGCAGGGGGAGCTTGCCTGCGGTCCCTCCTTGGGTAATGCGGGTTTAATTTGGAGTGAGAAGTCAAATTAGAGTAAATCAATGTTGCGACAATTAACTGGGGCTGGGGCTGGGATCAGGATTTTCCCTCTAATTGCTATTGATACTGTTTAAGCACGCTCTCACAACGCTGCTTTGGAGTGGCGCGGCGCCGGAGGAGCCCTGTGGGGCTGAGCTGCTCCGTGGAGGAATGCTGGAGGTGTGGGGGAGCCAGCTTGGGAATTCTTTGCCTTTTGCACTGCTGTGTCCATCTCCTGCCAGATACTGAGCCTTTTCTGGACACACCTCACTCGTTGTGCTTTGCCCTGGTGCCCATGTGGTTTCTGCTCTGCAGGCTTGTTCGCCGCCGTCGACTTCCCAAGGTGGCACTGGCCTTTTCCAAAGGAGACAAGCTGCCCCCACCCCTCTGCCCGCCCCAGGAGATGCTGATCTGCTCCCTCACCCTCCTTCCCTGAGCTGCCAAGGACTCCATCTCTGTCTCCCTGGCAGTGCTGGCATGGATGTGCCACCTCTACCAGCTGGAAGTTGCCAGGCAAGCTGAGGGAAGGCAGGCTCATATCCCAGCACCATCCCAGCCACACTTCTTGTTCTGCTACTCCAGCCATGGCAAATACCTGCCTTAGCTCCATCCAGATAGGGCTGCACCATTTCAGCATCTTTTTGAGAATATTCACGAGCAGCTGGAATGTCCAACTCCGTTAAAACTGGGGGTTTGAAGTGAGGGACGAGTGGCTTGCAGAAGCTCAGGCGTGGTTTTAAGCTCTTCAGCTGGGGCTTGGAGCACGAGCAGCAGTTGTGCTCAGGTCTGTTTGCTGTTTATTCTGGGTACCAAAGGTCCCAGGAAAATCCAACCCTGGCAGAGCAGCAGTGAGCTGGGAGCCAGCAGTGCTGGGAATTGACTCTCACCTTACAAGGGAAGATCCAGTTTGATCCTTGCTCGCTAATGAGCTCAATTTAATGGTGGCAGGGACAACATTATGCAGCTCCACTGTACTGAGCTGAGTTTTACACTCCTGCACCAAAGCCTGGCTTGTGCTGCTCCGAGGACAGCGAGCTGGTCACTGGGGAGTGGCTTGGATGAGAAATACCACACCATGCCTTCCATGAAAATATTCCTCCTTTTCTTTGTAAAAATAATTAATCCTTCATCACGGATAAAGGGCGAGCCCAGCGCAGCGGAGCATTTCTCGCATCCTGCATCTTGTGGGGCTGCTGTGTTCCATCCCTCCCTCATCCCTTGCTCCTTCTGGCCATCAGTTTGTGGTGCTGCTGGTCCCGGATTCCTGGCAGAAGGAGCAGCGTTGGGAATGGGGCCTGGGGGAGCACAGGTACCTCTCTAGCCATGATGATCAGCTCCAGCTCCAGCTCCGTAGCGGTGGTTGGCCTGATGAGGTCAGTGTTCTGTGCCTTTTCACTGCTCCTCCACGCCTGACACCTTTCCCGTTCCAGGGCTGGGGGAAGGGGGGTTTTAAAAATAAATTAAAAAAAAAAAAAA
>VZTG01009141.1:389951-415663 GCA_013397845.1 Melanocharis versteri
AAAAAAAAAAAAAAAAAAAGATTTTATTGTGAAGGGCTGACCAGAACCCATCTGCAGTTGGGTGGCATCTGCTCCCCACATGTCACTTCCCTCATTAACAAGCAATTGAATTAATTAAATGCTACTCAGAACACGCATAACAAGCTACCGGCAGTGTCCAAATTAGCACTGATAATCAAGGATGATTTCCTTTATTATCCTGCTAAGTGGTGTGCAGGCTCTGATCTCCCTGTCTGCCCTCATCTATTTACATACCCCCAGCTTCTGCCTTTAGAAGCTGAGGTTATCTTACCTAGTTAATTTGCCACGATCACCAAGCATGGCGGATTGATATTCCTGCCTCTGCTGAAGCAAACCCCCTCCTTTCTCCCCCTTTTCCTTCCTCCCCAAGCCTGGTCCTTTGTATCTCAAGCTCACTGATAAATTAAAAGCCACCCCTGTGGTCTCTCAAGTGAGTAATAGAGGCAGAAATTTCATTTTGCAACTGGCTGATTTAATGATCCAAAGGGTAATTAATGGCCTGATTATCTTAATGTTAAATATGTCCGGCAGCAATTACTGTGACCTCCCGCTTGTCAAGGTCCAGGCTATGCTCTTCTTTCAATTAAGTTCTCTGGGGCTTAATGGTATGAATAAACTCCTCTGATTCTATCATTCCGGACTCTGAGATTTAAGCGAGCTGGGGGCTCGTTTGGAGTTTTAATCAGCCCGTCTTCTACTTGAGCGATCAGAGTTAACAATTATAACAAGGACAGTTTAACTTTCTTTCTTTCTTCCCACCCCCCTCCCCTTGCCACTTCTTCATATGTATTTTTTTTTTATTATTATTATTTTTTTTCCCCCCGAAGCGCTCGGAGGGGATTTTGTTGGCGGCGGCGGCGGCTTTGCCGGGCCAGTCTCTCCCGATATAANTTATTTTTTTTTTTTTTTCCCCCCGAAACGCTCGGAGGGGATTTTGTTGGCGGCAGCGGCGGCTTTGCCGGGCCAGTCTCTCCCGATATAAATTATCATGTGAATGCCGCTGTTTTTCCGTTTGACAGGCTTAATTAATTGGCAGGAGCGCCCGAAAATGACAGTGCCACTAATTGCAACTCCAAGCCCATCTCTGTCAGGGCGGCACGCTTGTCAGCGGGCATGCCCCGCTCCTCGCCGCGGCCGGACTCTGTTGACGTTTCCCATTCCGGTTTTCACATCTCGTCGGGGAGCGTGATGGGATGTGATAGCCCAAGATGTGCCTTTGGCTTCTCCAGGCGGGCAGTTCGTGGGCGAGGATGACATTTGCTGCCAATAAAGTTTAGGCAGCTGGGCTGCTGCCGGCCCAGCAGCTGCTCGGGGAGCGCAGGTTTGACTTGAGGTTTGGCGTCAGGTTTCCGGCTTGGACTTTGGGAAGGGATCAGTAAAAACTCACTCCTGCTCTTCCTGGTGGCTGAACTCTGCTGAGCAGCACGATTCCCAGCGAGCTGGAGTTGTATTAGCTCTGTTTTGGACAGCAGATACTTCATGGAGATAATGAGGAAAATGGATAAATTATTAGTTACGGCGGCATCGCGTTCTCAAACGCAGATATAAATAAAGAGACTGATTCACTGCTGCCAGTAAACTCCAGGATGCAGCTGGAGGAGCGAGCCCTTCGTGTGCTTCCACATTGGGTTGGTTTGCAATTAAATTCAGACAAAAAAACGAAACTGTCGCTCGCCAGTAGCTTCCAGGAAATGCATCTGACAGGAAGAGCTGAGTGAGGCGAGCGCAGCATCAGCTTGGGTGGCTGCTGGTCAGACTTCAGCCTTTTGGAGACCTCGGAAGCTCAAACGCAACACTCCAAAGATGAAAGGGGGTGGTAGCAGTAGTAATACTCTGTTTTATTGTCCTTGCAGCTGCCTGGCAGCCCTTGTCACCCAGGAGCTGATCCGGTGCAACACCGGTGCCTGTACGGCAGCCTGGGAGATGCCTGGATGATTAAAAATCAAAACAAAACAACCACAACACCCTCGACCCCGCTTGTCCAAGTTAATGAGTGCTTTAGATGAAATGCTCCCCGGCTCAGCTGCACCTTTCTTGTGTGCAAAGCTGCCTCTGATGAAAGCTCAGACTCTTGGTAAGCAGGAGCCTGGTTTGCAATAATTATTACAATTGTTATTTTCCGCGTTGGGGGTGAAAGAGAAACCTGCAAAGGAAGTTTTTCTGTCTCCTTCTGCAGGTTATTGACACATTTATTAAAAAGCCACAATGCTGTTCTTTCTCTCAGTCTGAATAGCATCAGTAGCACTTCATTGAATCCCTGGGAGTGTCCAAGGCCTGGTTGGACAAGGCTTGGAGCAGCCTGGGACAGTGGAAGGTGTCCCTTGGAGGTACAGTCAGCTCCTGACTTTTTTCTGGTGAGATTCTTGGCAAATTCAGGTTCTCCTTCTCCATGGATTTGGCTGCCGCGCTGAAAAGTACTGAGTTAAGCTGAAACTCCCTAGAAAAAGAAGCTGATGAGCTGTTAAACTTCGAGAAATCGAGGATTTCAGTTCAGGACTCAAACAAGGAGGATTTTTTGGGGAAAAGAGCGTTCCTAAGTTGATAATCAGCAGCAGAAAAAGTGATTTTTTTGTTTGTTTGTTTATTTGCTGGAATAAGAACCAGTCTGATGGGTGAGTGCTTGTCCTGAAGGTCTCAAAACCCTGTAGGATCTTGGCTTTTAACTTTTGATTTAGATATGGACTGATTATTTCTTTTTATGTATTAGTTCCCTCCCAAACACCTACCAGAGCTAGAGAGATTTGAAGACCAATGTGTTTTCACTGGATTTCACATCTGCTTGGGCAAAAGCTGCTTGAAAAGCTCAACTCAGAGCTCACTGAGAACCATCCCTGTGTTTATTAGAAACTGCTCGGGCCAGTGTGGAACTCCACCAGAGGAATGGAAGGGCTAATTAGAACAAAATTTTAATTTCAGATGGGAGAAAATTGGATGGTGAGTTCATAACTTGAGAGGAAACGTGGCTTAGATCAGGCTAATGGCCAAAGGCCAGGATCATTGAAAAGGAGTCAGATGGAAACCACTGTGGGTTGGTTTTTCCTCAGAAAATTCCTTGGTATCATAAACACTGGAATTAAATTGCACGCCCTGTGTGTGGATGCATGTATCTGCTACTCCACAGCACCTGAGGAATAAATATGGAAAGTTTCATCTTAAATATGGCAAGCTAAAAGCAACTGGAAAATGAAGTTTGCTGTCTAAAAGCATTGGGCAGCCTTACCAGGGTGCTTTCTCACCGGTTATTCATCAGTTATTTCCAAAAGGAAAAGCATTGGACACTTGGTTCTCAAAATTCAGCTGTTTGCAAGGCTGAAACTTGTAATAATAATAATAACAATAACAATAACAATAACAATAATAATAATAATAATAAGGCCAGAATAAAGCAATTGAGTTTAAAAATGCCCAATGCCAAGCATCAGCTGTTGTGAGGTGCCTGGATCAGATCCAAAGGCTCATCTGGGAGTATTTTGGGAAGTACTGTGAGTCAAGCACTTGGGGAAACACCCAGCAGACTGAAAAATACCCGTTCTGTTAGAAAGAAAGCTCATGCAAAACATTTTCTTTTTATTTGCAGCTTTTCCGTGTAGCTGATGTTTAACCTGTTCCTTTCATTCCTCCTGCCCTGAGGTCACATCTGCCTCTCTGCAGATCAGGTGTCCCCCAGGCACTTTAACCAAACGTAATTCAAATTGCTTCTCTGTAAAGCCAGTTTATTCCTGGTCTGTGCTGGGGGAGCTTTGCTGCATAAACTCCTTTTGCTGTTTCTGCCTTTTCTGCTGTTAAAGAGATGCATAAACCGATGGTGGTTAAATCTGAGGAGGGTGGGAGGTGGTGCCCAGGGTGGGGATGTCACAGCAAGGTTGTGACACAGCCACAAGCTCTTGGCGGCTGCCGCCGGCCGCGGTGGTTGTGATCCTTCCTCCTCCCGTGCTTTTTGCCCGTTCCAGCCGTTGGGATGGATCTGTTCCAGCTCGTGGGGCAGCAGAGCGTGGCTGGAGGCAGCGGTGGGGCTGCTTTGAAGGCAGGCAGTGCCTCTCCTGGTGGCTTTGCTGGCCGGTGACACGAGGCTCAGAAGCTGCAGCGTCCCCTCGCTTTGGTCCTGGCTGCAGAACCCGCGGGGCTCCCCGACAGTAACTGCGACCAACTTTTCTTTTGTGCTTTTTTCCCTTTTTTCCCCCCTTTGTTTAAGAGTGAGCTTTGTTTCTGGCTCAGCAGGAAGCTGGTAGCCTATGGCAAGGGACTGGGGAGATAAGACTTCAGTAAGATAACTCAATGAAAAGGGCAGCAGTGAAAAGATGGTGCCGGCTTTTGACTGGACTGAAACTTGATACACACAGCAGCCCAAATGCAGGTTCCCCACAGCTCTCAAATGTTCTGTGTTCATCTGGGATAACGCTCTTCCAGCTGGATTTTTCCATGTGTGGGTGCTGGAGCAGGGAGCAGCAGCAAAGCCCCAGCGGAGAGGAGTGACCAGAGGAAATCAGAGCAGCACTCGAGTGATTAAACTGCAGGTGGAAATGTGCTGAGGGGAGCACAGGTGAGGGGTGGGAGGCAGGAATTGGAGGGAGATGAGATCCCTCCCCGTGCCTGTTAACCAGATTGTGCAGACAGAGCAGAGTCCTGTCGCTCAGGCATTTTCTGTGGGAGAATTTGGGGAGCGAGAAGGAGCCGCGTCTTGGTAATTGGTGAGCTTCAAAAAGCCTTCATGCTGAACAGGTGATTGTGTCATGGCCTAGAAATCTTCCAGCTAACTTGGCCTTTCCTCCAAAAAAGATTTACATTTCCCTGGTTTCATCCAGGTCAGAATTTCCAAAGGGGTGTTTTTCTGGTGTTTTCACTTTGTACAGCACCGGCCAGGCTTGGGAAACTGAGGTGCACACACAATTAAATCACAACCCCAGGAATGCTTGTGAGACTCCTCTGCAAGTGGGAAGAACAGGATTGTGTCACTGTGTGCTGAAACTGAAGGATGTCTGATGAAAAGATGATAGCCAGAAGTTGACTTTTTAACTTTTTCATCTCAAGAAGCCAAAATTTGCAGCTCTAATCCTTTGCTAGTGACGTGTGTGTGCTCCTGTCTGAGCCTTTCCAGATCAGATCTGCTTTGGCCACTTGTCCTCCCACAGCTCAGACCAGTCCTAAAGAGATTCCTGAGTTTGCTTGGATTCACCTGTTGCATTCAGGCAAAAAGGTGGAAAATAAAAAAACAGCTACAGAAAATAATTGGGATTACTTGTTTGGACTTCCGGTCCAAGAGAAAAGTTAAGATACTATTATTTAAAACTATATTATTATTTAAAATAGTGTTTAAAATAATTGTTATTGTTTGAAATACTGCTGCAATTGCAATTTTGAGTGGTGGAACTCCAGTTTGGGTTGGTGTAGGCACTCCCAACTCTGGTTTCAGCTGTGGACACCATCACACAAAATTTATTTGGAGGCTGGATGAACTCAGCAGCCAAAGGACCCTTTGAAATGCGGAGTTTTGTTTGTTAAAAATCAGTCACCAACATTTTGAATGCTTTTTTAAGGACATAGTGTGTTTTACAAGGGGTTTTGGGGTGTCTGGAAGGGAGATGTGGAGGAGCAGACGAGGTTTAGGGATGGACAGGATGCGTGATGGGAATGCTGCAAGTGAAATGAGAGGTGGGAGTGTCCAGAAAGTGACGCTTCTGACGAAGTTTTGGGACTCCTGGAATTAATACATGTCCAAAGCTGATTTTTACCTGGTGTTTGTTGCCAAATGTGCATTTTTGTGGAGTCACACAGCTCGTTGGATACCAATGTGTGTGTGTGTGTTAAGATGTGGAGTAAGAGGCAGAGGAGGACATGGGATGCCTCAGAGGTAGAAGGGAAATACCCTCCAACATCAAATGTGGTATTTTGTAAGAGGAAAGTGCATTTGACTCTTGGAGGGGAGAGAGGTTTGGTTTGCATTTTTTACAGCCAGACCATCTCACTGCCATAATAGGACAGGCAGGAGCCAACCCAGCTTACAGGGGAGGCTCTCAGGGCGCCCCAAAAACTTGTTTTGTCAGCCAGGAGTAATAAAGTAGCATAAAAAACGAGCTGGTTTTGTGATTCCCCAGATTTTCAGAAAGAAAATTTCTGGCAAAGCAGAGCAGGACTTGTGTGTTTACAATTAAATACCGTGCTGTTGGTTTTTTGTGGAATTGTAATTTTTTTTTGTACTGGGGGTGCCCTGGTGAGGAGGGTTTGATGCCCAGGTGGGTGCCAATATCCTCAGGAGTGTTTTGGTGTGG
The DNA here is from genome assembly GCA_013397845.1 of Melanocharis versteri. Lineage (NCBI taxonomy): Eukaryota > Metazoa > Chordata > Aves > Passeriformes > Melanocharitidae > Melanocharis > Melanocharis versteri. The sequence goes on from VZTG01009141.1 coordinate 396,239, forward strand.
AGCAGGAGAAGGCACAAATTTGGTTCATGGGATGGTCCTGGTCCACATGAAGTGAATTCCCTTTGGAGAAACATATTTATCAAGGAAATATGATATGGTCAAGCATATATTTTATCAAGCACATTTATCAAGAATTCATCAAGCATGTATATAATATCCTTGATAAATTCAAGATAATGTAGAAAAACATAAATAAAATACACAAAATATGAGATATTATTTTATATGTGTGTATAGTGCATTTTAGCTACTCGGCACTCAGGAAAACTGGTTTCGCTGCTTTAAAAAAATGAAAATCAAATATTTTCTGGATTATGCAGCTTTTGTGAAAGAGGACATTGGATAGCAGTTTGAGAAGCATGGAAATAAATCTTGGCTCATTTTGGGGATTTCAGAGGTTGCATTTCAGGCCAAAGTTGAAAAATCTGAGCTTTCTTTAAGCCAGAACTACCCCAGCAGTGGAAGAGGGATAAGACCCACAGAAATCCAACCTGATACAGGATTGAGGTGGGTACATATCATGGCCATAACTTGCCAAAATAGAGAATTTTGGAGAAGGATGATAAGAAATATTTCAAGTCTTCAGTGAGTAGCAGGAGATGCTTAAGGGGGTTAATGAAATGATAATGATTTAGAGGGGGATGGAGGGGTTTGCAGGCATTCAGAGGTGATCTCCTTGGAAAAACAGGTTCTTGTAGTTCCAAAAAGTGCTCCTGGGAGCAGGAGTAGGGGATGGAGGATGGAGGAATGGGGAGGAGGTGTTTGGACTGGTTATTTCTTCAGCTGTGCAGTCCATCCCCAAGGAAAGCAGTGATTCCCACCACTAGGGAACACAGGCTGTGGAGCAAGGCAAGGGATGGAGTGATCTCAGTGGCTTTTGCTTCCCACATTCACCAAAGCCCTGATAAGGAATCTCACAGCATTCAGAGTTTAAAATATTTCCTCCTCTTTCACGTTGAGCCCTCTAACCACTGCAGAAAACTGCAGCAATCAGCTGAGACCAAGTTCTAATTCCTGTGCTCTTTCCTCCCTGTCCCCTGCTCCCCTCCTGCATCCGCTGGATGTCCATTTCTGTAAGTTTTCCCTTCAGAACAAACCTATCATTTTTCACCACAGGATATTTACAGCTTCAATCAGTGCCAAATTCAATTGGCTTCTGATCTCATCGCTGGAAGTTATAGATGCAGATATTATTTGCACTGTGGTTAATTATGGAGCAATCAAACTTTGGCTTTTCCACTGTAATTTCCTCTGCCAGCTAATTTAATTAATCACCCCCAGCTCAGCTCTTCCAGCTGCGACCGGCAGGGTCATTAATTAGACATGTGGTGGTAGCTCACAGACCAGTTCCTGTTAAGGGGCTGCTGCCCACTTGATCTCTGAGGGAGCAGCAGCTTTTTTTCCAAGCATCCAGGCAGGATTGGAGGGAGCTGCCAGGTTGTCGGATCCCTCAGAAGCCATTCCCAGAAGACAGACCGTGAGCAAACAGCAGGATTGCTGGGACTGCTGGCACTCAGCTCACAGGGACTGGCATCAGATGCCCACCAAGATGCAATTTAGGGTCTCACCCAGCAGCTCCATCCATTCTGGTCTCAGCCAGCAGCTGAAAAACAAATGCTCAGGAATTTGATAGAGCTCCTTCTGACTGTTGGTGGGAGCTGCCTGGTGTTTGTCAGATGGAAAATGTTTTAATTGCCAGATCACATCAATAATAGCAAATTTTTTTTTCCACTATAAAAGCTGTGCAAAATACCCAGCTAAGTCTGTCACGTTGTTTAGATATCAGAATAATCACTAATTCCTTTTCCTTCAGGGTGGAAGAATATTTTACAGTAGACAAAATGGGTTGATACAGCTTAAGCATCTCATCCTGAGCATTAACAGCAGAGGGCAAGTGGTTTGGGATAAGTGATGGCCCTGGAAAGTCCAAGCATTTTGCAGGGAAGGCAGCAGATCCTCGGTCTTTGCTCTTGCATGGTCTGTTTGGATAGCTGGGAATACAAACCCTGCTTTGGATTACCCTTTGCATCTAAAATATCATGGATTCGTGGAGTGGTTAACGTTGGGAAAGCCCTCCAAGATTATTGAGTGCAGCCCTTGACCCAGCACTGCCAGGTCCCAAAATACCACAGCAAAGAATCCTCCAAATCCACCGTGTTCTCAGACTGAGAGCTCTGAGCATCCTTTGTTTTACTGTCAGGATCTTCTTTATCCTCCTTGAGGTGCCACCAAAGCCACTGGTGTTGCCATGCTGGCTCTTGGAGGACGTAAGCTGGAAAAGCTGAAAATCCTCAGCATCCTGGGCAGCTTTTCCAAGCACACACAGACACCCAGGGTAGTTTTACTGCACTTTGATTTCAAACCTGTTGCCAAGCTGTCGTGTCTGATCAGCGCCTCCGTCTGCTGATGGATTGGTTGGAGTCTCTCCCACTTCTTCTCACAATAGACAAGCTCAGCTCGAGACAACTGTTTTAATCACCCCGGCTCACAAAGCCTCCTTTCAGCTTCTTCTGTCCAAAACATCCATCAACCCCGCCCAGAAACAGCAAACTGAAAATAAAAAAAAATCCGTTCTCTTCACCGCTCAACCGCAGGTGCCTTTTTTAACAGCAAAACAGCGCTGTGGGCTCGAGCCTTCTCTGAAGGAGAAGGTGCTCCTGGTGCAACCCTCCCTTCAAATGCACCATGCTCCTCGCTGGTGGCTTTTTTCCTCCCTCGTGTCTCTCAGAAGGTTCCCTCAGTCTGAAGTGTCTGGGGGAAGATGCTTTTACTACAAAGTGCCTTGGCGCTCGGGGAGAGCTTCGGGGATTCTCACAGAGACACGGCTCAGGAGCTGTTTCAGAGTGGAGGGGTCACATCTGCCTCTGCCAGCACAGGGAGGTTGTTGACGTGTTTTTACCGTGGAAGCCCTGGATGAGAGGGGTTTGTGATTGAGGAGAGAGCAGTGCATCCCTTCAGAGGAGCTCTGTGGAGCAAAAGGCAGAGCTTGCAGCGTGCTAGGGATGCTCCTGTGGGAAATCCTCTCAGTCTCACAGCTGGAAAAGCTGCTGCTGGAAGGGAGTGGGACCCAGGGAATGTGTGTTTATTTATATAGAGAGAGAGAGAATCATGGGATCATTAAGGTTGGGAAAAACCTCAAGCCCAACTTTATATATTTTATATATATCATACCTTTATGGGATAAATAGGCAGACATATAAAAATCTATATATTATCATTTTACCTTAAAAAGGTACTGCTAACTAATATGCCACCCTAAAGTAGAACAACTGCCAGCATTAACTAGAAGATAATCCACCATAAAGACCTGACTCTGGAACAGCCCCATTCCTTGTTGAAGAAAGCCAGCATCCAAAATTCCCAAAATAACCATCACTGTTCTGTAGGCAAGCTGGGGAATTAGTTTTGGTTTTTTCGCTCTGCAAAAAATTGGAATTGCACTTGGTCTTGATCAGCAGATTGTAATCACCCGGTGCTACTTCACCTACTCGTGTCACTTGGTTTTGTTTTATTTGAGCAATAAATATCTTAAATCTCCTCAGAGTTATTGCATGTCTTCTGTGGGGACTCATCACAGCCCTGCCAGGCATTCATCAAGGCTCCCAATGAGCCACCACATGAAGTATTCCTCTGCTCCTTATCAATCAGTTTGCTTATAACTTTACTTTTTCCTCCTGAAGTAATCAAAATTTGATATTCCGCAGATTGCAGAAAATTGTCACTGCTGTGTTCCGTGCTAATCCATCACGGGAAACAGGCATAATTTGGGCATCAGAAGAGCGTTAGATGTTGAAATAAGCAAGGGAGTCCATTTACCACTCCCCATGACAGGGCAGGAAAATGTTTGGATCACAGGTACGTTGGGAATGGCAGCGCAGACCTTACGGAGCAGTGGGGCATCCACGCTCTGCAGCAGGCACCAGCTCTGCTCTGTTCCTCATGGTATCGCTCAAACAGACAAAAGAAATGCTGAAGCCAAGAGAGTGAAGTGAATTTTTTGAGTTCAAGCTCCGTTGTGAAGCTCATTCAGCTCTTTGTGGAAGATACTCCACGTGGTTAAAGTATCCATCACTTTCCTCTAGCCTTGTTTTTCTCTGTACGAGCAAGTAACTTCTACTAACGATGAGAGAGGGGGAAAAATGTCATTTTTGTGCTGTAGGCTTGAGCAAAACATGCACGTCTGCCATCCTCAGGTCTTCAAATAATTCCTCTGATGGTAAATGTGATGGGCAGCACCATGTGATGAGGCTGGACGTGTGTGTGAGATGTTCCACGAGGCTCTGAGCAACCTGGGCTCGTGGAAGGTGGGATGGTGGAAGGTGGGATGGGGGAAGGTGGGCTAGTGGAAGGTGGGATAGTGGAAGGCATCCCTGCCCATGGCAGAGGGGTTGGAATTAGATGGTCTTGAAGATCCCTTCCAACCCAAACCATTCTGTTATTCAAAATGCAGAGGGTGGCTGTTCTTGTTGCTTTATGAAACAGCAATGCCAGTGGATTGGGGAGAAAATCCTCCTCAGAGAGGCAGCGGGGAAAATTCTCCACAGAGAGGCAGTGGTTGTGGGATTTCTTGAGCCTTTATTCTATAGCAGGGAGCCAATCCTAAAGTCTCCTTGGTGGAGCAGTGATGGTTTTCTGGCAAACTTCACGATCCTCTCGTGGTTTGACAGAGCATCAGCAGAGCAGGTGCTGAGTCAGGTTGGATCATGATTTGTGTACTCACAGCCCCCAGTTTCGTCCCCTCTTTTTTGAGTCAAGTTGTGTTTTAAACTAATTTCCCTGCCTGGTAGTAGTTCTGCCTGTCCCATTTCTCTTTTCATGGTGCCACAAAGCAACGCCTTGGTTTTCCAGGGGAATAAATGCCACGTGTAATCCATGGAGCTGTGCTGTGCACCCACCCAGGGACACATCTTCCCTTCCCGGTGACAAAAGACCCCTTGTCACTGGAGTGTAAACCTTCCCTTGGAAGGGTGACTGGCCGGGGGAAATCACCAAGACTTGAGACAGTTGTTACCAGCCCGTGCAAAGAGCAGATCCAGCTGTCCGTGCCAGTATCCCAGAGGAAGGTGCCCCAGGAGCCACGGGAGGTGCTGATTGTGCTTGTGGGTTTTTTCTGCTGTTTTCAGCTCTCCTGCTGCAAACACAGCCCAGCCACCCTCGTCTTGAAAGGATCCTTAAGCCTTCCTTTTCTCCCCTTTCCACCGCTTCAAAAACACGGCGGCTGACAGTCCAAATGTTTGAAATAATTGGATTCTGCATTCTAATTCATCTGTAAAGTATTCGTTGATTAAATTAGCCTAATAGATATTATTTCTTACATGACTGCATAATTTCATCCTGATTGGATCACTATGGCACTAACGAGTCCCCCCATTTACTCTTGACTCGAGAATCACAGAAGGCTGGAGATAACTATCATCTTGTTTCCATTTTTTTTTCCCTTGCCCAGGCTAAAAGTTAAACTGATTTATACTAAAAAGGCACACAGCCAATGCCCAGGTATGTCTGAATTTTAGTCTTCGAGACCAGTGCTAGAATAGGAAAAAATGTTGGTTTATATAATCTTGAGCCCTGTTTTATTTACTCAGTGGGTTGTTTCTGAAGCAGAAAGATTAACTGACCATTTTAATTCCTTTGGGGGGGGCGGAAATGGAGATATTTTTAAATAAAATACATTTTATTATCTCATCAAAACAGATAGACTCATTGCAAATGAACCTCATAAGGACTGCACACACTCAGGGAAATGAAAATTCTCCTCTCAAGATAATGTTCCAGCCAAAGTGGTTTTAGCCTCTATTAGTAAGATTCTTTCTTTGAGCTGCAATTTGAGTTGTAACCAAGGGAGAGGAAGAGGAAAACAAAATTGCCTTTAGTCTCATGCTTAATGAGAGCAGATCTTGCTTTTTAAGGAAGAGGGAGCTACCTCGGGGTCCGGCTCCTCTGCCCTGGGGACAAGGGGCTCCAGCTCTCCGGGGTTTTGTTGGGAAGGGGTTAACAGCAGGATTGGCTTCTCCCCCTGCCCCAGTGGCTGGAAACAGCTGGTGGGTTTTGTGTTGCGCCGCTGAACTGAGCAGCCAAAAGAAGTTTTTGGCAAACACTCGGCCTGGCCGGGACAAGGAGAGGTGGGTCAGCTCAGGAAGCCGTTTCCATGAGCCAACGGGGGGAACAATGCCCCGCTCAGCAGGGACAGAAGGGACACCCGCTCCCGCTGAATAGCTCCCCAAAAAAGCCCGGCTCAAAAGGAGCAAGGCCCATTCGCTTCTGGGAATCCAATAAATTGTTTCAGGAAGTGAAAGTCTGTCCCGGCTAATGGAGCCGTGATTGACAGCAGGTTCTCATTACAGCGCCCATCAGGGGACAAAGTGAATTCCGATGTTATTTAAGAGGTTAAGTAGAAATAAGATGCAGGTGACAGCCCAAGGCGTGGAGGCATCAGGCACTGCTCTTCCTACGTTGTGTTGTTTTTGTGAAGAGGCTCCATAAAATTTCAAATCAGTGGGGGCAGGGGCAGTTTAGGAAGTAAAGTTTGGTCCTGCCATGGCTCAAGGGGAGCCTACCTAGCTGGGAAGCGGGGAAGTGAAGGTTGCCTTGGGAATTCTTGCATTAGGAGGTCCCTGCTCCCTAAGCCCACCTAACGTGGGCGTTACATTTGTAACCCCACCTAGGGTTGGGTTGGTCACGGCCCCAAGCCCGCAGGAGCTCAAGGAATGTTTGGACAACGCTCTCAGGCACAGGGTGGGATTGTTGGGGTGTCCATGCAGGGCCAGGGGCTGCACTTGGTGATCCTCGTGGGTCCCTTCCAGCTTGGGGTATTCTCTGATGGGTTTCTGCGTGTGCATCTCCAAGGTCTGTGCCTGGCTTGAGAAGGAAAGGAAAAGGAAAATGCATCCCTGGTGACTCAGGCTGCCCTGTGTTCCTGACCAGGAGGCACCTCCGTGCTGCCATAGGTGAAATTAAAGGCTGTTTCTGGCCTTGTTCAGCAAAAATGAGGCAAAGAAGAGCATCCAAATTGCAGTGTTGCTTGCACAGACAAAAAGCTGTGACTTAAGCTGTGGCCAAAGGTTTAAAGTAAATACTAAACCATAGGGAGTATTTATTGCTGTATTTTTCCTTTTTCTGAGTTCCCAGCCGAGCAGCGTCGGGCGTCCTGGCACTTGTGGATGTCACGGGGTGGGAAGCTGAGGGAGCTGCTGATTCCTGGTATTGACAGAGCCTTGCATGGTGCATGGGCAGGTACAAGGATGTAATTTAAGCACGGGGTTCACGGCTGGCTTGCGAGTGACGGCGAAACTCCCGCGTGTGACGCGTGTAATAAATCTGGTTCGGCGCAGGATTAATGTGGGTTTCAAAATGATTATTTACCATTTGAAGTTGAGACGTGGCTGTGCACGAGGAGGAGCAAAATAGCTGCGCCCAAGGCGCCGGGGAAGGGTGCTAGGAGGGGAGGAGGAAAATACCTGCCTGCATTGTTTCACCGGTGCGGTCCCGGGTAACGCTAATGAAAATTGCACTTGAAATGCAGGATTGATTTGTGATGAGCTCAGCCCTAAAGAGTACATTTGTGGAATGATAACCTGATTGGTGGCGCTGCCTCTTGGAGGGCTGAGGGGGTCTAATTGGCATATAACGCACTATAAATTTATTAGCAGCCCCTGCTTCCCCATTGGTGGGCCTTCTCCTGCTAACCACCAGGAAATTACCAATTTTCAGGAGTTACTCGCTCAAGTCGTGCTGCGTCTGGGTTTTACAAAGAAATCTCCGTTGCTGCTCTCGTAAATCCTGGCTCAGAGCTCGAGCAGCTGGACGGGGTCACTTGAGCAGTGGACAGCTTGGACACCTTGTGGTTGCCACTCCACTCGGGCCTCCTCGGCTCGTCCCTCCTCGCCACAAACCCAAGTTGCACAAAGAGCATTAGGAGGGAACGAATCTGATTGGCAACCCCTGGGCTGCAGCTGCCAGGGAGCAGAAATTACAGTTTTTTGGCAGTCCACGTCCAGGGCTTTGATGGTTCTTGTTGATACGTTCAGCCCCGGGGCGTCTCGGGCAAGAGAGGACATACCCACTGTTGGTTGGTTTTTTTTTTTCCAGGAGCACAATAGGAATATTCAGGAGCCAGTGTAATTATTTCAGTGAGTTCGCTTTTAAGATTGAGTCACAAATTAGAAAATAATATTCACATGTTTCTTCTAATTGGTAACAGATTAGGGATATTTTATCTTTTTTAAATAATTTCCAAATGTGGCCCGAAGAGGGATTTGCAGGGAAGTAGCTGGGAGAGGGAGAGAGAGAGCACTTATGCACCAAGAACACTTGGGCAAGAAGCTCTAATTCCTCAATTCTGGCTTTAATTCAGCTTTTCAATCCCTGCACAGCTCTCTCTGAGTTGCTCTCTCACCTGTCACTTTTGGCAGGTGTCTCCGGTGCGGATTTTCTTTGCTGTCAGGTTTTCTGTGGGTTTCCCACTGTCAAACATCCACCTGATGGCTTGTAAATCATAAAAGCCTAAAGCTTTGCAAGTGATTAACAGGCAGAGGTGCATTGGAAAAGCCTCAGCAGGACCTGAGCACTTCCATGTCTTCTGAAAGCCAAGTCCATCTCTAATCCCACCTTTTTGGGGCACATTTGGGAAACCCCAGTGTTGCACGTCCCATTGCTGGAAATACACAAACAAACTGAAAAAAAAAGCATCGAGATTTCAGTTTTTAGGCAAAGGAACCTCATGGATTTCTCTGGGTGTTAACTACTGAGGTTTCAAGTCTTCATCTCTTTTTGTTCTGAGGAAATTCTTCATCGACTTTGCTTTTCCAGAAATACGAGCAGGTCTAACAAGAGTCTTTTTTTGACTAATTATGATTTATGGTTTGAGAAGGGCATCGAACACCTGCAGCCCACTAAAACAGAGGTGGAGGGAAGTCCCATCGCTTGCTGAACAGAGGGAATACTTTGGAAGCTCTAGCTTGCCAAAAAAGGCATTATTTTTCCTAAATAAAAACAGCCATTAATATATGAGACTGATGGAAAAGTCCATCAGCAATTCCTGTAGAGTCCTTGACATCAGTGAGATGGTTCAGGTTGGATATTAAGGAAATTTCTTCGCTGAAAGAGTGGTTCAGCATTGGAAGGGGCTGCCCAGGGAGGTGGAGGAGCCACCATCCCTGGAAATGTTCAAGGAATGAGTAGACACGGAAATAAGTGCCTTGGGCACGATGATGTTTGTTGGTTGAAGGTTGGACCTGATCTTGGAGGTCTTCTCCAAACCTAAGGATTCTGTGATATTTGAATTGCAAATGAGGAGACATCAGAAGGTGAGGGGAGCAGAAGGGAGAGCTCCAAGTGACTTGGGAAGAGTTGGACAGCGGAGAGGTCCCTGCAGCACCTTTAGAATGTGGATCCCACATTCTAGAAATGCTTCCCAGCCCTTGGACCTTCCCCTGCAAACTTGCCTGCCTCCCACTGCTGACTTGTGCAGAGCAAGCAGTTGGTTTTATTTGCCTGCTGCTCCAAATGTGTTTTCCTTCAGAGTCTATGCTCAAATACAATGTTTATTACTTGTATTTTCTCTTTTATGTCTCACATAAATTCAGTGTAATGGTTGGAGGGTGTTCTTTTTTCCCCAATACTCCAAAGAGCATCATCTTACTGCTTCTGCTGGAATTAAGATACCATTAAAGCCCTCTGGAAGGACTTTTGTTTTTCCTTACAAACCAAACTGCAGGAGTTACTGCTAGCAAAGGATCAAGAAAGATTTCTGGAAGTCTTTGTGAGGCGTTGCGATTAGACCATCCTCTTCCAGTTTTTGATGCTCAGGTAAAGATCAGGTTCTCCTGGAGCCCACGACGTGTTTTTTTCCATTTTGGATCGGTTGGACTTGATGATCTTCGAGGTCTTTTCCCACCTTACTGATTCTGTGATGGAAGCCTCAAGCAAGCTCTCATTTGAGATCTCTTTCTCCTCTGGAAGTTCATCAGCCCCGTCGGAGGAGGTTTTTTTTTCCTCCCCCCCTCATTATTTATAAGGCACTCACAGTTCTGCTGCTCCTGCACGTTCCAGCGGGGCGAGCAGAGGAAAAGCCCCGTCCCTCTTCCCCGGCGCGTTTGGCGTGGGATCCGTTCCACGGCAGCCCGCATCAGCGGCTGTTCTGGTATCCCTAATGCTCTGTGATGGGAGGAGCACAGCCCTGCTCCACGCCACGCTGCTCAGGGCTGGGGGCTCCTCCTGCAGCCACCTCGCTCCGTCTCCCACCTGGCACAGATTATTGAGATTTATGCGTGGCGGTATTTGCGTGTCGCTCCCCGTCCGCCACCTCTGAGAAGGGAATTTTTAAATTTTTTTCTTCCCCTTTCCAAGACAACAAGTAGTGATTTCCCGAGCTCTGCTTAAAACACTACTGCGTGAAGCACGGCCTTGCTACAGGAGAAAATTGGGGTTAACAAATTGGAAATTAGTGGAATCTTCCAACCCCAGTCACTGTATATCAAATGGCAAATTGAAATTTCCGCTCTGCGTTTAGGTACTGGCACAATGCAGTTTGATTTATACACTTAAGACATCAGGTTAAGTATGGTTACACACGAGTAATGAAATGCATTAGGTACGTGTTTCCAATTACTATTTCTTGCATATATGTATATATATATATATATTTGTTACTGAAAGCAAGCAAGAAGCAAATATACTCCTTGCTTTTAGCATTTCCGTGCAACTGTTGGAGCTTTTGGCTTTTTCAAGGTAATATTTGTGGTGTGCCCAAGGGTTGAGGTTGACCAGCCAAGACATGGAAGCAGTTTGCTTGCGTGTCTAGAACCACACAGTGATAACTCATTTATCAGCCTTTTTTTTCGGGTGGCCAGCACAGTTTTGGGTTAGATTTCGCGTGGATGTTTATCTAGATGCTGATGTGCCAGCATAGAAAAGGAATCAGATCCTGAACTCAGGAGCTTTCCTGTTGGTCAGCAGAGGGTAGCTGTAAGGGAGCTGTTGTTCCTGGTTTTTGCATTCCAGACTCTCATAAAGTCTCTCCTTACAAACCTTAGGAGAAATCCATTTTCCTCCCCTCTTCACAGTGCTTTTTAAATTATTTTCACTGAGCTGTGTTAAAATCACAGAATGGTTTGGGTTGGAAAAGATATTAAATCTCATCCAGTCCCAACCCCTGCCACGGGCAGGGACACCTCCCACTGTCTCAGGTTGCTCCAAGCCCCATCCAGCCTGGCCTTGGACACTTCCAGGGATCCAGGGGCAGCCACAGCTGCTCTGGGAACTTGTGCCAGGGCCTCCCCACCCTCCCAGGGAGGAGTTTCTTCCCAATATCCCATCTAAACCTACTCTCTGTCAGTTTAAACCTATTCCCCTTGTCCTGTCACTCCAGACCCTTGTGAACAGCTCTCCCCATTTTTGTTGTTGACTCCCTTCAGGTACTGGAAGGCCACAATTAGGTCTCCCCTGGGCCTCCTCTTTTCCAGGCTGAACATTCCCAGTCCTCTCAGCCTTTCCTCATAGCAGAGGTGCTCCAGCCCTTGGATTTTCTTTGTGGTCTCCTCAGGGCACTGGTGAGCTCTAAATCCTTCAGGTTCACCACTGTTGTTAGGGTTTTTCCCTCTGAAATGTCGCTGGCAATGCTGTTTCAAAAAATTCTGGGGCTTTTGGGGTTAGAGGAAAAGAACAACTTGTGGCATTCTTCAAGCTTTTTATTCAGTCTCTAGGGACTGTTTTCATTTCACATAATCGTACGGAACAAAGGAAAAACCTGGATTTTTATTGAGAAAAGACTTAACCACCTTGCAGGGCTTGGAGTTGTCACCTCTAGGATCTTTATTCTCAACTTAATAAGCCTTATTTTAGTACCCCCAGTATCCCCTGCTGTTGTGTGTCACACAGTTTTTGCTTAACTTTACACGGAGTAAACCTCAGGTGTGATATATTTTATCGAGTAAACCTTAAAAATTATTAGATGGAGTGTCGTGCAGTGAAAACAGAAGTTGGCTGCAATTTTCTGTGATAAATCAGAGCCCACAATTGCAGGGTATTTATGTGAAAAGCCTGAAGTCAGTAAACCTTGATGCCTCGGCCAGGCTGGTCGTTAATGTTGGGCAGCGATAAATCCCGCGGGTGTATTAACACTTCAAGGGGTGGTGCTGCTTACTCCGTGGAGGGGTAACCTACAAGTGCAGAAATAGCAGCTGGTTTGGAGCCTTGTGTAGGGGAATGCTGTCAGGAGAGAGGGAAAAAGGTGGAGGAGCTCCACCGAATCCGAATAATGATGATACTGGCAAGTGTCAGGCAAGATGTGATTAATTTGAGAAGCACGTTGAGCTCTGCACAAATGAGTGATCTCTGTCCCTCACGCACAGCAGGGCTTTTTTTTTTCCCCCTGAAACACACAGCTATGAAAGGAAAACTGGAAAATGGAATAGGAGAGCTAATGGTGGAGAAGGCCCAGAGCTGGGGGCTTCAGGAAACGAGTCCCTAGCAGCGCGAGGTGCTGCCGGTGGGAAACTGCGCTTATTTCACAGAATCCTCGTGTGGATTGGAAAGGACCCTGAACACCATCTCATTCCAACCCCCTGCCATGAGCAGGCACACCTTCCACCGGACCAGGTTACTCAGAGCCAACCTGGCCTTGAACACTTCCGGGGATTTGTGCCTTTTGGTTTGGTGGGGTTGAAAAGGACCGAGATTAGAAGTAACCTGAATTTGGCGTGGTTTTGCAGCGCTGAATTGTCTGTCTCACGGACAAAAATTTGAAGGGTGTCCTCAGCCAGATGAGTTCCCCATCAGACAGAAACTAAATCATTTCCAGGCTGGGTCACCACACTGCTCACTTGGACCAGAGTCCAAGCCTAGACACGGGTTGGCTGATCCGCGGCTTTCCTGTGGGGCCGGCCTTCGTCCGTCAGGGATGTTTAACTTGTAAGAAGTAATAAGCTTAATAGGTTGACTTTATTTAATTATTAATGATCCCTTTCTGTCCTTACAGCTCATAAAACACCCTGTAGGTTGGCAAAACACTCATAATATTGATCAGGAGCCAGAGAGATATTTATTTCCTCTTTGCCCCGGCGCGCATAAATCGCGGGCCGTTCGCTCGGCAGGCGGGATTTACAGTGGGCCCGCTTCTTCAAAGCTCTCCGTAATTAAGGAATAAATACCCATCGGTCTTTGTTTGCTGTCTGGAGCCCTCTTGTTTGCCAGGGACCTGGCTATTCCCGGTGGGCCTGTGCCTTCCTTCCCCCTTAGCAACGCGGCCGGGCGGAGAAGGCATGCGGGGCGCGGAGCCGCTCAGCTGCTCCGCGCTGCCTTTGCAAAGCAGCAGAGGGGTCTTCTCCTGCAGAGAGAGAGGAAGCCCCTGTGTTTTCTCAGCATATTGTTCCCGGCTCCTCTTCCATGCCTCTCCTCCCAGTTCCTGCTTTGCTCGGGGCAGGAAGGCACTTTGGAAATTCCTTGCTGCTAGCCCCTTTCTTCTCGCCCTCTCGTCTTCTCCCCCCTTCGCTGTTGCAATTAAAAGCATCGTGAACCTTTCCCCAACATTTCAGTCCCGTCCCCCCCCTCCCCGATGTTTTCCTTCTACCCATCCCAACGCTGCATCCCCAGCTCTGTCCAAGGCAGTGCCATTTATTGGGATCATCACAGAGGGGGTTGTTTAATCGGGAAGCCCCGGCACCTCCAGCTGCCCGGCGCCGGTCATTAGGTGATGTGTGCTCCTTGCGTGCTGGGCCACGAAGCTAATGGCACATCCTGGGGCTCTTCCAGGAGTTTGGGAGGTGCAGTGGGTTAGATTTACTTCATTTTCTTGGAAGAGACACATTAACCTTGTCAGCTGGCCAACGGGAGAGGGAATTTGGCAGAGCTCTTGCTGAGCTGGCCAGGTTACCGCGGCGTTAAAGGGTTGTACTTCAGTGAGCAACCAGAAATGGCAACACACGGGCACAGCACCTGCACAGCCACCGTGGAGACACCACTGAGAGGCCTCCTCTCGTACAGAATTAGTTCCTTTAGCAAGGATGAAAAGAAAATTCAGGAGCTTTTCAGTGTTGTCAGAGGTGTGGAGGATGAAACTTGGCTTCAAAGTGCCTGTAAGAAGCCTGCTCTTATTTCTGGTGGTGGGAAATCAATGCTGCGCCGTGGTAAATACCTGCTGCCCACTGGCTTTGTAACTCAGGCTTCAGAATCTGATCCAGCTTTTTGACAAGTGGTGAGTAACTCTGGATAACGACACAACATTTTAGTCATCCTTTTAGTCATGCCTTGGTAAGAGCAAGGCTGCTCTTGCTCTGGAGCTGTGGAATTCTGATGGCCTGGTTCCCAGGCTCTCCAGCCACGTGCTGTTGCCTACTCAGGCAGTTCTGGGTCACCGTATGAGCACGACTTTTTTTTCCCACCCTGTGCACATCCTCTTCGTGTTTGCCTGCTGATGTCACTCCACCAAATAAATGTGAGGGAAATGTGGAGGTGAAGGCAAAGGTGAATGGGAGCGAGGAGGAGTCGGGATGGAGAGTGGATGCCAACAGGATGAGGCTTCTGATGGGATTTGTAGGGTGCAAAACCCAGATGAGGCTGAGCTGTGTAGGATGTGGGCTCCTCGAGGAGCATCTCCAGTGCCAACCCACAGCTGGGGAACACAGTGCAGCTCCTGGAGCTCGAAGCAAATCTGCTTTTTCTCTTCTCTGATGCTCCCTGGTTACCCTCCCCCCTTCCAGTGCCCAGTATTTATGTTTCCACATAATAATGATGTGATGTGGCTGGCAGAGTAATTTAAATAATTGGACATTATCTTGAGAAGCAAGCACCTAATTAGATCAAAATAAACCGAGAACTGAAGTTTTCATCTGTTTCTAATAACCTTTTACCTAGGTACAGTATTGCTGCTGCAGCAGGGGTTTCGTTATTCACACCACTGTGTGTTCTTGGGGTTCACTAGTGGTGGAGACCCCTGCAAGAGCAGAGCTCGGTGGCACTTTCTGGACAAGGTTAGTGACTCTAATTCTACTTCTGGAGAGTGTTTTGCAGTGATCCTCTGCTGTATTTGCCCCTTGTGTAACCAGCGAGGTTCGGAGTCCGTACCAGCAGATACAAATTGGGGTTTGAATGCAGATATTTAAAGAGAAAAGGCTCAAAGAAAGTCTCACCTTAGAGCTCTCTTGTTCCTGTCTCTTAAGTTTATCTAGGAGCTTATAATCTATTCATTTTACTGCATGTGAGGAAGGGGCAGCTCAGACCTTCTGCAGCGTTTGGTGTCATTGGGACCATCAGAGCACGTGAAGATGTTGCCTCTCCAGCACACCAGCTTTGATTTGGTCCTGAGACAGGCACTCCACTGCTGAAAGTTCACTGAAAGAGTCTTGGTTTGGCTTTGACAACTACAGCTGGAAGTGTCTGGTATGGAGAGGGCCATTTAGAATTGCCAGGATTACAATTAAGGGAGGAAAAGAGGGAAATATTTACCAGCCTTTATTTTAGGGACTGGCTCAGTGTCTTTCTGCTGATGAGTTGCTCTGCCTCACACTTCCTCATACTCTTGTTCAGTTGATTTATTTAAAGGTATGTCAGTGCTGGCTGAAATGAAACACTGTGCCTCCTCTTCCTGCTTATTGCTGACCGCTCCAATAATTCATTTTTTAGCTCATTAACTAACAGGGGATGTGAGCAGTGGTCCTCCGGGGAACTGCAATGAGGTTAAGTGATCTACTGCTGACAACTCTGCTCTTGGACTGGCCTTCCTTGGGGGAAATGAAACCTCAACCAAGACAAGCTGTGGATCCCAGAAGTGAAATTGGGGCATCAGAGCAACAATTGCAGTATTTATGTCTTGTTGTCAGGGTTTCTGAGATGAATGCGAGCGGCGGAGCTGCAGCTGTCTCCCAGGAAAGTCCCCAGGACTTCCCATCCAAATTAAATGGTTCGTGCCAGAGATGTAGGGAGGAGGTTTGTGGACATTGGCTGTCTAGATGCTCATTGGAAAGCAGTCTCTGTGTGTTGTGGCTGTCCGTGAGGTATTGTCCAGTGTGCTTTTCCTCCTGCCTCTGACGAGGTTTTGTTTCCGACCCTAAAATCCAAATCTTCCCTGTGCCCAGTTTGTACTGTTGAAAAAAACCTAAATCTCACTCAGTACTGATATCAGTGACGTGCTGCCCCAAACATCTGAGGCCTCTGAAACACCCTTATTTTGATTTATAGTTTCACCACAACCCTTGATGTGACTCCAAAGGCGGAACTGGGCCTTAGTGAGCGAAGTCATTTGGTGCCCAGCACTGAGGCAGGTGGCAGCACATTCCCCTTCCTGTGCCATTTGACTTTTAAAGAGTTTCCTGGTCTTTCCCCAGCCTTTTGAGGCAGTAGGATAAACCTGAGCAGGACTGGGGCATCCCCATCCCTCTTTTCTTGCATCCTCCCAGGAGCATCAGGATCGCCCACGCGACGCACGGCGAATGCGAAATTCGTGCTGATAGATTTGGGAACCAGCAGCCTCAAGCTTTGAAAGCCTCTGCCTGAACTAAGCAGTTATTCTCTGTATTTAGCATCACTATTACAGTTTAGGCTGAATGGCGATTGGAAGTGGGAGACTTGTGTCAAACAGCTTTTTTTCCAAATAGAAAGGGACTTTTTCTTGAGCTGTGGTGATCACAGCAAGCAGTGCTCTGATAAGAGCCAAAAGTTTCTCTCTCTCAAAAGATGGTCTGAGGGAGAGGGGGATTCATTTGCAGACCCTTGACTAAACTAAAAAAAAAGTACTACTTACATATTTGAGGAATATTTTGCCTTTAGGATGTATGGACGTATGAAAAACGAATTCCCAGAGCCCTGGTGTGTGTTACTGTGGGTGAACAGCACAGGTTGAATCACCTCATTTTCCAGTCTGGCACCTTTTAAACGTGTAGGGGATGTGCTGCTTATACTCTCAATACCTCTGTGTGTGTTTGAAAATCATGTGAGATCTTTCCTAAACATCCTTGAAGATAATCTAGATGGATACTGGGAGTGGAACTGTTGCAAGAATGCCCATTTTATTGTAGATAATTGCATGTTACTTTATCCCTTTTGTGGCGCTGGTTCTAGCTTGGCTTTTTACCTTAGAAAAATACAATTAGAAAAACCATGAATTAAAGATTCTGATAACAGAACTTCTTTTCTTCCTCCTCTCCATCTGGAATACCTGCAGCGATACTCCATTTATCAGATCCTGCCATCAAAGGTTAATTTGCAGCTGCCCAAATGGGTTGTGGAGGGGGTTTTTTTTGGTGTGTCTTTTAGCTTGCAGGAGCCATTCAGAGGTCTGAGGTAAAAGAGGCACTCTCTGTGTTAATTTTCTGTTTGCACTTTTGCTCTGAAGAGAAGCCCTGGCCCTGTTTGTGGGGTAAACTGTGGCCGGGGCAGGGAAGCTGTGCCTGCTTTGGGAAGCTGTGCCTGAAAGCATCCAGGCAGGTCACAGCAAGGTCACTCCACATGTCCCAGGAAATGATGCAAAACTAATCCAGATTTGCTGCTGGAAGGAGATGTTTACATAAGTATTTAAAAACAGATTAGGGCTAACCTGACACTAGATTACCGCGAGCAGTGTAAACACGGCTGAAAGGCGTAAACAGAGCTTGGCCTTTTGTACTCCAGAGGAGAGAATCTGTCACCAGGACCCAGTTGCCTGGCTCAGGTGATGCATGTGGTTTTCGCAGGCTGAGCAGATTACCTGAGGGACCTCTAAATGGGACTTTGTCTGGGGCTGCTGCTCTCAGATCGTGTAATTGTATGGTAATTCTTTAAATGGCGAGTGGAGGGCCTTGTTTGTAGTCCTTGTTCTGCTGTAACCCGATAGCTCCCAGAAAGCTTCTGATGCTTCTTTGATGCATCGGGAGGAAAAGGTGCTTCAAAGCGTTAGCTTGGATTTTGGGAAGACAGAGGGACCATCCTGACGCCTTTGGGAGCATTACTCAGCTTGGAAGGGGGCAAAGCACCCGTTTGGTTACTTCTGGTCTGGGATACAGAAACTGGGTGCATTTTTTTGCAGTGTGTTTTCCACCCCAAGGTGGAACCCGGCTGCCTGTTGTGTCTCTGGTCTTGGTGGCAGCGAGGGCTCTTGCCCTGACCTCTTGCTGGCCCGGGGTTTTTTAAGACCTCCTGGGTGCTGTGATCCTACAACCCCGCAGGCACAGCATCCATCAAGGAGGATCTCGGGCACTGGCTCGGGGACAGTAAGGTGGACAACACGAATATTGCTAAAAACACAAGGTTTGGGTGAACTGTTCCTAAGGTTTGGGTGAGCTGTTCCTGTGAGGGCTTTCTTGGCGTGAATTTGGAAGGGGAAATAACCTCCTTGTTGGCTGTGACACCGGGTGAGAGTGACCTGTCCCCTGTGGCCTCCCTAGGGAAGAAAAGGAGCTGTGGATCCGCGCGAAGTACGAGCAGAAGCTCTTCCTCGCCCCGCTGCAGTGCCTGGAGCTCCCTCTGGGCCAGCATCTCCTGAGGGCCACGGCCGACGAGGACTTGCGGACAGTGATCCTGCTGCTGGCCCACGGCACGCGGGAGGAGGTGAACGAGACCTGCGGGGACGGAGACGGGCGCACCGCCCTGCACCTGGCCTGCCGGAAAGGGAACGTGGTGCTGGTGCAGCTCCTCATCTGGGTAAGGACGCGGCGACGGGCGGGCCGCGCTGCGTCCCTCGGCAGGACGTGCCACACCGGCTCCCGGGGGGCTTCGCGGGGAGGACACCCCGAGGCCGGGTGTCGCTCACTCTCCAAAGGTGGCACCGTGGTAGAAAGGCACGGTTCTGCCTCTCTGCTGCTTGATGGAAAGTGAAAGAGAGGACAGGAAACGAGAAATGCCGCTGGGGCAGACGTTGTCCCACACGTGAGACTCCCTCCCTCGAGAAGCGTTTTTGTCCGTGCGTGGCTCACGTTGTCAGGCTGCTCTCCCGCCCTCTCCCTCGCCCTGCCTTAAACCCAGCCCCAAACCCGCTCCCTGCGTTTGAACAGCCCAGCTCCCAACACCGCCCCTCTTCTCGCCCCGCAGTACGGCGTGGACGTGATGGCGCGCGACGCCCACGGCAACACGGCGCTGGCCTACGCCCGCCAGGCCTCCAGCCAGGAGTGCGTCGACGTCCTGCTGCAGTACGGCTGCCCCGACGAGCGCTTCGCCCTCATGGCCACGCCGAACCTGTCCCGCAAGAACAACAACCGCAACAACAGCGGCGGGAGGATGCCCACCATCATCTGAGGGGAGCTCGCTGACCCGGGCCACATCCGCAGCCTCGCGTTCCTCCATCCCCATCGCAGCTCCGCTCCGTGAGTCTGGCGCCTCTCCTTCTCCCTTTTGCCGTCGGCCCAGCCCCGAGTCCCAGCCGGAGGGTGGAGAGCGCCGGGGGCCGAGGAGGAGCGCGGGGGGCGGCCGGGCCGGGCCGGGCCGGGCTGTTGGTTGTTTCAGTGCCCGCCGCCGGGCCGG
>VZTG01009141.1:425800-436962 GCA_013397845.1 Melanocharis versteri
TCCCTAAGAGCTGTCCCCAGGTGGGTTCTTCCCCGAGGGCAGCTCCTCATCCCTCCCTCCACCTGTTCTTGGACATGACTGGCTCTGAAATTTTGCCGTGGGGAGGGCCACAAACCTCAGCTGAAGGGGACTCGGGTGCTGCAGGCTGGCAACGCCTGACCCAGGGGTGCTCACAGCGTTTCTACCCTGGCTTTGGTTCCGTGTCCTCCCAGGGGCAATCCACAGGGAGAAGGCAGCTCTGGCAGGGCAGGAGGGAGCTGTGGTGAGGGACAGGGCTGGCTGTGCAGAAACGCTGGGAGGATCTATTCCCCACTCCTTCCATTCCTTTGAAATGCTGTCGGAAACCCCTCCAAGCGTTTTTTCGAGGTACCCAGCTGGATTCTCCACTGAATCCACCGAGGAAAAGAGGATGCAGCCATCCTCTGCAAGCTCACAGCTCCATGGAAGCCCCAGGTTTGGACCAGCTCCCTTTTGCTGCGTCACCTTTTGCCTGTAGGCTGCACGAGGGTGCACAGACTGAGGGGGATTTGGGAGAGGAGCATCTCCTGAAGCACCAGGGACTCTTTTTGGGACGTTTTCACCCAGCTCAGAACGGCCAAGAGCTCAGACCTGCAGCTCCTGCTGCCTTAAAACCCCTTGGATTTGATCCCAAATGCTTGGCTCCAAGCTGTGACCGCCTGCAAAGGCTGGATTTCGTGTTCAGCCCCCAAATCTTCCGGGTCTTTCTGCGTCGTGGTGTTTTGTCTTTCCAGCTGAGCAGGCAGGGAGCCCAGGTGAGCAGGGACAGCTGCTCGGGGTAGAGGCAGGAGATACCTAGCACATGGCAGGCTTTACAGCAAGTTTTGGGTTGTTGGGGTGTTCAGTTTTGGTTTTTTTCGGGTTTTTTTTGTTTTCTGTTTCTGTAAATAATAATGTATAAATGATGACGAGACAGTGTGGAAATTCTAAAAAAAAAAAAAGCAAAAAAAAAAAAGGTCTTTTGTTGTTGTTTTTATATTACCTCATCCAGCAAGTTTGTTTTACGATGACTCGATGATGCTTTATTTATATTGTTTGTACTGTAATTAAACCGATTGACAAACATTTCACTTTGCTTGTTGTTTCCTATGATTTGGATTTGATTAAGTATGCCAGTTTGTATTATGTTCCCCTTTCCTCTCTCTCTCTCTNAAGACCTGGCATGGCAATGCAATTTGATATCAATGCAAATTGATAAATTAAAAAGCAGTAAGTCAAGCCAAGCCCTGATGGGTGTGTATCTAAGAGTTCTGGAAGTGAGTGACAGATCTCCCGGCCAAAAATACGGGAGCTTTCATTAAAAACAGCTCTTCTCCCCGAGGAAGGGAGCAGTAAACGTTGCACCTTGGCTTTAAGACTCTCTGGAGGTGATCCAAGGAATTAGGCCGGTAACGGTGACATCTGTATCTGCTAAATTGGTCGGAATGATCATTTAAAGTAAGAATAATGAAACATCTTTTAAGGCCAGGATGTGGTATGGCCTGATCACTTCTCTGGAAGGAGATCGTGGCTCTCCATTCAGCCAGCTCAAAGCCCTGAACAGTGGGCAGCTGATTATTTATTTACAGTTTTGAAGGTCTTGTCCCGAGGAGAAATCAGGAATCTGAGCAGGCTCGAGGAGAAGGCAAACAGAAGGTGATGGAGGGGGGAAGCAGGAGGTGATGGGTTTTCACCAGGCCAGACTGGGAACTCACTGGAAAGGTCCCTGCAGGAAGAAATTACATCACGTTGGCAGAGCTGTGTGGGTCCACGGAGAACAGCAGGTAAAATTCCATAAATGTGCATTGAAGGGGGGGGAAACGATGATTTGAAGGTGATTTGAACAACGTGGCGGGGTGTGAAGAAGGAAATGTGAGATTTAAGATCTGTGAGGGCACCGTGGAAAGAGACAACAATGCTGTGGTTTGGCCATCTGTGCTTGTCCCATCTCACGCACCACAGAGAAATTAGGGGTGCTCAGAGATGAGGAAAAGTGGGAAAAGTGGGGGATTTCCCTCAAAAAGAGGGAGAAGCAGCAGATTGGGGTTGTCTCTTTTCCTGACCTTGAACCTGACACAGTCCTGATGACCCCAAAGCCACCAAGGAGGGACAAGATGCCCCACAGGGCACCAGTGCAGATCCTGCTCCAGAGAAAACCTGGCCAGGCTTGGAAAGGTGGAATTGCATCCTCATGGTCTGAGTGGGGCTGCCACAGCGTGGGATTTGGGAGCTTGGGGTTTTTCTTCCAGGCCTGCTGTGCCTTGGCCTTTTCTTGTTCATTCCTCAGGTCATTGCCCATCCAGTCTCCCCCCTCTCCTGCCACGTGGGGATTTGGGGGAACTTTTCCTGCTCTTCATTTCCAAGTGCTCCAGGGAGGCTCCAGCAGCACCGCGGGGGATGAAAAACCGCAGGACCGCTCGCGGATTTCATTTTTTCCCAGCTTTTTGGGGGTTTGTGGCTGGTTTGTCACGCAGCAGCTGCACCCCTTTGTTCCTGAAAGGTTTCCCCACCCCGTTCAGCCCCACCAGCACCGAGGCAGGAGGGGCTTTGTGTTCTCCCCTTCTGGATTTGAACTGTGAACTTCCAGCGTGGGAGAGCTTGGTTTGGATTCCCCCTGGGTGTAAAGCTGCAGTAGTGCTCCTTTTTTTAGGAGCCGTCCGTCCCTCCCCTCCTTTGCTCTCCTGAAGGGATGTGGGTTTTGATTTTGTGCTGGGCACGGCTGGCTGCTCTCTCTCCCCGGAACCCTCCTAAGATCCGGCTTCTCCTGGAAGATCCAGGTGCTCGGGGATGGTGGAGCAGATTTAAGGATGTCTTTCATGCCCACATTGCTCACCTTACCCCGAGCCCACCCCCGTGTACCCCCGAAACGCTCCCAGCTGGTGGCATCCACTGATGCCTTGGGAAAAAAGAAAACATCCTACGCCAAAGCAACCGGGGTCAGGAGGAGGTTTTGAAGGAAAACTCTTGATTCCTGTGATGGGAGTGGGGGAAACATCTCCTTTTTTTTTCTTTTTTCTTCTTCTTTTTTTTTTTTTTTTTTTTAAGAGAAAAAGTAATTCCTGAAAAGCCCGAGGTGTTGCTCTCACCTTGCTGTGCATTTCCACCCTTGGCTCCAAAGGATTCTCTCTGGTGGATGCTGGGAGCACCAGCTCAAGGAAGCTTCTCCAGAGCCCAGAAGATTCTCACTCCATCGGTGCCACCTGCTTTTAGCCCTCGTCCAGGACATTCCCTGGGCAGTTCTGCTCATTTTTATTTGTTTTTTTTGGTTTTTTTTAACACAAATCCAAACTGGTGTGAAGGCAGCAATGGGACGAGGACAGGGAATTCAGAGGTGGTGGGATGGGCCTGGCTCTTCCTGATAAACAGCTTTGTTTCCCAGAGGAGACCCAGATCCAACTTTTCTAAACAAAATAAAACATTTTGTGCTTCGTGGAGATCAGGTAGGAGTAACTGTAAAGAGCCAGGTCTTTATTTCTCCAGCTGTGGCCAAAAGCCAGTGCTGGAGGTGTCTGAAATCTGATTTTTTGGGGGTTTTGCTATGGATTTCCCCAGCCTGGAACTTGAAAATTCGGGGACTTCCGAGTCACCTGTTTTCAGTGAGTTTAGTAACCCTCAGTGGATTTCTCTTCCATCCATTTGTCTAATCCCCAGAATCCCTGGAAAGCTCAAAGCATCCCACATCGAGGCCATGGAATGGTCTGGGTTGGAAGGGACCTGGAAGCTCCTCTTGTTTCCCACCTCCTGCATGGGCAGGGACACCTCCCACTGGAACCCGGTGTTACCCTGGCTGGGAAAAAACCCTGCCGAAATTTGGGCACGTCCCAAATCTCTTCCGAGCCCATCCTTTGAGCTCATCCCTATCCCCTTTTTCCCTCCATTTCTGAGATGAATCTCAGGCAGGAATTGTGCTTTTTTTTTTTTTTTCCTCCCTGGCGAGCCCTCGCAATTCCCAGAAGGAGACTTTGGAGAACCATCCAGGCTGGGAAAGACCTTTCGGGGCATCCAATCCAACCCTACAAGGGAGAGCGCGGCCCGCGGGAGCGACCGGCAGGGAAACGCGGCCGCTCCCGGTGAAACCACTCCGTTTGCAGTGGGAAAACTTTTTCCCGTTTGCAGTGGGAAAACCACTGGGCTCGGGCAGGCTGGGAACCCCACCAGGCAGCCCTTGATCTCTCCTAAAGCCCAGTAAAGATTTTAATTGCCCAATAAATGCGCTCCCGGTGACCATTTGACGCCCGGCGCCGGCAATTAGCACTTATTTATTTGAGTTCTGCCCGCACCGATCCGCGCTCCCAGATCCGTGTGTTTGGAAGCCAGAGAGGCTCCTGGCTCCCAGATCCGTGTGTTTGGAAGCCAGAGAGGCTCCTGGCTCCCAGATCCGTGTGTTTGGAAGCCAGAGAGGCTCCTGGATCCCAGATCCGTGTGTTTGGAAGCCGGAGAAGCTCCCTGGGCTCCCAGATCCGTGTGTTTGGAAGCCAGAGAGGCTCCTGGCTCCCAGATCCGTGTGTTTGGAAGCCGGAGAAGCTCCCTGGTTTCTCCCAAGGGAGGATGAGGAGCGCTGAAGAAGTGGGAGAGGGGAGGTGAGGTTGCCCCACAAGGGAGGAGGGATGCGGAGCTTTCCTGGTGCTCGGGGATCGACCTTGGGCTTCCAGGGAATCTGCAAAAAACCCTGGAGTTCGCTCCATCCTGTCAGGAATTGGTGCTGCTTCCACCGAGGGTTGCTCGTTGCTCGGTTGGAGAGAACTTCCCCATCGCCTTTTGGGGTAAAAAATGCTCATTTATTGCCGTTTTGGTGCGGGAGCGAACGATTCGCGTCGTTTGGGAGGATGAGCGGGAATCAAAGGCCAGGAATTCCGATCTAATGGAGCAAAGGCCGGGGTCTGAAGCAGCCCCCAGCTGCCAGAGCCAGGGGAAGGACGAGAAGGAGGGAAAAGCGGGGAGCAGCCCGAGAACGAGCTGCACCCTCCCAGCCCTGGTTTTAAGGCTTTTCTTGGGGTTTTGGGGAGCTGGTGGAGCTGCCGGGCATCCCCCCGGCTGGATGAGCCTCTCCGAGCGCTGCTGAGCAAAGCGGGCTCGGCACCACCTTCCTCCCCTCCTCCTCCTCCTCCTCCTCCTCCTCCTTCCCAGCAGAGATGCAGCATCCCCGTCTCCCGCTCTGCGGATCCAACTGGTAATGGCCGGGCTGATTGACTGCAGATTTCCCCGTAACCGAGCTTAATTAGCAAGCTAATCAGGTCTGGAGATGGTTCCAATTTATTTATCGGCTGATGGCTGCCACTAATCGGCCCGGCCAGTTCATACTGGCAGCGCCGAGGTTTTGTGCCAGGTGAACAAATAATTCGGGATTTCATCCTCTTCCAGCGCTCTCCGGAGCCGGGGAGCAGAATCCCCTCCCCGCGAGGTGAGGGAAGGTCTGAGCTCCGAGCCCGGCTCAGACCAGCTCTGGCTCAGCAGGGCGATGATTTCTGCAGGCAGGGAGAGAAAAAGGAGCGTGTTCTTTGCACTCGGGCGGCGCAGCAGAGCTCAAACCCCCAAAATAGTCCTTGGAGCAGGGACGAGGCATCCAAAGGCGGTGTCGTCCGTGGGTCACCTCTTCTGAAGGTGACCCAGAGCAAGGCTCTTACAACTTGTGCTTCTTAGTTCCCTCCAGCAGCGCAGGAGGGATTTAAAAGGGAATTTTATTTTGCTTAAAAAAAAAAAAAGAAAAAGAAGAAAAATTAAAGTGAATTTTTCTGGATTTTTCTTTTCCCCTGGAATTACTGGGATAGTGGCATTAGTGCTCCCTGGATGCTGGGGCACCTCTGAGCTGATGTGGTTTGAGAGGAGGCAAAGGAGGAAGGGGAGCGCTGGTGGTGTGGCAGAGAGGATCTCTCTTCCAAGTGTTGAGGAGCCAGGGAAGCAGGATTTGAAGCATGGGGGAAAAATTCCCATCCTTGGCTCCTGGCCCTCCAGATGTCCCACCAACCAGACAGAGATGTAGGGTGACAACAGGAAAAGGAGGGAAGGGAATGGGATTTCCACACCTTCGTTCCCTGCTGTAGAGAGGGAGCAAAGGGAAGAGGGGCAGGATGAAGAGGGAAAAACAGCTGGAGAAGGCGCTTGCATGGCAAAATCCATCAGTTCCCTGAAGGCATCCAGACTCCAGCTGAAGACCTGGAGAAGATGGAGTCCCCCCACCCTGCTAGTTGGCTCTGATCTGGAATGGATCCATATTTTAAGCCAAAAAATAAGGAAATAAAGGCCTTGCTCCTCGTTTGAGCCTGCCCAGCTCGAGCTGCCGGATCCATTCCCGAGCTGCCGCCCTCCTGTTGGTTCCAGGGCCCTTCAGAGCCGGGATTTTCTCCTGTGGAGACGCTTTTGGGCAATAATTGAGTCATTTCCCTCTCTCTGACAAGCCAGGCGTTGTGACCCCCTCTGCACCTGGCACCCTGGTGACAACGGGTGACAACGCCAGCGTGGGACTTCCCCATCCTTCTCTATCCACTGGGATGCCAAACTGTTAACACCCCTGGATCCCTGGAAGTGTCCAAGGCCAGGATGGACGAGGCTTGGAGCAACCTGGGATGGTGGAAGGTGTCCCTGCCCATGGCAGGGGAGGATGGGCTGAGCTCTGAGGTCTCTCCCAACCCAAACCCTCCTGTGATTCCACGATTCTGCAGGGCACCCCGGTGATGGAGCTGATCCCCAGCAGGCAGGGAAGTGGGGGGTTGTGATTTGTGGTTCTGGATGAATCCAGAAACCCCTGGAAGCAGGGGATGCAGAGCATTCGTGGCTGCGGCTCTGCAGTCTCTTCTGGAGAGGGTTATTAGAGGGAGTAATTGGGATCACCTTACTTTACAAATGTTACTTTGCAGAACGAGGCAGGAAGACAGATCGATCTCAACTATTATTCATTAAGGAAAGTCCTTTATAAATCCCAAATTAACAATTTCTCTCGGAGAGAGCCTTCCCATTACCCTCCTTTCGCGGGGACTTATTGCCGCTCTGGAAACGGGGAAATATGAAAATAATTGGGGAGGGGGGAGAAATAGCAGCCATGGGCTTCGGAGCCCAGCATCTGGCTAAAAAAAAATTTACAGATGTGTGTCTTAAAAATGACCACGAGCCTAATTCAGAGGGGCAATGTTTTTGACAGATTCTGGGAGCCCACGGCCCGGAACGATGCTCAGAAGAGCCCGAGTGGCTTCTTAGCAGTGGAGAGGTTATTTGTGAACGTTTGGGGCTCGATGGCACAGCCACAAGTTTGCAGAAGGTCTCTGCTGTCATCTGTCCCCTTCCACGAAAAGGGGGAACGGGGATAGAAAGCTGCTCTCACTGGTTGGACTGGGGAACTCTTTGCGCTGGTCTTTGCCATCGGTGCTGGGCAGAGATCAAATTATTTGGGGTGTGTTGCTGCAATCTGAGGTCTGGCTCGGTGGTTTTGGGGTGGGCAGAGAGAATTTCAACCCAAATCCTTTCGGTGTTTTGGCTGAAAAGCACCAAGACAAGAAAAGATTGATTTTTTTTTTCCAAGCAGTGAAGGAAAACCAAACACTTATTGCTCCTTAAAAACTCTTAGGTGCCTTCCAAGTTCGGAATTCAGGCAGGAAGGTGACCTGGTGGTTTTCCTATAGGAATTGCGGGGGAATTGTGTATTTGATAAGGTGTATCACCCCCAGCTGCCCCACTTGGGGTGATCAGAGAAACCCTGAGGACGCCTCGGGGATGCGTGCAGGAGGATTTGGGATAAAGAGATGTTGCTGTCGCCCAGAGAACCCGGCTGGTTTGTTCCGAGCCAGGGCTGCCAGCAAAAAAAGCAGCTCCTTAATTTGTGTAACCATCCCCAGGGCTGTTCTGGGAATGCCAGCGAGGGAGGCAGGTGTTTCTCGAAGGCGTTTTGGGGCCAAACCCACCTTTTCCCGCAACCTTTCCGATGACTTTGCAGCAAAAACGGGCATCTTGAAGAGGATCAAACCGAGGAGGAAAACAGCAAAGATTTCTGTTTACACTCAGGCGTTTGCAGTTTTTATCACTTCGGGCAGTACCAAGACATGTTAACTTTATAAAAAACAAACATTAAACCGCTGCTAATGGCCATTTTTGGGGGATTGGCGCCTTTTAGAGAAGATGGGGAGCTCCAGGCACTTGGCACCACACAGCCAGCTCCTCGCTGCTGGTAACACTCCCCTGGAAAACCATCAACGGCGGTCCCCGGGTTGTCTTTGGCTGCGTTAATTAATCGGATCCGAGCACTAAAAGCGCTGCCCCGGAGCCGGCGATGGGCCCTGCGCCGCTCATCCCGGCAGCTCAAACACCCCGATTCCATCTCACCGCCGTTCTCAGGCCGTTCCCCTCGCCTCGGCATTGTTTTCCCGGGGCCGCGGATGCTGGGGGGATTAATCCCCGTTCCCCCGCGGATGCCGGCGCGGAGGAGGCGGCGCGGAGCATCCGCGTCCCCCGGCGGCACCGCCGGCGCTCCCGGGGCCCGCGGAGATGCTCCGGGGCTCGGGAGATGTTCCGGGGCTCGGGAGATGCTCCACGGGCTCGGGAGATGCTCTGGGGCTCGGGAGATGCTCCGAGGCTCAGGGGATGCTCCACGGGCTCGGGAGATGCTCCGGGGCTCGGGAGATGCTCCACGGGCTCGGGAGATGCTCCGAGACTCAGGAGATGCTCCGGGGCTCGGGAGATGCTCCGGAGCTCGGGAGATGCTCCACGGGTTCAGGAGATGCTCCACGGGCTCGGGAGATGCTCCGGGGGTCGGGAGATGCTCCCGGCGCTGCCCCCGCGGGTACCCGGGGCTCTCCCTGCGCCACGGATTCCCAGGAGTTTTTTTTTCCCCCCACGTTGGGTCGTCCGTGGAAGGCGGAACGCGGTCCGAGGTGCCCCGCACACCCCCCTTACCGCAGGGTTTTGCTCGTAGCTAAAAATCTATCCAAATTCTACAGAATACCCCCTTTCACGCCTGGTTTTACGGATTTGACTCAATCTCCTGCCGGAGCTGGCAGTCAGGGCACCGAGGAAACGCTGCTTTTTAATTCGGAGCCGAGATTCTGGGAGATGAAGCAGAGGTTTAAAATCCACGTGGCTCCATTAAAAAAAAAAAGAAAAAAAAGAAAAAAAAGAAAAAGCAACAAACCAACAAAACAAAAGTAGCCTCCATCCATCCTTCCCTCCTCCATCAGGCCTGCTCGGAGAGGCGGCCTTTGGCTTCTCCCTCTTCCCAGGCCGAGCCCCGGGGAAAGTTGGGCGAGGAAGTTCGCGGAGCCGGAGGGAGGGCGGCACAGCTCGAGTGGCGAGTTTAATAGGATCAGGTCAGTGTAATCCTGTTTCAGCCATTGTCATTCAGGCAGCCAAGGAGACCTCAAACTATAGGGGAAGGGGCTTTTAAAACCTCAGCGGCCCCGCCACAAAGCCAGAGGCTGGGGCCGGGACAAAAGCGGGAGAGAGGATGAAGTGGCTTGAAATAAATAGATTAAGGCTCTCTATGGTCCAGGCGTAGCGGGAGGGAGAAAAGAGCAAGCAAGGGGCGGGCGAGCATCCCGCGGAGGCGGGAGGGGACGGAAGGGAGCCGGCACCCACGGGGGACACAGGGGACACGGGGGACACGGGGGACACGGGGGACACCCCCTTCCTTCCCTCCGGGCACGNCACAGCGTCCCCTCCCGGCCCCTGCCCCCCTCCCCGCCGCCCGCCTTCCCGAAGGCTTGGGATATAGGCAATCAATTTTTACGGCGCGATTTATAATTCATACAGGTTGTCTTGGTGCATATGGTGTTGCTTTTGTGCGTCAGGGTGCCGGGTGCTTTATGGCGGCGGCGGCGGCCGCTTCCCGGCCCCACCGCGGATGATGGATTCGGCCCCACGGGAAGGAGCGGGGACACAAACCCGCGGGACAGCGAGTCCCGAGAGGGGTGCCGGTCCCTCCCGAGGGGCACGGAGAGGATGCTCAGTCCCTCGGGAGGGCATTCCCAAGGGAGCGCGGAGCCCCGAGCCCCCCTCTCCAGGAGCTGCGGTCAGCCCCGCTCCGGGGATGCTCGGCGGGGATGCTCCCAGCTCCTCCCGGCCGGGCACGAAGCGGCCCTTCCCGCATCCCCGGGGGCAGGTGACAGGCACAAAAAGCCCCAGCCCGGCCGGTCCCAGCTGAAATAATGCCACCAATTAAGCCAAGGCAAGCAGCGGCGGGGCGGGAGGCAGCGGCGAGCTGCGCTGAGCTCCTCGGGTCTCTGCGGCAGCCCTGGCGTGCGCTGAGTTTGCCGGGTCACTGCGGCGAGAGGGTGGCGGAAAGGGGGGGGATTTAAAGGCGGTGATGTCTTATTTAAAGAGCGAGGCAGCGCCATCCCGGCCCCGCCGCGGAGGGGTCGCCTCCTCCGGCCGCCGCGTCCCGGTGCTGCCGAGCCGCAAAAATGCACATTTATGGGTAAATCTAGACCGGGGGGTTTTGCTGGGGGTGAGCAGGAGGGGAGAGGGCGGCTCTCCATCCCCTCCGGCTCTGGGTTTGCCCAAAGGCGTCGCGGCCGCGCTCCCCGAGCAGCGCAATTATTTGATCTGCAGATGTAAGAGGAATTTATTGTAACAACAAATATAGTGATGTCAAAGCCCAACCTTGGATTAAAGCCGGCAGCCAAAGGGGAAGTGTATTAATTTCGAACAGCATCAGAGGCCAGTGCCTATTAGGACGAGCTATTCTTCAGACCCCCCCATCAGAATTAATCATTGGGAGTTAATTTGAAGCTCAGACAAGTTGCTGTTAATTTAGTGCGGGGAGGACGGGATGGAATAAAAAGCTGAGGTGCTGGCCGGGCCTCCTGGGTCTCATTAATCAGCGAGCTGAGACGGCCTGGCTTGATTACAATTTGCAAAAAAATTCATTAGAGCCTGGGCGATTGACAATTTTTCTCTCTGCCTGTGATCTGACTCATTAGGCAGCCAAATGAAAGCCATGATGATGGTGATGATGACAGCTATCAACCCCCTCGCTTGTTTATCTCCTTCTCCTCCGGCCCCCGGCCCGGGGCTTCCCCCTGCAGCCCCGCAGCCATCCCCGCTCCCGGGATGAAGGGGGGGCAGCGGGGGACCCCAACCCGCGGCTGGCGGAGGGAGGGATGGATGCTCCGGGGGGGGATCAGCAGCTGCTCCTCCCAAAAACACAGCGCTCACCCCACGGCCAGCGGGGGGAGGGTGGGGGG
>VZTG01009142.1:0-43593 GCA_013397845.1 Melanocharis versteri
CAGATGGCTGGGAGTGATCTCTCTCTTGACTCATAATAAGAGTTTCAATGAGTTTTCTATTGTAGCAATAAATTCAAGTATCATATACCAGTAAATTCAAACTCTCTCTGCTACCTAATGCAGAAGTAATTTAAAAGTTTTAAGTTCTTTTACTATTTCCTCCACAAATAAATGGTGTGTAAAGTTGTTTACTTCGTATTTGTGGTGAGGAGACCGTAAGTAATCAAGAGTTTGGAATGGTGTCCCAGCACTTCTCAAAAGTCAAAAGGTACGTGTTTGACATGTGCTTAACATACTCGGGTTGCACTCAGTTGGGCCTAGACAGTTTTAACTGTTGTTCTGGGGTTTTTGGTAGGTTTACAAAATTCAGCCTTGGACCCTATTTTTAACTTCTGTTTCCTAACGTCTAGCAAAAAGGCACTCTTCAGCACAAGCAGCGTGCTTTCTAAAGACAAAGATAAATCCGCTGCTTCCAAAGACAGCACACCTGAAGGGGCAGCAAAGAGGCAGGAGGATGGAGCAGAAACACCAAAGCAGCAGCTGTCAGACATTATTGGTAATATGAAAGTGGAAGTGAGCTACAGGAAGAAACTCCAACAATTAAAAACCCGTGAGAACAAGAAGCAAGCCATAAACAAGCTGGAAAGCCTGGACAGTGAAGGTTCTGTGCCTCAGGGAACTACAGAAGACACCCAACGGTAAAGAATAACAAACTTTTCTTGGCCTGTTTTATCCTTATTTCAACTTTTTTTTCATTATTTAGGACAAGATAAAACATCAGATGCCATTTCCAACTGTTGAAAATAATCTTATAAGGGAGTGTGGTGCACAGTGGTAGACTGGAATAAACCACGGGGGAGAATCTGGGTGAAAGATGCTATATGCCTTCTACCATGTGCTGCCTTTTTCTGCAGTGAGATTGTGGAAAGGTAGCNAGGCTTTTTGTTTGTTTGTTTGTTTTGTTTTGTTTCTGTATCTGCTGTGTCTCTTACAGAAGCAAGCCTTTAAATCCAGAACTGGTGAAGGCTGCTTCTGCAGTTGCATCTTCCCTTCCACACAACAAGAAACAGACAGAATCAGAACTCCTTGCACAGCTAAGAAGACATGAAGAAACCACAGATAAACAGAAGAAAGGGGGGACTGTTAACATACGGTCTGTGTATTGATTGTTTTTCTCAATTACGTTCAAAATTCTGATTTGCAATGTCATCCTGAAGGTGACTGCTTTCTGTGTTGGAAAGATGGTCCTAAAAGATACCTTTGGGTGGTTTATCCTTGGGATTAATGAATATTAGTAGCATTATTGGTCTGGTTATAGCAAGCTTTCTGAGTTTTGCCATCATCTTTCTAAAATGGTTTTGCAGAAACAGAATTGCTTTCATGCCTTGGATCATTGCTTTCTTGGACAGGCTAGCAAAATAACAGCTCTTTTTGTGAGTTTAATTTTTTTTTTTTTTTGCCACAAGCTTCCAAAATTCTCACACAATGGATGGATTTGTAGATGTTTCAGACGTTCTGTCTGGACTGGTGAATTTTCATGACAGCTCTGCAGAACTGAACTAGAACAGCTCTGTTTATAGCCCCACCCTTCCTTTCAAAACTTTCCAGTCAACGCATGAAACTCATCTCTTGGCTTAACTCTGTTTCCAGTGTGGCTTTCAAACAGATGAGAAACATTTGTTTGGAAACTCAAACAGTTGTGCATACGGCTCTTTTGGATGATGGCTAAAGACAGATTTTTTGTTCTACTTTTTTTTTCAGCTAGTATTCAAATAACTGCTCAGAAAATAAGGCATTAAATCCAGGTAAAATGCTGAACCAAACAGAAAATAGGATCTTTTCCAAAATACGAATATGGAAACTTTTTTTATGTCTGTTTGCAGTGCGAATGGCAAGTTGCTTATCTAAGTTTTATTCTATGGAAGTGAATTTGTCCCAACCGAGCACCTAAGCTTGACCCATCTATTATCATTTGTAGGTTACATGTATTATTACTTGTAGGGATCAGTAAAGGATGTGCTGGAATGATTTTTATCAATGTTCTGCAAACAGAGCTGATGATGTTTGTGGCTGATGTCTGCCTGAGTGGAAATTAAGGAAGAAAGAGACAGATGCTTGCTAACAGGTTGAGTTAGATGATTGCACAGAGACTGGAGTGTACAGTGCTCACTGAATAACTTCATTAAGCAAAATATCTGTTCTTCAGGTATAAGGACTTTATATAGAGCATATATTCATTAAACTGTTAATTACCAGGGAGCTTGTTCCCTTTCTGTCACTGGGCTCTTTAGAAGGGCAGAGTGTACAAATGTCTTAACAGTGGCGTGAGCTGTGTGTGGCCAGCTTAGATGTGATTCAAACCTACTTGAGTTCCCGATATGCTGGAGGACCACGGAGGTACTGAGCTAACACATGTGGTGGCTAAGCTGGAATGTGCCTGTCTCCCTTCCTTGGGGTGCACATGCTCTTGTCTAGGTGTGGTTTCTCTGCCTGTTGGCATCACAGGCTCACTCTCTCGTCACCTGTGGCACTTTCCCTGAAGCACTGACCCAGCTCTGCCTGCGGTGGAAGACAGACGGTGACTAAGGAAGTCGTAGTCAAAGCAAAAAGGGTTTTTTGTCTCTTGAAAGAGAGTTTAAATTTTTCAGCAATTTAAAAGCTGCAGCTATATAGTGCCTTTATATTTTTGATTGGAAGGTTAAGATGTGATGCTACAATATTTTACGACATGCATGTGGATGAAGCACTATCGTTAGAAAAAGGCATTTTCCTCCACCAGAACCAGCCTTTTTGGAATGTCATGGCTTGCTTGCTGTGCTCTGAGTTGGCAAGTTCTGTTCCCTGAGGCAGCTTTGTGACCTAGCTTGTTTCCCCCAGCAAATACACTCCTCCTCCTGCCATCATTTGCTGAAAAGTTTTAGTTTTCTTCCTTAAGAGTTAGGTAACAGAAACTCCTATCAGTGGGTGAATTTTCAAGAAAGACCAGCAATTTGTGCTGATTTTCATGACAAAAAACTTGGTTATAGTAACCCTTTAGAATTAGTACTGACCTTTTAGTTCTTTGAGATAAATACAGTACTTTCAGATTTCTGACTAGTGTTTAAAAATGTTGATTTTACAAAGCCCAGCAGCTCTCAGACTTGATTTTGCGTGAGTTGTGCTCCATGATACCTCAATCCACACAATGCACGAAAATGTTTTTAATATATTAGAAAGCATTCACTTTTGTTCATACATGATTATTTTGTGTTGAGTTTTATTTGACAGTAAGAGAATATGTACAATTTAACTTTCCCTTTTTTTTCTATAAAGGTTTTGCATTCAATATACTGACACATTTTAAAAGCCGATATATATTCCTCAGTTATTTACAATATTCAAAAGCAAGATAGTTTCACAAGTAGTAGAGCCACATAGTGCTGAACTTCAAAAAAATGGATACTGCTGTTGTGATTTATAATATGTAATGAGTTGTATGTTATCCAGATCTTTTGTAGAAATTATTTTTACCAGGATTGTGGCAAGACCTCCAGAGGTCACTGTTGCATGCTGTCATCTCATCACCTTGTAGAAAGCACGAGGACAGGGCATTCACTAGGAGGGGAAAATATTAACGATACAGGAATTTATTTTTCTCAGTGCAGGCTGAAGTTTCACTCAATGGAAATCACAACAGCACTGCACCAAAATAAAATCTGCAGCCGTACAGAATTTCAGCTCCTGTTTTGGGTGAATAAGAGAAGTAATTCAGAGGTTTGGCTAGAATATATCCAAAGCTCCTTGGGTCTCCATTTTAAGTATTATAATTATTGGCTAATAATCAGGAAAGAGAGAGAGTCTGTGGTTGTTACGAAAGTCCTTCCACTTCCTGTCTCTGGAAGGCAGGTGTATGTAGGAACTTCGGTTTTTAATGTCGTGTTGGTACATGAGGTAAATATGTAATATCTAACCACTGGGGTTGGAGTGTGATTTTTAAACCAATGTTCAAAAAGTGTGACTTTTTAAACAATGTTTTTTGTTTCAAAAGACGTTCAAAAAGTCTTTGTAGTTTTACTTTTGTTAGTACAGGTGCACTTTTAATGATAGAGTGATGGATGTTGCTGCCAGAAACATTCATATACCCATGGTGGGGTGATGTTAGGATTTCCTAGTGGGGAACATGGTAGCATTGACTATGTGTTCTGATAGCTTGGTAGTGTAGTCTTTCCACATCTACAGTGCAAAACTGCAAATAAGTCAGGGAAGAGAGCTTCTCTGAGCAATCCTGGCTGCCCTGAAGCATGGGAGCACACCAGCATTTTAGGTCACAGCTGAGTCAAGCTGTTGGGCTGGGCTGTGTGGCTGACCTTAGGAATTATGTCCCTTTGACCCTCATAAGTGTGTCAAGCCTCTGGCCCAACGCCAGCTTACTAATGCCAGTAGCCACTTCACAGAGTAATTTCTAATGTGAGATATGCGACTAATCTGAGACTGTGTTTTATTTAAAAATAAAATGAAATTATTTAAAACTTGTTTTCAGATGCCTTTATTTCAGAGTAGGTACTGGAAGAGCTATGCTATCCTTGTTTTGCAATTTGAAACCACATGTAAGACTGAAGAGAAATCATGCTGTGTTTCTGTGGCAATTAGCTTTTACAGTTTTCCAGAAGTATTTCTTTCTTGTCAGTAAAATGTCTTTTGACTTAAGCTGCCAAAAGCATAGTTTGAATTTCATTCAGATTTTCATAAAATGGATAACGTAGTATTTTTGACTTGGCCTATTTTTATTTTTTGAGACCATATTTATGTCTTAAAACTTGAGCACTGCGATTTGGGATGACTGTGTGTGACTGGAAGTGGTTGGGTAGAGAGGAGGCTGTGAGGAAGGGTTACCAGCTTGGCCTTTGCCAGCCAGCAGATTTGCCAGAGAAGGAAGCTTAGGGGCAGAAAGGGGCTGTGATTTGCCCTTTGTGATCAGAACAAGCTGTGTATGGTGCTGGAGGAGATCAGAGCATTTGCTCTTCACATATGATTTTCACTCCAGAATTACGAAGGAAGATGTGGTCTGTTAATGCTGTTATATGATTATGCCATGCAACAGATTGCAGTGGATCAGGAAAGGTGACCTACTTATTAGGGTGGCATGATTGGCCCATGTCAGCTGATGTGTGAAGGCAAGCTTCCTTTTGGCCTGCAGCAGCACAGCTCTGTCCCTGGGCAGTGTTGGTTCCTGTCCAAAAAAATGGTGATTTTTACCTCCCTATTTCAGCCTATGTCTTGTATCCAGAGAAATTCCCCATTTGCTTAAGCAAAACATGCCTAGTACACTCTGTGAATATTGGTATACAGATACATGATTTTTTTTTTCTAGTTGAAAAGTGAATAATTTAAAAGAAAGCATTCATTGTAGATTTAATAGGTTAAAGTAGCACTTTTCATACACAGAATGTAACAAATGGTTTAAAACAGCCTTGAATGTTTAATGGATTAAAGATGGGTGTATTTTGTGAGGAATGTGTAATTCTGTCTCGTAGAAGCTTATGAAACCAATTGGGAATAGAGTTTCTGGTTAATACATGTGACAAACTTCCTTGCTTTGTCAATTTGTCGAGTTTTTACACTTCATGTTTTTCATTTCAGCAACGTTATTTCAGAAATGACAGTTAAAAGGCAGTCCCCAGCCCAGAGGGGTGCGAGGATATCTGGTCGTATTTCCTTGCAGTTGGATGAGGATGGTCAAAGAATAAGGCCTGAGAGATCATCAGCTCGATCTATTGACTCCAGAAGGTATTTTTGCTGTGTTCACTTCCAATAGAAGGAACATGCAGTTACTAATGGATAACATTTTAAATTTACTTGTACATATTCATGTTGCAATACTTCAGAGCTTAAAGAAATTACTTAAGTATTTTTCAAGAAAAGTACTGTTAGCATTGAAATAAATTGTGAGAACAAGGTAGTTAATGGCAACCAGCTAATCAAATAATGTGCATTTTTTTAATATTACATTTTAGATAATTAAGAGTGCTTGGTGCTGAAATGTAATTGTGCTTGTTTTAACTAGTTTTAATTATTCTCACCTATGCAAAATACAATTTTATGTCACTTTCTTCACTTCTTGGGAAATGGAGGCTTTGAAAGCTTGTTTTTCTCCTCTGGAAAACTTGATAATGTTCTATGTTTAGAAAAGTTTCATCCATTCTGTTGGGATTTTAAAGAGATATTAAAGTTGATCTATTTATTTATTTATTACTACCTCATTCTGTAATTGATTTCTTTATTATCTGTGAGGTTGTATTTGCCTATGAAATTAACTTTGTAACTTACATGTGATTTTGGGGTACCCCTTAACTTTATTTTGCTGCTGTATTATGTGGCCAGTGTATTTTTAGTGAATTAAGAAGTGCTCTTACATTTTTGGTTTACTCCTGTAAGCTGTGCTTTCTTGCCTGTAGTCTTTCTGTTTTCCCATGGCAGCTCACCATCACATTCCTTCTCAATGTATTGTTTCTCTAGCAGTTTTTAGTAAGATTAACTTCTCTTGTTATTAATTTACTTTGCAAATTAATCCCCGTTTTTGGGGGTCAGGGCCTGGAAGTTGAGAGAATAATTTTTGTTTAGATAGATCATGGTGAAGACAGAATTTGGGTAACAAAGGAAAAGAAAAGCATAAGTTTATGGGTGAGTAGATGTACGGTATTCTGTGTGTGGTGAAACTGTGCTTGGTATATAACTTCAGAAACAGCACCTTAAAATAGTTTTTAAAATCCCTGTGATGAGTAAACTGTCTTCACTTTCAGGCCTAAGTTCCCTCCTGATGATCTAATCAATTTACTTATCAACTGATAGTAGGAAAAGAATGGGTTAGGAAGGATACCTAAGTTTAAGTCAAGTTAGTACATTGCAATGAAATGAGTGATGTTGCTTTATAGTAACTTAAACTTGTAATTTTAAAGTAAATGTTCTTCCAAGACATGCATGTATCTTTGGCCAATGTCATTGGGAGTTACACACAGATAGGAAAATACAATCCTAAATCAACATTCTTTTAAGGCTCTGTAACTAGATTGCTCTGTGCTGAAACAGATCCAGGGTAGTTTCATTGCTAAAAAGTAATATGACAAGAGCAGGTTTGCAGAAGTAGTTGAGGCCATTAGAAATCTCCAGTAAATCCAAAAGGGTAGAATTTTAAGATCAGAAAGGGTAAATCTTGCCAGGGTAGCAGTGGATATGTAATAACAAAATGTAGGAACTGTTAGAATTTCAGTGGAAACCTGGAAGATGGTATGATTAAAAGCATTATTGATTCTAAAGACATCGGTTTTTCTTTGTTTTCATTTATAAGGATTTGATTACTTGTTGAACTCCTGTATTTTTAATTTTTTTTTTTAGTATAAGCTTACGGTAATGATAAATGTGATTGAAAATAGATGGTCAGAGTGAAATATATTTCTATTCAGAAGAGAGAGCATCAGGATGATGCTATTGAAAATATACCGTATGGATATACTCTGACTGTTTGCCGTATGGCAGAGAAGGTGGCTGTGTAATCTTCCAAAAGTCTATTTATGTCATAAAGCAGGAATTATTTGATTTAGCTGTTGCCTTTTCTGTTCCTGAATTGTGCAATATATTTTTTAACAGGGAAAAAACCCAAGTCTTCAGATAGTCGCAACTTTGTAAAATCACTTAAGCACTGTGGTTTAATACTGTTTACCTTTGTTCAGTTTCCTGAATATTCTAGTTAAAATTGACTGCAAGTATAGTGCTTGATTTATGCTCATTATTTCACATGGAAATGTTTTGAGAAGCTCTGTTACAGACAAGTAATAAAGCCATAAACACTCTCTGATTAAAAGCCTGAAGATTTAGTGAGAGTCACTATCTTTTTTTTTTTTGTCCCCAGAGATCTGTTAGTTCATGAAAATATTTTGTGCTTTTTAATCTGGCAATGTTGTAAGGTGTTGTGAAATACTAAATATCGGTTTTCTTTTTTGTTTATAGAAGTCTCAAAGTAGGAAAGAGGCTTAACATATTCACTAAGGCTTCTACAGAACCAGAGCACACACTGAAAACAGGTTAGTGGAAATTCAGTAATGAAAAATGCAGTGAGACTAAGTTCTGCATTTTTAGAATATCAAGAGATTCGTTTTCGTGAGGAGACATGACCTGCTCACTTTCCACTTTCAGACTGATAAAAGAAATGACTACTTTGATGTAGCTCTGATTTTTACCGAGTGAAACTTCCACGCGTGTGTGTAATGGAATGTTTTCTGTGCTGATCAGGGCACTCTGTTAGTGAACTTGAAGGGTATAACTGGCTTCTTGTCACAAAGGTCAGTCTTATTTCTGTGAGTGTAAAGCCAGCCTGGAGGATGGGTATGTTGGCTCCAGCTTATTTGGTCAAGTTGCAAGGAAATGCGAGGCTGGGATCCCAAGGAAACAAGCATGCCCTGCGGGTGGCTAAGCATAAGGAGGGTAGTAGAAACCCAAGACTACACATTGGATTGCTGTGGGGCCTTCTTTTGTTTAGTGTTCCAGATGGAGCTGGGAAGATCCCTTCGGCAGCTGACAAATGACACGTTGCTTCACCTATTGTAAAGTTCTTCATATATGTTTAGAATTGTAGAAAGTTTGGGTTGGAAGGACCTTTAGAGGTCATCTGGTTCCAAACCCCCTGCAATGAGTAGGTACCTCTTCCACTAGATGAGGTTACTTGGAGCCCCACTCAAGCTGCCCTTGAATGTTTCCAGAGATCGGGCATCTACAACCCCTCTGGACAACCTGTTCCAGTATGTTGCCACCCTCATTTGAAAAAATTTATTCCTTTTGTCTAGTCTGAATCTGCCCTCTTCTAGTTTAAAACCACTACTCCTTTTCCTGCTGCAGTGGGCCTTTCTAAAAGTTCTGTCTTCGTCTTTCTTACAAGTTCCCCTTAAGTATTGAAAAGATTGAATTAAGTCAGCCTGGAGCCTTCTGTTCTCCACGAGGAACAAATGCAGCTCCCTCAGCCTTTCCTCTTAGGAAGGATGTTCCATCCTTCTAATCATCTCCATGGCCCTCCTCTGGACCTGCTCCAACAAGTCCATGTCCCTCCTGTTCTGAGGACCCCAGAGCTGGATGCAGCATTCCAGGTGGGGTGTCATGAGAGCAGAGGGGCAGAATCTCCTCTGTCAGCCTGTTGGCCACACTTCATTTTATGATTCCAGTTGGCTTTCTGGGCTGTGAATGCACATTGCTGGGTCATGTCCAGTTTTTTATCCACTGGTATCCCTAAATCCTTCTTGGCAGGACTACTCTCAGTCCATTCATCCCCCAGCCTGTGTAGATGCTGGACGTTTCCACAAGCCAGGTGCAGCACCTTGCACTTGGCCTTGTTGAACCTCATGAGGTTCTCTTGGGGACACTTCTTGAGCTTGTCCAGGTCCCTCTGGATGACATCCTGTCCACCACTTGGCTTGGTGTCACCTGCAAATGTGCTGAGGGTGCACTCAATCCCACTGTCTGTGGTGTTGATGAAGACACTGAACAATACTGGTCCCAGTATGGATTCCTGAGTGACACCGCTTTGTCACTGATCTCCATCCAGATATTGAGCTCTTTACCATTGAATGCATGGTCTGGATAGAGCCCTGGAATGGTCCATGAGCCCTGGACCATCTGGATGTGACCACCCAGCCAATTCCTTATCCACCAAATGTACATGTCAAAACTCATGTCAGATAAAAGATACCAAAACTAAAGTCAAAACAGGTGTGACTCACCTTCCTGTTCACTGAATGGCACAGCTGTGCAGGACCATTCTTAATGCTGCTTAACAGGGATAGCTTTAACTCAGGAAGACTTGGCTTTAGTACAGGCTGGGTTTGGCCAGGAGTGTGTGAATATGGGCAGTCATGTGAAGAACTGCCTCTCTCATGTTTCTTTGTGAACAGTGAGACTGCATTGTTAGCATTGATCTTTAACGCGCTGTTTTCCCTCAGCTATTCTGAGGCACATTTAAAAGACAGACTTTATTCCAGTGTAGTGACTTAAAACTTTATGTAAAGCCAGCAGCAGAAATAGTACTCCTCTCTGATATCTTATAAAATGATGAGTATTTGTTTCTGTTTCAAGAGTACAACTGTAAGTTTTTGCCAGATTCTAGCTGAGTAGTTTTTAATCTTTTTTTTTTACACTTGAAACTGCAGGGAGATATTAATTTGATTACTTAATTTTTTTAGAAAAAGTCAAATAGGGCTATTTGCATATTTTCAAGCACCTGTGAACTTTCTGAATACAGCCACGTCTATGAAAGTTGTTTATTAGAATGGAATTCAGTTTGCCATTTTTTAAGACTGCCAATATCCTTAAAATTGGTTCATTTTACATGTGAAAAACATAATGAATGATGTAGTGTTTGGTTTTAGCTGTCTTAAAAGCAGTGTTTGAGAAAATGGATTTTGAGTTGAATCAAACTTCTACTCAGGTAAAACGGTGAGAATTTAAGATTTCTTTTTTACATGAACAGAATGAAGGCACAGTGGCTCATAGTAGTCACCCCAGGTAAAATTGAGATGCACTTTTTTTTTTTTAAACACAAAGTTGGAATGTGTACAAATTGTTTAAGAGAGCAAGTGGACTTTATTGTATTTGTAATTAGATGTTAAGAAGTAAGCTTCTTTCAGCTTTTTGTGTGGTGCTTCCTTGTTTGATTCTGGGTAGCCTTGAGGAAATCTACAGTATATTCTAGACCAGGAAGCTGATTACTTGGCTTACTGACTATGCCTGATGACAAACATTTTTTTGGGCGTTAATCTCAGGAAATTCCAGTATGATACTTGATACCTTGATTAATTTGTTTTCACTGTCTTGGTTCATATTAATGGAGATAAGGGGTTAAAATATTGTTTATACATAACAGAAAAGCAAGTTTTGTTTTAAGTATTGAGTATTGACTTTGAAAACTTGAATGTTAACCGGAAAGGACATTGTCATCCTGAAAATACTCTTCATAACTGTTAATATAAAATGTCAGTATCATTTTCTGTTTCATGAGGTGAAAATATAATCTTTATCACCTCTGCTGCAAGCTTGAAAAATGAGTTTCTGCTTTCCTCTGTTGGAAGATTTATTAGTTTCCTTATGATATGGACAATAATTTCATACTGGTATGGTTTCTCATGTTGTCTTGTAGCTGTATTTTATTCTTGCCTCCAGCCCTCAAATCAACGTAGTCAGCCTGGTAATATAGTTCTGGAAATTTCCCTCTTAAGGAATAATTTGAATAAGTATATTCTGATTTAACACAAAAGAAAAAAGAACCCTGAAAACACTTTTCTGTATGTAAAAATACTGTTTGCCCTTTCATTGTGTTTTCTTTTAAAGGAGGGGGGGAGGTTGTTTTTTTTAATTCAGTTGAGTTGTAAGCCACTGAGCCAAAGATGAAATTATATCTTGGCCTCAAGTACTTACACTCAGGAGTAGTAAAATAATAGCTGATTGGCCATGATCCACTCTGGTGGATTGTAATATTCGAATTCACGTGAAGATCTATGTTCCAAGGAGCTTAGGGTGAATTGATAACAGAGGGAGGCAGGAAAACAAAGGGGAGTGCAGCTTAGGCCAGCTCACTCGACAGCAGCCCAGGGCACTCCCAGAGGTCCCTCCCTGTCCTGTGGTAACAGCTTGTTCCCTTCAGTTCAGCGAAGCGGCTCAGTCTGGGCTCGTGACCAGTTCTCCTGGGTGGGGGGACAGGAACTCCTTAGGAAGAGTAACTGCTGCAATATGAGTGCACTTTGGTTTTAAAAAAAAAAAAAAGAAAGGCATCCGGAAAGATACATCCCTAAAGGAACTGTTTGACTTTGTGAAAAGAATAGGAAGTCATGATTTCTCGTGCCCAAAAAACAAAAACTGGGACACTTAGGAGCGTTGGGGAAGGAATTGCTGTCCCTTGTAGATTTGAGTT
This sequence comes from Melanocharis versteri, assembly GCA_013397845.1. Classification (NCBI taxonomy): domain Eukaryota; kingdom Metazoa; phylum Chordata; class Aves; order Passeriformes; family Melanocharitidae; genus Melanocharis; species Melanocharis versteri. Next base: position 11,927 of record VZTG01009142.1, read on the forward strand.
GTTTCCCTGAAGGAGAATGTAGTTGTGAAGAACCTGAAAACTCCTTTAGAAGTAAGATTCCTTTAGCACAGTGCACCAGTCAACTTCAGAATTTGTTGTATTCACGGTTTTTGAAAGACAAAACCGAAGAATGATTGTGGAAAAATTAAATTATTGCTTTATGTGAAAGACATAAAAATAAATATTCCCCTAGGAGTTCAGAATAGATTTTCATCAGACATTTGAGAACTTAATGAACTTGCGTGTCAGCAGGGAATTCTCATTTGAGAAAGGTGATGCTGGTATCTAAGGTAGAAAAATTTGCACAGCGGAAAGTAGTAGTCTCTGTAAAGACTGATGTTGAAGGACTTTGCCTTAGCTAGTGAGAAGTCTTTGGTTGCTGACAGATCTTTACAAAATTTCTTTTTTAGTGTCTCCACCAACAATTTGGGATCTGGAGTTTGCGAAGGAGGTTGCAGCAGTAACTGCACAGCCTCCCCGGAATGGTTTTGAGGAGATGATCCAGTGGACAAAAGAAGGAATACTGTGGGAGTACCCAATTGACAATGAAGTTGGTATGTGCACTGTGAACTTTTATTATCTGTCTCAATTTATCTTTTCTGAAAATAGAGCATATTTGACCTTTGACTGTTTTAACATAGTGTTTCAGCTATGAGTCATGCTTTTGATAGTAAACAAACATAACTTCCCGACTGTCCCAGATCAGAGATGCTTCAGATGAACTCATTCTGGCACTCTTCAGGTGAAGTCTTGCAGGTGGTTTGGCTGATCTGAGGACCGGCTGCTGCCAAAAAGGGGAGGACTCCCTCCCTCCCCCTGATGCGTTTAGCACCAAAAGACTGTTCAAGTCTCTTACATAATACCTTTTATTCTGCAACTTCTTCAAATTAAGCTCCTAGCAGAAGTTGGGGAATATTAAAACTGCCGTGCATGTTTTATAATACTGATTCTGTTCTTTGGTGTGGCTCTTGGACCAAGTGTATCGCCAGATCCCAACCAGCTATCTGCCAGTCCCATATCTGGGCAGGCCAAGTGTTAAACAGTTGTTTGCTCCCTTTGTTCTGTCTGTTTCATAAGAATAAACAGTCACAATATTCACTCACCCTGGGCATCTATGTTAATTAGGCATCTTTGTGCACAGTATTTTCTTTTATTACCATAAAAAAAAAAGCTCTGTCTGAAGTTGTGCCAGCAGAGAGAGTGAATGTTAGGGAAGTGAAGAACAACTACACAAAGTGTACAGTATAGGTAAGGGGACTTCATAACTTCAGGGAGAGCTTGGCTGTGGGTTTTGGGGTTTTTTTAAGACTTTAAAGACATCAAACAGAACTGCTTTGTAATGATTCAGCCACTGAGAGCAAAACAGGTTAGTATCTGAAGCTGGGGAGTCTTTGAAAATCTGTCCTATACTGAGTTGCAAATTGAATAATGTGCTTCATTGTTTCTTAATGTTTATTCTCATCCTGTTTGGCAGTTTCTTCACAGAATTTAATCACTGCTCCCAGAATTGATCTGTTCCATCATGTAGAAATCCAAGTATACTCTAGTCATGTTTTTGCAAGCTTAAAACCACTGTGGCCAATGGTTTTTGTGTTGTTGTAATGTGGCTGGAACCCTGCTGTCTGGGGCCGTCAGTTGACAAAGTGTCTTTGGCGGGCAATGGTTTCCCTGTTGCAGCCGTGCGGCTGGAACCGCGCTGTCTGGGATGGGGCGGGCAACGGACAAAGAGTCTTTACATATAGTTAAAACAAGAATCTTTAGTGATTTGTCCACAAAGACTAGTCATGTGGAAAATTCCAGCGGAGCCTTCCAAAACCTGTCACCTCTCAGGTTGAAATACCAAGTCAGTAAGTTCCGTCCTATCAGACTGCCAGCCACAGGCTGTTAATCACGTCAGGTGTGTCAAAGCACAGTTAAAAGCTCGAGAACCTCGCTCCGAGTATATCAACATGCTGTAATTTCAGTGTCACTGCAAAAGAAAGACGCCCCTTTCTGCTGTTAATTTTGCAGTTTTGTAACAGCCATTTCCCTCAATAGGAGGACATTACTTCAGCTTGTTCTGTATCCAGAAATGTGTGATTATTCTTCTATGCCACAAGCACTTGGCTTTAAAAATGTAAGCGCAATTAAATTTTCTGTTGAGGAAGCACGTATACTCAGCTTTTAGCATTATGAAAGCCTTTAAAGTTTTAAACCAAATACAAAAAAGACAACCTCTTATAACTCTTTTTCTTGGCTCAGATCATTCTCTGGTGTTCTCGTTAGAGTGCTTCACCGAGGCACTGTGCTGTGCTTTGTGGCACCAGGGCGAGGTCATGGTTTTTGAAATGATTTTGGTGTGAACATCTGAAGATGTGGCTAGACACACTGGCTTGCTACAGTGGCTAGCAGCAGTCTTCCCCCCCCACACACCTTAACTGCCCTTTTGTTTGCTCTTACTTGCGTGTCCTTTCCCTTGTCCAATGCAGTTGAAGTCACTTTTAGGAAGAAAATTACCTTTTTTTCCTCTCCATCGCTCCAGCCTCTGATTAATTTTTACCAGATTAGCAAACCATTAGTATAGCTTGCATAACATTGTTCTCACTCCTTCTTTCTGCTTGCCTTTCCTGCTTTTAAGTTGCTTTAATACTGCTCCATGATTGCCTTGGCAAAAAGTTGGGATAGACGTTTATTTGTGCCCCTTTTATTATTTCTGTGCATTTATGCCATAATGACTCAAAAAGCTAAAAAGGACAGAGCAGATTATAGGTGCGAATTTGCCTTAGCACCTCGTTATGAGGAACAAATGCTTTTGGTGGGCCAGAGATTGTTACTGCACAAGTGATAGGAAGGTCTCAGAAAATTAATTCTCAGTTGCCTCTGATGGCTTCTGCAGGCAAAAGTTCACTAAGTCCTGTTCTAGTTGCTGGTTGGCTGAGCTGCTGTTCCCAGCAGAGAAGTATTGGAGAGAGAGAATTGGCAAAGTTACACAATCATTCCATCGGGGTTTCTGTACTGACTCTGGGTCTGTTCTAGGGACCTACTGAAGAGCGTGATTGATGTAATTCTAAAAATCCTAAAAGGATAGAATACTTTGTGTTGAAAGGGACCTTTAAAGATCATTTAGTCCAAACCCTCTGCCATAGACAGGGGCATTTTTTCACTAGATCAGAATAATCAGTCATCTTTATTGCATGTCAGCAACGCTCGCTTACAAGGGATGAACATCTGTGTTTGGATTGCCATCTTTAAGACAAGGTTGGTCATGTCTTGGAAGGATTAGTGTTTTAGCTAGAGCAATTCCCCAGACTTTCTGTTTTATAGCATGTAGGGGGTTGGAAATAGGATATTGAGAGTGGGTGTCTTCTTGTTTTGAGATTGAAAAAGAAAATTCTCTACTTTAGACTTCTGCCATGCATGTTCTTTCAAATTAAGTTTCTGAGGACGATGCAAGAGAGGCTGAGGGACAGGCTTGCAGCAAGAGTCAGGGCTTGCTAGGGCTGAGGGAGTCATTATCTCATTTAATCTGTTCCCACCAGAGGTTTTAGCCTCTGATGCGTTGGGCAGCTGTGGTCTCCTTTTTTGTGATGCACACTTTACTTTTTTAAGGACTGAAATAACACGGTCTAACAGAAGTATTTGGACTTAACACTTCATCCCCAAACCATGTACAGTCTTTGACAAACGGGAGAGCAGAATACATAATGTAGTATTTCCTTCTGACCTGCATTTTTGTGAGACTCTAAGTTGTTTATTTTGGGTTAAAGATGAAAATTGATGAAATTATTTATTAGACACAATCTCTGCTGGTACCCTGTATCTGTCCTCAGAAGAAGAGGGTCCAGAAGGCCAAATTTTACTGTCAGCATTACTTGGATTCTTTCAGTCGTGAGTTTGTTTGGTTTAGTTCTCTTGGATTTTTGAGACCAGCAAAAGTATGGAAATCTGGAAAGGTTGTTAGTTTGAAAAAGCAACCAGTAGCATCCAGGTACAGTAAGATTCTACCTCCCCTTGGTGGGGGAGAGCCAGCATGGGTGGCATAGTGAAAGGATCATCACCGCTTCTGCCCGTGGACATAGTTTTCCAAGCATAGCAGAAACACACTTTCTGAAGCTGACATTACCTGTTTATTTTTATTTTAACTTTCAACATAAAGGAACAAGGAGAGAGCTGCTGAAGAAGGAAACGTGCTTTCTTTTTTCAAGAACAGCAGAGATAAATGTGGTGTGCAACTGGTATTGATACACTCAAGCATTTCTAGGAAAAATATAGGTATTTCTCAGCTCCTTCAGATATTGCAGTACCTAAAGTTTAAAGCAGGAAAAAAGTAATGCAAACTTAACAAATACAATTTGAGCGACTTCTCCATCCCAGAGATGTGCATCATTTCTTCTGAAACTGTAGAAGCTCTACCAAAGAAGGAAGCCTAGAACTTATGTGGCTTAATTACCTCAATTTTAATACTCCTGTTTTAATTTTATCAAATAATACAGAAAAAACATAACTAGCTAGCTTAGAAAAACATGTACACCATACTCATGTGTATGGTATAGAGTTCTCATTTTTGTCATCTTGAAGTGGTGCAATATTTTTCTCTAATAACAGATTTTTATTTAAGGATGCAAGCAAATTGGGATCAAATAAAAATTTTCATGTATATCTAACTGAAGAAAAATCTTTCATTACAAATCCCAGATTGCCTTTTGGTTTTTTCCCTCAAAATTAGGAACGGCAAAAGCAGCCTTTTTTCTGTATGTAGGAATTTGTGTTCTGAGTCTTCTTCTCTACCATCATAGTATGAACAACAGCAAAAAAATCACAGGATGAAGAACAAAAATGTACCCTATCTCAAATAATCCCTTGTCCCATGTCCTATGGAGGCTTTTGAATGCATCATCTTTAGTCATGGCTATGACTTAAAAGCAGCTGGTGAGATGCACAGCACTTTTACATCATCATACACTCACAGATTCGGAAAATGTCAGAAAAACAGATTTCTGTGCCCATTTGATAGCAATCGGATGTTAAAAGCATGACTTGGAGTGGACGTGCAAGTGTTTGTTAGCTGTTCAGTATTTGATACTTTATGAGGTTGCCTCATTTGTTCAAGACTAGCTTGTATTCTTTAATCCTCTGCAGAATTTAGGCAATCAGTGTTCTCTTAAAAAATTTATTAAGAAAGTGCCTGCAATCTAGAAGGTGGTACCAATGATGAATAAAAATTTTCAAGTATTGAACAAACCGGATTTTAGCAAGATTGATTTATGGTTATAATTATTCCTCCTACTTCCACCCCAGCATCAGCTTTTATCAAGATTTCAAGCCAGAAAGTTGATTTAAATATTACATATTCTTAGAAATGCGAGCAGAACCATTAATTTTACTAATTTAAGATTATTTTCAAATGATATTATTTTTTACTTTGTTAAACTTGCTGTTATATGATGATAACGTCTTTGTCTTTTTTTCTTTGTCTTTCTGTTAGGGATGGAGGATGATGCTGAATTTCATGAACATATCTTTCTGGAGAAACACCTCGAAGGCTTTCCCAAGGAAGGACCTATCCGCCACTTCATGGAACTAGTCATCTGCGGGCTTTCAAAAAACCCATACATCAGTGTTAAGCAGAAGGTTGAACATATTGAGTGGTTTCAAAAGTATTTTGAGGAAAAGAAGGAACTTCTTCAAGAGATCTGAGACTTGGGAAAGTGCTTACCCTTGAAATAAAGAGTCGTTATGTCGAGAGGAATGATTTCTTATGGATGGAAATACTGTCAGTGTGTAGTGATCATGTGGCCTGAAAGCTGTATTTTAAACAATAAACTGAAAGGTTGTCTTGTGTTATGTGTGTGTCCGTGTGTGTGTAGACGCCTTTGACAGCAAAAGAAGGAACTGAAAAGTATGGCTTTTGTAGAATGCACGTTTAAAATTTGGTTTATCAGAAATGTTGTCTTTTAAATTTGAAACTAATCTTTGGACAATACAAGATCCTAGGTCTGATTTCACTTCCTGCACCCTTCACAGTTGGCCTGTGTCTTGACAGGTTTGATCACCTTTCCCGTTCTGGAAAACTTGCAATGCTTTCATTTTGCTAATTTGTGAACCACGCTGGTGTTTGGATGGTATTAGTCCTTTCTCCCTCCTTTCACTGTCTATATTTATTGGTTCATTTTAAAGTTTTTGGTAATGACAAAGTGATTTGAATGGTATGCTTTTTGGTTCATGTGCTCAGTGAAAGGGTGTTGTATTCCTGAGATGTGTGCACAGCATAACACTGGTGAGTTACAGAAAATAACAAGGGAGTGATGTTCCTTAGGGATCACTACTGGGACTGGTGCCACCAACAGTGGCTTTAAACTGTAAGAGGGATGGTTGACATTAGATGTTAGGGAGAAGTTCTTTGCTGTGAGGGTGGTGAGGCACTGGCACAGGTTTCCCAGAGAAGCTGTGGATGGCCCATCCCTGGAAGTGTTCAAGGCCAGATTGGATGGGGCTTGGAGCAGCGTGGTCTGGTGAAAGACATCCCTGCCCATGGAAGAGGGGTTGGAACTAGATGATCTCTAAGGTCCCTTTCAACCCAAACCATTCTATGATTCTAGTCTCTCCTGCCATCCATATATCCATTCTGAAGATTTTGACTAACTTCCTATCAGTATTGTTTAAAAAAGGGTCTGAATGTCAAGTAATCCGTAGAGTGCTGTTTCACTAGGGCAAGCAGTTGTATGATGGCTTGGCTTGGAGCTGAGACCTTATCTCCTGCATCTGCAGGGCTAGAAAGAGGACTTGACATTCCTGACAAGGAGAGTTGTTGCCTACAGATTGCATGATGCCACTACTGTTTTCTGTCTAGTCCTGTGATGCTGCTGAAGCAACTTCGTATTTTCCAGATAATCCTTTATAATAATTAAATGTGTATGGTCCTTCGTATCTATTGAACTATTGCAATGTATTTTACTTCAGTTATCTTTTGCTAAATTTTCATCCAGAACTACTCACTCGTAATCCAGGATTCTGAATGACCATCTTGCTGCTGAAATTTACAGAGCATTTCCAGCCCTGCATATTGTGTTCTTCCTTCTTGTCCCCAACCACGTTAGCAACTATTGGCCCTATAAATACACTCCTGTTTCTCACATTTCCTCATAACTCAAGCAGGAAGGAGGATGAATATAGAATTCATTATAGAATGAAGGTGAAACACTGGCTTTTTATGCAAACTGATTTTAAAATGAGAATTATGCAAAAGCAAATGAAAAATGAAGAGTTGGCCTTTTTCTATGGGTTGGAATATTGTTGCTGTGTTCTGTTTATCTCCAGGATGTGTTTGCCCCTCTGGCAAAGGGAAAGGCTCAGGCTGTGGAAAGGAAAGGCAACTTCTTGACTTTCTGACTGTAAGAATAGCAGGATTCAAGTTTTGCAGAAATTTTTAGAGGCTTCCTGGCTTTGGAATGGAGAGAGTGAGAATTATATCAAAATATCTCCATTTGGTACTATGATAGTTTTAATTTTTGGTTCAATGCCCAGATATGTTTCGCTTAAAAAATACCATTCTTCCCAGATTTCTACCAAACTGTCACGCACAGCCTGCGTTCTGCTGTTTTCAAGCCTTTTCTAAAACAAGGTACAGTGACTTTGAAGTCAGTGCAGGATTTTAGAAATAGCTCCTCTTGTGTATTTGCCTGTAGTCTGTGTTTTGATATGAAAGACAGGACGCTCACAAGCTCGGCTCTTGCTGGCAGAGGTTCAGGAGTGCATGAAAATACAGAACTTCACCTTACTGGGGGCGAGGTGAATGTTGTCATTTAAACAGATTCATTAGGAGGTCGGTACTTGGGTAAGCCCTTAACAAGAGCTCTTGATGCTTAGGATCTTTGGAAAGCTGTAGTAATTCCTACTTAGGTGCTTAAATATAGATTTGAGAGTTAATACTAGGCAGCAGGATTTGAATAATCAGACCTAGCTGCACATATATATGGATGCTACTGGGACTGCTCAAGGCACATTACGAGAGCCCAAGTGGATGTGGGGTTTTTCTGGGGTGCACGCTGCTTGGTAGTAGGCTTTGCTACCTTTTCAAGCGTTGCTTACAGATTAGTCACTTTCAAGCACGAAAATCCCCCCTTTTCTTTTGAAGCCCAAAGGATAAAAGCTGCCTGCTGTTGTTCAGAGTGGAGTCCGTGCTGCAGCTAGTGATTCCCACTCTGGAGTCATTTGGGCTTTTCTCAGGATGGTTGGTTTTCCCCCCTCTTGTAACTGGTTAGGTGGTGCTACGTGGTAACTTAATGGGCTCAACATTAGCATCTGTCCCAGGTAAAAGAGCATTTGTTGCATTCTGCACTCTTCCATTTCCATCTTTACACATGAAGCTGAGGTCTCATAATGTGTTGCTGATGCTGTGCCTCCCCGACACCCACACCGGAAAGTTGTCTGGCTTTGGCATGGGGCTGGGGTTGGTGCTGCCTTGAGAAGAGCAAGAAGATGGAGCAGACTGGCCCAGAGCCGTAATCGTTGGGAACATTGTCCATGTGCCATTTTGGGGTGACAGTTCTTCCTCTGAGGCGACTACAGCGGGTGCGTAGCAGAGTGAGGATTTTTTGTTGAGTGGCGACGGCTGAGTTACTGGGAAGCTGCAGGCAAAGGCTCCAGAGGTTCATTGTTGGAGACAGTGGTGGCTGTTGTTAGCGCTGTGAGTGATGGTCATGGCTTCCCCAGCCTGGCTGCTACACCGTGAGGAAGTCTTTTCCTCCACTTTCTGTTATGTCCAAGTAGTCTCCATTTTCCACCTGTCTGGTGCTACCCCAGCGGTTCCAGAAGGTTTCTGGCCATCTTGGAGGAGATGGAGCATTTGCTCCCTAGATGGTGTTAAGAAAAAGCTGGAGGAACAATTCTATGGTTGGATTGTGAGATTATCTGTGCTGGGATTTCAGCTCTTGGTGTTAACCCCTGCTAAGCAATTTCACTGCAGCATTACTGTGGTCTGTGCCTAACAGGAGGCTTGTACTCCTTGAACACTTACCCGAGCACTGGAAGAAAGTAGGCAGTGGCTTAATTTAACCCTTTGGACTCGGCAGAGGGGCTAAAATTAAAGGAGTGGATATGGAGGAAAATCTTTCACAGGTTCCCAAACTGCAGGCAGTTTTTGCTTAACCCGTGTATTTTTAGATAAAGAGGAGCATTGAAGGAATCCTTGAGTGCTACTTAGGTCCATTTTCTTTCAGCACTTACAGAGATAACAAAATTTCAGCATGAAAATAAGTCCTCATCAGAAGCTTGTGCTTTGAGAAGCCTGAAGCTTGAAGCAGCAGTTACATAAGAATGGCCACAGTATTGCTTTCAGTGAGGATTAAAGAGTAAATAGTCTTGGTTTAGTTGGGCTTGTGAGGATCACTTAAAATTATGTTTGTGGACCAAGAACAATGACTTCTGAGGCTGCAGGGCCTGGTTTTCACTGCAGACACAGACGCAGCTGCTTTGGAAAGCCCAGCTGCCTCTGTGGTAGTGTCCAGCAGGACATGGCGAGGGTGTAAATCCCACCCTGCCCAGTGGCTGTGGCATTTTGGTCTCAGGATCTCCACAAGATGTCAGTGTAGATTTATTGGATTAGATATAAAAATCCTTGTGCTGTTCCCTCCAATAGATTAAAGCAAAAACTGTTCTAAAGCTGCACAATAGGTTTGATTGTGCCCTGGAATGTGTTGCCTGTGGAAGATCGAAGTGGTGAGCGCTGGTGTCCAGGGAGGAGCACAAGTGTCGCCCTGAAACGGGAGCAGAGCTCTTGGCTGGAATGGGCAACGCTTTGCTGATATCAGGGTGCCCTTATTCCCTTGGGGACAAGCTGCAGATGCACTCGTGCAATAAAGTGCTCTATATTTTACTCAAAGAAAAGCTGGAAGCCTGAAAGAAGACTAGAAGGGCCATCCTGGGTGGCAGGAAGGATGTGAGGATGGTTGGATCAAGTCATGTGCTGGAGGAGTGTAACTGCTGGCTGTGTGATATCCAAAGCTTTCTTGGTTTCTTTCCGTACGAAAAGTTGACTTGCAATGTCCAATGAGATGTGATCCTGCAAAGAAACTGGGACAAAGGATCCAGCCGAAGGGAGTTCCCCTTGGCCTTTTAACTCTTCTGCATAGCAGTCCCTGCCTGTCAGAGAAACTTTTTAATGCCCATCGTGGTGAATTCAGATGGATGTCAACAAGAGAGGAGTTTTTCCATGCAAGAAGATGCTCTGAAGTGCTGGCAGTGGGCAGTTTTGGGTGGAGACGCCGACTGAAGCCCGGGTATGGCCACACGTGGGAGGGAGCTTCCCCAGCCGGGCTGGGCTTCTCCGTGCCCCTGCACTGCCCAGTCTTTCCGGGGACTGCCCTGCCCTGGGCACCGCTGGGCCGGCTGAGCTTCCCCTGGAATGCCAGCTCCCAGCTGCTGCGGCCACGGCGAGAGGCAGCACGGCCAGCAGCCGTAGGGGTGCTGGAGAGCCAGCTCTCCTCTCTTCTCCCTTGCGGTGCCTGGTATTTACTGCCGTTTTCCCCACAAAAGCCAGGCGCAGCGCAGCCCCCGGCCCGTCCTTGCGGCTGGGGCGGCGGCCCCCTCCCCGCGGCGCGGGGCCGGCGCGGGTGGGCGCGCTGCCTCCGCGGGGCTGGGGAGCCGCGGAGCCGCCGGGCCGTGGGTGACTCACTGCGGGCCCGGGCGCTGCACCCTGTCACCCGCGAGGGAGGGAGCGAAAGGCGACGGTGTTTGTCAGCGGTGGCAGAAATAGCCACGTTTCAGATTTCAGTGGGGAAGTGGGGAGGCAGGGAGGGAGAGCGGTGCGGCGCTCAGCCCCGTTCCCAGACTGCCTCGTGGCCAGGTGGCGGGGAAGGCAGCGCCTCATCTTCCATGCGGGCAAGCATTCGCCCACCTAAACTTGAGGGGATGCCAGCCACTGCCAGCATTTGCATTGTGCAGATCAGGTGGAGATGGGGATGCAAACTCCTTCTTTCCTTGGAGTGTCCTCTCAGCTCACCCTGGGGACAGGTGACATGACTTCCTGGGGTCAAGGGATTCCCGAGGAGGCACTCGTGATTCCTTGCCCTGTATGCCACAGCACTGTGGGCTCCACTTGACCCGCGGCCTCACTGGAGAATTATTCTTATTTGCTTGATGGCTAAGGAATTTTGGCTGCTCAAGGGCTGGACTCTGCCCGCTGCTTGCCCCTGGCCGGGATGGGCTCCTGGGCTGCCCGGGACGCTCAGCAAAGCTGGGCAGTTTTCAAAGATGGGATAATCTTATCTTTTGAGATAACTTTTAAAATAGAATGGATCCTGTTGCTCAGCACCACAGCAGCCACATTGGATAAGGGAAAAGGTGTGAACAAAACAGCCGCTGAGATTTAAGGGCAAAGCTGTGATCTTGTTCCTCAGGTTGGTGATTACCCCCTGAAATCAATGGGATTGCTCAAGCTAGTTGCCATTCTAAACCTGACAAGGCTTTACTCTGAACTCACCCTAAGCCTATCTGGTGAGGAGATATTTGCTTAGTGCTTTCCAGTGGGGAGAATGGAACTGGAGACACACACCAACAACTGCTCCTAAAAACCTCCCAGTCTCTTAGAACAGGGCTTATTCCATTGTATATTTATTGGATACGGTAGCAGCAGGTGCAAAATTATTTTATAAAGCTGGATTTAAAAACCCACAAGTTACAAGAAGAAAAGTGAGAAAATAAAAGGAAAAGGTGGAAAATAAAATATAAGGCATATTTCAAATTTAGCCTAATTTTAAGTTGAAAATGAACATTTCTCCAGTGTTGCTCTCAGTGTGATCCACTCAAAAGGCCCTGTTATCATAGAGCTTAATACCATGGGAAATACTGTTCTAATGAAATTATTAGAAGTTGCTTTTCCCCTCTCTCTCTCCTGAAAGCAACTTAATATTGCTATTTTTTGAGAAAGGTTGTTTTAGGACAGTCACAAGATATCCAGGCCTCAGTGTGGCAGTGCTATAACAGATTGGCAGCGATACCGAGCAGCAATATCCAGACACGGATTGTGCCGGTGTCATGAGGGTGTAAATCCGAGTTTCCGATTGCTTCAGAATCAGGAGCAGCTGCCAGGCTCGTGAAAGGTTGCTTGCCTGAATTCAGGGCTGTGGTCAAACTGGTTCCTCTGTCACTGCAAGCCGTGGGATTTACTCACCGGAGTGGCAGAGAGGGAATGAGGCTGCCTAAAGCCACTCAAGGCACCCCCATGGCTGGTGGGGCTGCCATGGGTCCTGCCAGGATACAGCAGGGAGAAGAGGGACTTCCCGGTGCTCTGCAGTGGCCAGCTGTCCACTTCCCTCTCTTCCAGACCTGGAACATCTCCTGCTCCTTGGTAAGTGCCTCCTGATTCTTTCCTAAAAGCCACTGTTAAGTTTCCCAGCTTCTATTCTCCCCCTCCACAGAGAAAGGATCCTAATCTGATGGGTGTTTGCAGATGTGAAAAATGAAGCGAAGGCTCCTTTCACTACCTAATAATTCTTAAAATTTGGTGAAACAAGCTTGGCTGTTCCTCTAGGTTCCTGCTGTGCCTCCTCTGCTTGCCCAGAGCGCAATGCTGCTGGCTATGCCTCCCTCACGGAAGCCAGGGAGGCCTGACCCTGCGTGCTGGCTGCCACAGGAGCTCTGCTGGTAACGCTACTGATTCCAGCACCAATTCCCATGTAAAACAAGGCCAGTACCCTTGTTTGGAAAGCCAGGCTGGGGGCCCCCTGCAGTCAGTTCCCCAGTAAGGGAGACTTTGTGGCTGTGCATCTGACAAGGAGTGATGCTGGAGAGGATGTGCCTCCTCCCAGGCCACACTGACTCCCCGGGTGCATGTGTACCGTGAAATCTGTGGGTTTGGTGTGAACCTAACTGACACCCAGGCAGTTTTTCTGCAGCATGATGATAATAGGACCAACCAAAACTGTAGCTCAAACACCCAACTCCGATGTGTTGCCTCTCTGAACCAAAGGGCTGGGAATGGCTGGCTTTCCAAAGCCTTGCCCTGTGCTGTGTTGCACGGTGCGTCATTTTCTTCACAGAAAAGTGATGGATAAGAGGGGAGGGAGCAGGCCCTGTGGCCATGCAAGGCTCATTCCCAAATCTCTATGGATGTTGGCAATAACTTGTTCTTTGTCTCTTTTTCTGCAGCACATCCTCCAAATGGGTTTTTAATCAGAATCCAGGGTAGGAAGCAGGCAGGTTTCACCTGTTTTATCACCACCAGTGGAGTATTTCCACCATACTGCAGTGCAGGGGGGGGATTCTTTCCTCCTGGAGCCATCCCCACATCTCCTTCAGTTGCCAAAGCACTGTGTTGGTAACAGGAGCAGACTTGGGCACGGCCAAGGAGGCCAGAGCTGGAGCTATTACCTGGTCAGGAGGCTAAGGGGCACATCCCTGCTCTTCTCCAGGATACCCAGTGCCTTGAGACCCAGCAGCACCATCTCTGGCCGTCATCCAGAGCTGAGGGGTGAGTGCCGCAATTTTCCCTCTCATCCAGCCCTGAAAAAAGCACTGAGACCAGTAAATCAGGTCGTCTCCCTCCTCTCACCAGGTAGAAATGGGGAAGGAAAAACCTTAATCCCTCCTCTCCTGGACACGATGGGAAAGAGAAGCTGTATTTACTTTCCACTGCCTTGTAGCTGAAAGGAGGAGGAGAAAAGAGAATGTGGAGAGGGAGAAAGGAGAGGCTTGGGGCACAGAGATCCCCCTCAGTGACCACGCTGGAGTCAGCTGAAACCTGAAATGGGCACACCAGGTGGGCAGTGTGCAGTGTGGCACCCCCGCTTGTAGAGAAAGCTTTTCCTGAGTCATACAGTAACAGCACAGGGCAAACTGGGCAGGCAACACAGAGAAAAATCTGTCCCACCTGTGGCTGTGTCAGGGGTGTTGCTGGATGTTATTTATAACGTTTAATTATTATTTTTTTAACTTGTCCCAGTTCTTCACAGACAGAGAAGGTCACTCCAGCCATTGCTCAGGGAAGAAGATGGTGTTAAACTGGTAAAAAAGAGCTAGATTCTTGTGGGTTTATTTTTTGTTTGTTTGTTTTAATTTTTTCATGATTTTGCCATTCTCACTTTGGTGAGAACTCCTACACACCTCACACAAACAAGAGTTGAGCATGGCATTTAAAAAGACAAGAAAGGGTGGAGCAGCACAGAAATATGGAGGTGAGACTGTGTTAATGCTTGGCAAATAAAACCACAAGCATTAAAACAATTTCTTGGCAAAAAGCACCGGGGGCAAGTGCCAGGGTGGTGGGCACAGGGGGCAGGCAGCTGGGCGAGGGAGAACCTCCATTTCACGACCAAAATGCCACAGCCACTGGGNAGCCAGGGTGGTGGGTACAGGAGGCAGGCAGCTGGGCGAGCGAGAACCTGGCAGAGGGAATGCAGCCCCTGCCTGCTTTTGTGTGATGCCTGGTGTGGGGTGAGAGCCTTTTGGAGAAGGAAAATCAGCCCTTCCTTCCAGACGGGATGGGTCTGGGCACCAAACAGCACATGCTGGTCCTGGAGAGGGTCACTTGTGGCAGCAGCTCCAGGATTATGGCCGTGGCTTGCCTCTGCAGTGGGAATGGTCAGGGGCACGGAAAGAGCACCACGCCTATGTCCTGTCTGTGGCCTGAGGCTGTCACCATCATGTACCCAAGCTGGGAGGAATTGTTACTGTTGTGAAAGGATGCAGAATCAGGCATAAAATGGGAAGAAATTATAATCCTGTGGCAAGTTTCCCCTACTTTTTTTGCTCTCTCTGTAGTTAAAAAGAAGAAGTTGAGGGGCTTGGGGCCTTCCACAAGTGCTCACCTCAGGCTGTGGGCTCAAAACCTGCCCTATTTAGAGTGTAATCTCCTTACTTTGCTGTGGTCTGGTATAACTGTGGTGTGGGATGAACACCCTCCTCTGCCCTGGCAGCGTGACCCTGCCCAGGAGTAAATGACGGTGGTGGCTGTCAAGTAAACGCAATAAAAGATTAAAGGTAGCTGTTAAAGCACCTCTCCTCTCTTTGATTCTTATAATTAGGTCAGATAGAACAGCTACTAATTTGAGTAGTTTCTGTGGCTCCCCTCAGACAGCCTTTTTAGCAGCAGTCCCTGATTTCAATTGGGCTATGGAAAGACATTACTTTTCTGAACTATTTGCTAGACCTGCTCACCTCCACAGACAGTGACACATGATTTTACTGCACAGAAGCCAAACATAACAAATCGACAAATAACTCGTGGTCCCTGATAATCCAGGTGACGTAGGTGATTAATTGCCGAGACACTTACAGGAAGACACTCGCATGCTGGGTTTTTGCTGGTGACAAATGAGCTGTGACTATCAGGGTGCATGCTCCGGCTTTTCACAGGAATGGAGATAAAGACTTGAATCCAGGACATCCAGGGCTAGGTCAGTTCAAAGGTCCCTGACAAGGGTTTGTCTCTGGGATGAATGTGTGTCCCTCGCCATCAAAATGGTCCAACACAGAGATAGCTGTGTTGCACCAAGATGCTTGCTGGGCAGTAAGGCCATCTGTGCCATCCCATGCCACCCTAGAGCTGCTGAATCTCCCAGGTGAACAAGACCCATGATTCATGCATCATGAAGTCAAAGGGAGGCAACATAACCCTCTAATCTGATATATGCGCAGTGCAGGCTTGGTGGCTTATTACTTTCAACTAGAGCATTTTCTTTTTCCTTTTTCCATCTTTCAGAAAAAAATGAGTAAACAAGCCAAAAATTTGTGACTTAATGGTTTCCAGTGATGGAGAGTCCACAGCGCGACTGAGTAAATTGTTGCAGTGCTTAATTGTGCTGATGAAGTCAATGGAGTTACTGTAAACTGAAGTTATACTAGTGTGACTGAATAAAAAATTTGGCCTAGTTACCTGAAAGGAGCAGCACTTTAAAGTCTCTGTATGTCTTTAAATAAAATTATTCTCCAGCAGAAGATGCAGAAATGCAAGGCTTTTCTTCTAAAGCACACGACAGCAGTCAATCGGTCTCCAGCATACTACTGGAATATTAATGCCAAATCCAAGTTGCACCCATGCTTAAGACAGTTAATTGGACTTATTTCATACATCAGTCTGTCTGTTGTCGTTAGGGTTATGTTGCTGCTGGCTGTGATAACATTTTTATCTGTTAACTTCCAAGCTGCTACGAGTAACACCAGCTACTCATGAAATGAGTCAGCTAACTTTCCTTTTAACTGTTTCTTCTGCTCCCTGAAGGTGTTATGAATGTTGTGGTATGACAAGCTGGTCGACACTCATTCCTTTAAAGCTTATGTATCAATTTTATTGTCACAGTAGGCTTTCTAAAAAATGGGTTCAGAGTTTGCAGCAGCTGGGCAAGATATATTTCCCAGTTCAGTGCAAAGACCTGAGTAAAAACAATTGTTTTGATTTATTTAAAAAGCATCTTATGATGGAAATTGGTGTTACAATATCCAGGCTTTTATTCCCACAGGAACAATTCTTACAGGCTATCTGAATTACCCAGAAAGTGGCAAGGCAGATTTATACTTAAACTGGATTATAAGGAAATACACTGCAAATCACCGCAACAAATTATTACTAATCACAATCAATCGGAGTGATTAAAGCTCTGGAATCTCTCCCGAAGTTGCATTAATGGATGTGAAATTGTATGCAAATGGCACTGCAGTTCCCAGTACCAGCCCAACACTGTGTCTCTCTTCCCCCCTCTCATCCAGCATATTGGAAGGTTTTCCCTTGAACCAATGTCCTGATAAATGGCTTTTCCATCTTGAATGATATTTTCATGGGAGGACTGAAGACCTTTATCCCAAAGAAAGAAGCAACACTGCAGATTGTTACACCCTAAAAAGCTTTTGCCCCTATAGATTGATCACACCCTTACTCAGGTAAAATACAGACTGGCTAACTTTTCACAAGAAAAATGCCTGTGGTATTCTTCTTCACTTCCCATGCTTAACTGCTGGGGCTATGGTTGCCACACATGTCAAGAAGCTACACTTTCCCACCCCAAATGTGAACAGGGAGCTCCAGCTTTATGTTTTTTTACATACATTAAGGAAGTATTTTGAAGCTTAAGAAGTCTCTTGGACTATGTTTGTTCAGTGTTTCAATAACCTCCTCTGAAAATACTCACAAAGGATAATTATTTTTTCTAGTCCCCAGTATTTCACTTATTCCTCAACTCGATGTTTTCTTCATGCTGGTTATAAGGGCCATAACTCCATGGCATTGAAATGCGTCGTTTCCAGAGGTCACTTGCTCTCTTTGTTGGGAGAAAACAAGGAATTACATCCCAGAGGATATTTCCTGGCTAGAGGGTGGAGATGGCTCTCCTGGGACTGCAGAGAAGGGTGACAAGATGTGGCTGTTCCAGAAGCCCACTGTCACCAGCACTGTCTGGGAGCAGAGAGTGATGGATGTCCCCGAGTATGTTGCTGACAAATGATGCTGACAGCATCTGAGGAAGGCCCCTAAAATGTAGTCTTACTCCATCTCCTCAGTAGCCCAGAAAGGCTGGTGTAGTTGGTGGAATATAAGAGAAATTGGGCACTTCGAAACCAGAACACGAAGTCTTCCATGCCCACCGCGCAGGTGTGAACTTGGCCTGCACAGGGGAAGCCTTTTATAATGTCTCTATGTGTTATCCTCATCCCAACCCACCAAAACAGAGAAAATGAAGTCCCAGACGGCCCATCTGACCCACCTGTCCATGCCTATGGGAGACAGATGTGAATGTCTCCCACCCGCTCTGGGTGGGAGGCAGAAGATGTGCCTACAGACATCGGCGCCGGCACCTGGGAGAGCAGCGGTGTGATTGCTGAGTGGTGAATACCTGTTTGTCGTGTTCTGGAATCCTCCCCCACCTACACCCACTTTATGTGCCTCTTTCCTGTTTGGAGGGGAGATTATCTCAGCCCGTGAACACCCCTGCAGCAAGACAGCTTTGTGCGGCTCTCCCCATGGGGCAGTGGTGATGGTGAGGATGATGCCCATCGTAAGGAAAGCTGTGCACCACGGGAGCTGCCCCCGGGCTGCTCTGCTGCTAAATGCCCTTTCGAAGCCATCTCTTCCAGCTCCTGTGCTGCAATAAAGGGCATCCACGCTGTGTCTGCAGCACTGAGAGCACCACCAGCTCGGGTGGGGTCTGCAGCTGCTGAAAGAGACCCTGAAGAGGTGCCAACAGGTGCTTTAGGATTTACCTCAAAGGCTAGGGGAGGTGACCCAGATCGGGTGCACCGTATCTCCCCAAAGGGTGTTGCTGCAAAGCAAAGCGGCACTTCTTGATGCAATTGCTCCTTCGTGACAGGAATTAGGGAGGCGTGTTTCCATGAAGAGCAGCATTAGCTTCATCCTGAGTCCCTGTGTGGGAGGATTGCTCTGCTGCGGGCCAGCGCTGTGGGTGGGTTCACCCTGCACCTCCACACAGTCAGTGGCCTCAGGCACTGTAAGACCACCCCTCGGGCTCTGGCCAAAAGTCACCTGAAACCAGGCCTTGCTGGTGGTGCTGGTGAAGGAGGCGATGATGATCTGGACTGATCGTTTCACCTTCTGTAGAACAACAGCTACGCAAACATTTGAGAAGGAAAAAAGTAGAGAGGGGAGAAAAAAACCCTGTATTTCTCATGGTGTCAGGATACTTGTGTTTGGCTGACAGGACAATACGAGCTGCAGCTGATTCAAGCCAGAAGATTTTAACAGGGCAAAAGGGGCAGCTGGCCATGGAGGCTGTTCATCTTCCTCCTATTGAGGGTCCTTGGGATGTCTCCCTAGTAGGTCTGCTTTGATTTAATACTCCCTGAAATGACTCGGGAGTGCCTCCACAAGCACTTAATGTGCTTAATGTTTCTGGAGTCTACAGTCCATCCCTACAAATGTGCACAAGGTGTTGCGTGTGCCAGAGCTCATGGGGTATCACAGAGCCTCTTCTGCTTCATTTTTTTTCATAGTTTTTGTAAGAATTCCCCGTTTTTACCCTCACCTGGCACTTACTAAGTTGCAGAGGATACTCATCCCTGGCTTTCATCCCCGGTTACCTGGATGGCTGCCTGAGAGCCTTCAGGTTTGTTCTTACCTTCACTAGCCCTTGTCCCAGCATATACCTGCCCTGGGAGAAACCTGGCATGTCACCCTAGCACTGCTCCTCTGTTCCTGTGACCATTTCCATGGTTTGAATATTCAAGGCTGTGTTCTCCTTTTCTATCAAATAACTTACTGCTGGAATGTTCCTCTAAGTCTCAGCTGACCACGAGATGCGGTGTTCAGCAAATGTAGGTCTGCTCTTCAACACCTTTCATGCTGCCTCTCAGTGCAGCATCACTTTCTGAACCAGTGTCTCACTTCTAACGGTGAAGAGTCCCATTCCTAGTCAAGGTGATGTTTGTGGCAGTGGACATAGCTGTCTCCTGAAAAGTCTCTCCTGCTCCTGTGTAATATTTCTCTTTCTTACTGTGCAGGTTGTACATGCTCTGCTTCTCAGTAAGTACTAGAAGCCCTGGTCTGAAGACTCTCGTGAAAAAGTTTTTTCTTTTAAGTTAAACAGATCTTTAGAGAGCCAGACACTGATAGTGTGTGCTTCTTTCCATGCCCTTGACAGACTTCCATGCTGTTTTCTGTAAGTTCATCCTTGGTGCTTCCTGCTTGTGTCTCCCTGGACTCTTAGTTTTTATCCCCTTTCTGCACACGTTCCCTTAAAGTAGTTCTTCCTACCTTTACAAAAAGACAAGAAATCTTCTCACATTTCCAAGGTGCTTCACCACCCTGGAGTCCCTGGTTGCTGCCACAAGGTTCCCTCTCTAGCCCTTGCCCTGCCTTACCACTGCTCTTTGCCCTGCCTCCACTTCTGATATGAAATCAGCATTCTCTGCTGGTAGGTAAGGTGAGCCCTGCGGAAGAGTGGCTGATGAAAACAAGTTTTTGTTAAAATAACATGTTAGCAGGTGAAGGGAGCAATCTGAGAGGGGGGACACCTACCCCTTGCAGTGCCAGTACCAGCTGACTCCATCTGCAGCTCTTCCAAACAAGAATATTCTGGTGTTCTAAAGGCCATTGGTAATTCTGACCATAACCCATGCAGACTTTAAAGTCGTTGTCAATCTTCTCTCCCTTTCCTGGCCCATTTTCAGGTGAACATCCTAATTTTTAAGCTGCTATTAGGACTACAACACTGACACAGCATTCTAAAGTAAATTCAGTATGAATGAAGGAGGGTAGATTTGGATTGGATATTAGGAAGAAATTCTTTACTGTGAAGGTGGTGAGGCACTGGAACAGGTTGTCCAGAGAAGCTGTGGATGCCCCATCCCTGGAAATGTTTAAGACCAGGTTGGATGGGGTTTAGAGCAACCTGGTCTAGTGGAAGGGGTCCCTGCCCACAGCAGGGTGGTTGGAACTAGGTGACATCTAATGTCCCAACCAACCCAGACCATTCCATGATTCTGTGAAGTCAAAACAGAGGACTACTTAGCTCTCATGTCTCCCAGGCCAGGCTTTGGAAAAGTGAATTTATTTCTGCCTGCTTTTCTTCCTCAACTACAAATGGAGTTAAAGGTGATTGGCAAGGACTAAAACCGTAAGTTTTAGATGCTTGAGTCACGGCAGGTGAATCTTACCCAGTGCTAAATAAAGCCACACACAGGTTCTTAAACGCCCATCTCCCCAGAAGCCTTGGACAGCAGAAAAAGGAAAGCTGCTCTTCCACTTTGTGATGGGGAAGATTGCAGGTACTTTCCCCCTTGCCTGGAGATAATGTTAGAAGGCAGCAGAGGCCCATTTTACTGCCATAACAAGTTAATTAACTCCATTTTCCCCCAACTTAACTGAGCAAAGGTTTTGTGTAAGCCACATGCACTATACTGAGAAACAGGGCTTTTCTCCCACGTTCTTGCTGTGCCCGCAGTGATACGGCTAACAAAAGCTGTTGTCTTCTCAAAAGGAAAATCATACTCCTGAATAGTTTCCAATGGCCTGGGTTGCTCTTTTGGTTTCTAGCTAAACACACTGCATTAGAAGAAATCCCTGTCACGAATTGCCTGCTTCCCCCACCAAGCCCTTGTGAATCATCCACAAGGGAACAACACGGCACCGCTACCGTGCTGAGCGTAGCAGCTGCCAGGCTGCTCTCCTCGTCTGCTGCAAGATGATGCCCAACGTGAGCATTCAGCAGCTCTTGTGGGTCTATAATACGAAATCACATTCAGAATTTTTGACCTATTTTTCACCCCAGTTGATTCAAACAAGATATGCCGCCATGGTGTTGCAGAAGAGGTTTCCAGAAACTTTCTCGCAGCAGGGCTGCCTATGACAAGAAGTGTAAAAAGTCTCTGCAAATCAGGGAACTTATTCTGTGGTGCAATCTGTGTAGGAAAAAGTTCACTCGCCACTTTTCGCTTGGCTCTGCCAGTGCAGATTCAACATCTCGCAGCTTCGATTCCCGCGAAGCACTCTCAAAATATTTGTCACAGTCTGCTTTTGCTTGAAACCTACGGAGCAGAGCAAGCTGTGCGGCACAGCATGCCAGCATGCTTGTGAAAAATCCCTTCTGGATGCCTGTCACTGCTCTGCTTAGCACTTTGCACTCTGTCTCTAGCCATTTTCTTGACCTCGCGTTTACCTCCATGGCACTTACCCACTTCCTCGCTCAGCTGCAGATCTCGTTGGCTGGCTCAGACATTGCTGCACACACAGCAATCTGCCAGCTAGGCCGTAACCCTGCTGAGGAAGAGATGTGCTGACTCCATCTGACATCAGCGCACGAGTTTGATTAAAATATCAAAGAAAGGATCTAGTGGTGTAGGTGTTTTTGCAGACCCGTTTGCATGACTTCACAGATGTTGCTCATATAGATGTTTTTTTCTGGCCACTGTAAGAAAACCTTGATCATGGAGGAGGAGTACTACCCATGGTGTAACAGTGGTGTGTGGGGTGAGGAGTTGTGTCACTGATGTGCAGGTGATCCCCAGCTCGTGTTTTGCAAACCATCCCTCTGGCCACTGAGCTGCTCCAGCTGCTGATTTCACACCACCAGCAACCACTAAGTCTCCTTTCTCACCTGCAGCTGGACTGAGCTGAAGACAAAGAGGGGACGAAAATTATCTGGGTGACTCCTTCTGCAGAGGCTTTCTTCTGGGCTGTGCTGGGCCACAGAATACTGTCTTGTCCCTGGAGAAGCAAGAATTGAAATTAAAGGTTATAATGCAAATCTGTAATGCTGCAAAACTGCAGGAGGACAAAGACACATTCCTGAAGACCTGTCAGAAAAGCAAATAAAACTAAGAGCTGTTCTGGTGAGTCAGAAATATTTGGTCATCACTGTCTTCAAACTACAACCCTTGATAACCAGTCAGCTGCAGAGAAATTTAGTGTACTCAGTGGTGAGTTTTACAGTCTCTCCACTCAGCTACCAGATTTTGGTAGCTTTTTAGGAACATTATGACATTGTTTTGGGCTTCTTTGCCATTGTCCTCTCTCTTTCTTGTCTTCTCCTTTTCTTGTCTTTGCCGCTCTTCACAGAGACCTCTACAAGATGACTGAAAACCACCTTCTTCACTCTTTCTCTGGCTCTTCAAGCTGCCAGATGTTCAGCATTGGTTGAAGTTGGTGCCTTGGAGAGGTCTGGATGAG
The DNA here is from genome assembly GCA_013397845.1 of Melanocharis versteri. NCBI lineage: Eukaryota > Metazoa > Chordata > Aves > Passeriformes > Melanocharitidae > Melanocharis > Melanocharis versteri. Next base: position 34,512 of record VZTG01009142.1, read on the forward strand.
GTACCATAATAGAAGAGGTGTTAAACACAGTCCATTGGTCAGTCTCCAGGATGAAAAACCTGGAGACTGTTGGTGACAATCCAAGTCATCTCCCAGCCTTTGGCTTCTGCCTCTGCAGCCTCCTTCTCCCACAGCTTTGGGGCTCTGGAGAGGGTAAGTCTTTTCCTGTCCTCCGTGCTTTTCAGAAGGCTGAGGCTTGGAGTCTGGCTGCTTTGGGGAACTGACTTGGAATGGGTTACACAGCGCTGGGTGGGATTTTGGGTGTTTCTCTGGAGGAGGCTGGACATCTTCTTCACGCCCTGGGTGCCCCTCTCCTAACAGGGGCTTGAGGAGCAAGGGTCCAGACACAGTCAGACTGGTGCCTGTGTTTGCACTCCTGATTTAGTTCCAATGTCAAAAAACCCCCACTCATTAGATTCACATGATGGAGCAGCAAAGAAAGTGTCTATTTATGGCGGCTGGGGAAAATGCACAGAGATGTGGGTTGCAGTTACTTGTCTGAATGGCGCCTCCTGACATCACGAGTGGCTGGAAAGGCTTGCTCAGGAACAACGGAGAAGGCAGCTCTGCCCAGCTCTGTCAAAGCCCGAACACTTTCAGCATCTAGAATCGCATTTCTTGTTTTTTGTTATACGAGTCTTATTTTGCAGTGAGCTTGATGTGTGGAGAGGGTAATGCTTTTTGAGGCTTGTGAGAAAAGTGTGCTTCTTGCTTGTTTGCAAAGTGACTGCACCATAGACATTTTACAGAGAGTAAGATGAGGTGTGCAAGGAAAAAAAATGGAAAAGGTTTCACTTAAAAAAAATTATAGGAAGATATCAGCTGAAAGGAAAACACATCTGGCAGGTCTGGGAAGTAAAAAAGGAGTCCTGCTTTTCTGCACTCAATTTCCCGTAATGTAAAAATGCAGTTGTACAACAGAACTATGAAAGGCTCAAGTTTTTAACAAACCCATATATGTTAAGATATTCTTTAAAATACAGTTTCATCCCTTGTCTATTTTATTTTGACTCTTGAGTTCTTCTCCAAGTGTGTATCCACATTCAGTGGCCATCACTGCTGGGTCCTCCTGGGTAGACGGCTTGCAGGAATTGCTGAGGGTGCCTCGGGATTTATTCAGGTGGGTCAAGAAGAGAGCAGCTGGGTGCCTGATACAACACTTCATCAAGAGCTGTCAGTCCCTGACCCTCTCCCCCCAGTCGATTTGCTGTGCCCTGTGCCCAGGATGGAGCATCTCCGGGCAAGGACTCCTTTGTCAACTCCAGATCTTGCCTCTTCTTGCAGCACTGCCTGCCTTTGCTGGAACACCACAGGGAATTGTAGCCTGGGGGTGCTTACTCCAGGCTTGTGAGTGCTGCAGGGCAATGTCAGCCATGCCTAGGATTAAAGGGAAAGGAAATGCTGACTGGCTCATGCATGGCAGAAAGCAAGGCAGGACCAGCTTCCCAGCACACACTCGACCGTGTGAACGTCATTGCAGTGCAGACTTTGGAAAAGCAATATTACTTCTGACTGCGCCAAAGGCAGAAGCTTTGGATCCACTTGCCCACTAAATCACAATGCCCACTGTGGTGGGGATGCGAATGTGGCCTGAGTGAGCCCTCTGGGGAACACCCATGCAGATTTTCCCTGGACACCTCAGGAGGTTGCCTATTGTCCTTTGGAGCTCTGGAATGACAGCCCTCCAGTGTCTTTTAAGTATTTTTGTGGGGTTTTTTTTGCAAAAGTTTCAATTTGTGGTCCTCTGATACACATCCTCTCTCTTCATACAATGGACATTTCTCTTTTTGTTCCGTGCTCATTTTCCTCCTTTTTAGTTTTTTTCCTTTTCTTTCTTAACAGTTTTTCCCTCATTGTGTCTTATTTTCGTGACTTCCTGATCTCCTCCCCTATCCTTTCCTTCTCCTCATTTTCTCTCTGTTCTCACTCTTTCCCATCATCATATTTCCCATTCTCCAGTGGCTCTGGTACCCATTGGAGAGGAAAGAGTATTCCCTGTGAATGCTTCATTGAACAGATCCCCACCCCAGCAAAAGGATACTAGAGCATCCAGTTTCTGTCTTAGACTTGTTTTTTGTTTGCTTATGTCTTTTTTTTTTTATTTTGAGGTCTTGGATGGTTTTTTTTTTGTTGCAAGATGCTTCATCAGCCAGCAAGGTTCATAGCCACAATGGGAGCGAAGAGTGAAAGTGGGTGGCTCTCAGGGAGCCACTGCAGAGTTCTGTGCAGCTGCAGCAGCATTTCTGTAATATGTGGGTGGATGGCTCTGAATAGTTCCACCATTTGCTCCTTTGCACCCCATGCCCTTCTCTGTCTCAATCCCCCTCCTGAATCTCATCGGAGATCCCCGTCTCCTCTAGGGATAAAAAGAGAAGCCACCAAACTGCTGCCCAGCATGTGCCTTCCCATTACTGATCATGTGGTAGGAATTTCTCTGATCGTGATTGAGGTTCACTCTTTGGGGCTTGGCAGATGTACTTGTAAAATTGAAACTACTGCTTGCTCTTCTTATCTGTTTGCAGGCCGGTGCGTGCTGTGCCTCTGCCTCTGGGCAGAACCTGCCGCTGGGACCGTGCTGGTTTCGGTTTCATCAGTATATTCTCCTCCCTCACAGGCCAGGCACAAGCAAGGGTTGCGTTTGCAGCACCAGATCCCAAAGCACTCACACGGTTAACCATCAGGGTTGCAGTGGGTAGACTTCTTTGTACCCATTTTATGGAGAGGAGGAAGAGTGAAGCTGCCTGGGGTTGTTGACGATGGGCTATGGGCATTTACCCTACGGACAGGATTTGTTCACTACAGACCTCACCCACTGAGTGTCCTGCCCAAGCATCGCCTTCTGTGCTAGTCACCAGCAGCATAGGAACATATGCATATGCGTCAAAATACTGTCTCACTGTTATTGTCTAGGCAGGTTTGCATCTATATAAATCTAGCATAAAATGCATATAATGTTATCATGCATATGTATTTGTGTAGCGTATACATAATCACCTCTTTGTATGCAAATACAGCTATATCCATAAGTAAATACGCTTTCCAAGCATGAATTCAACAATGGAAAAAATACTTGCTTTTAAAAGTAAGCCTTTATTATGCCTTCGTGCTGATTCTGCCTGTGAATTATTTTTCTTGTTGATAACAGGTAGCTATCAGTTTTCCAGGAAACAAAGGAAAAGAAGATGAAGTAGTTGTCAAGCATTGCATTGTATCATGCCATGAATTTTCCTTCCTACAGGCTGAAAAGAAACCACTGAATTATATTGTAACTGTCAAGTGTCCTGTTTTTAGTTTGTTGCTCAAACACAATAAAATTATTTAATATACAAAAAGCTATCATGCGGAGCCAGTCAGTCTTTCCTTCAGCAATATATAGAGGAAAACAAGGAATGAGAAATGCACCTGAAAATGTTGAAACATCGACAGTAGAATGTTGGAGAATATTGTAATAGATCATATTTACGACAAAACAGAAACTCAACACCCTGGAAAACACACAGAGCACTTGAACTGTGTTTACTTCCAGGCACATTGGCCTTTGCATAGGGGTGGGCTGGGTGATTCAGCTGAATCTGAAACCTGATAAACTCTTGCCTTCTGTTTTTACATCACAGCCAGTGATTGCACATGACACACTAGGAACAGATACCGCTATGCAGACACTACCTTTGGTATTTATTGTATCGATCCTGGTAAGGATCACTCCTTGGTCATGCTGCACTTCAGTCTTTCCCTTATGGCTGTGTGTATGTGGGTGCCAGAGGATACACGGTTAAATGGGAGGTCTCGAGCCTGGATTGTGAGTTGAGAGAAGAGCTTGTGTGAAATATTTTCTTCTGTTTAGCTTCTGTTTACAAACTGTGACAGCAGACTCTGGTTCCCAGTAACTTATGCCTCATTTGAGCTCATTCAGTGAATATGCTTTTGTCCAAATGTTAAGAATCATGCTTAGTAGGAATTTGAGCTGGATTAATCGCACCAACCAGTAAAGTTGTCTTGTTATTTATTTTCTTTGATTGGAAAAACATGCAAGTACTTCTGGCTTAAGCACTGGCACAACAGAATTTAAAATTAAATTCTGATTCCCTATAAAATTGCCACTTAGAAATGGTTCCATGAAACCTTGCCCTCAAATCTTTATTGTTTACATTTTTGCAGATATTGAGAACAAATGAGGTATGAACAACATCAAAGGAAACTGTTCAAAACCACATAGTAAATATTTTTGCTATCTATTTTTAGAAAAAAATATTTTTTAATACTAAATTATTTTTTAAATTTCTGTAACTAAATATTTATTGCGGCACTTCTTTCAAGCCAGGGTGGTCCAGCGTCAGCAGCCATTAGGTCTGCACCAAGATTTTGGTAGCCCAACACCCAGCAGCCCCATCTCTTAGCCTGGGAAGCACAACCCCACCTTTGTCCCGCTTGACAACTCCTTTTCACCCCTCCTCCTGGCAGCAGTGCCTGCCAAGCCCTCTGGCCGCTCTCTGCCACCAAAGCTGCTACAGAGAAATTGGGGGAGGAGGAAGGAGTTGGCTGTGGGTTGTTGCTGTCTGGTTTGAAGACTCACTGCCAATTGCCGGTGGTGAAGAAGAGGAAGAGGAGGAGAAGAAGGAGCATGAGGATGCGGCAGCGGCTGTGTGAACCCCGGTCACAGCAGCCCAGCTCCCTGCAGCAGTCCATGGGGAGATGAAAGGGGCGGTGTTTGGCTGTTTGGGCAGCTCCGCCATCACCAACCACAGTTCCGCATCTCCTCTGAAAAGAAGGGGTGGGCTGCCTGAAGGCTTTCTGGAGGCTGGAGTTGCACCTCATTGTGCAAGGATCTGTCAGTTCTCAACCCTGAAATACGTCCAGTGAGGTGGGCAACCAGTGCAGTCAGCACGTGGCCCCAGTTCCAGGCATATGGATGTAAATCCAGAAGCGCCTTGCTGCCTCTATGGGAGCATTCAGGATTTTTCCCCGTGTGTAGAAGGAGATGGACCTAAACCAAGATAACTTCAAACCCCCCACCAGCAAGAACCCTGACAACTCTTTGGTGACACAAATTTTTTTATTTTGAGGACCTGGACCAAAGTCAGTCCCTACCTTTGCATCCTCTGTGAGGTCCTCTGCACATCACGTGAATTCACAGTGGGTGGCTTTCCCCCCTGCAAAGCAGGACGAGTCATTTGCCTTTGTTTTGCCGTCTCTCTGCAGTGCCCTGTTTGCCTGTAAACCTTTGTGTGCACAGCCTTTTTCTCACTGTTGATGCAATGGCAGAGGGGTCAGAGATCATGTACTTTCCATGCACTATAAAGTGGGATGAGTGGGATTTGCTGGCTGAAAGTGACTGTGAACCACCTGGAGCAAGAGCCTGGCATCTCAATGTCCGATCAGCTCCACCACCTGGGGCGGTGAATCACCCACGGGGAGAACATGTTTCTCTCCACTGACCATGCAGTGACCCTCAATGTGACACCCACCTCTCCCTGGGCCAGACAGACCCTGACCTGCCTGTGGGTGCTGCTGTCTGAGGAAGGAGGCAAAGGGCAGGTGGAAAGGGAGTGGGCTCACCAAGTTGTGGTGAGGGATCAGCAGATCTTTAAATTCCATCTGTGGTTTGTGCGGTTGGTGGGGAGAGATGCGCAGCCCCAGGAAGTAACTCTCAGCAGTGAAGCTCCTGCTCTGAAATGCCGTGCAAGAGGGACTGCCTTTCTCCAGCGGCTCTGTAAGAAGCCTTGGACGGGCTGGGAGAGCATCAGACCCTTTGAAGTCCCTTGGCAGGGCAGTGTAAATGCCTTGTTCAGCCAGGACGTGTCCAAACCCTCCTGTGTGGGGCAGCCCTCAGCTACCCTGGGCTGGGAGGGGATGTGACTGAGGTGCCATGCCAGCCTTCCGGTAACTTAGGCTGCTCAGAAACATGCACTGCAAATCATGTCCCCTCTGAGGGACAGGGGAGGAAACTGGGGGGGCTGAACTTCCTCATACTTCCTCAGAAAATAAGATTTCTCCCAACTCTGATGATACCAGACACAACTTGGTATTTCATTGTTGCTTTTTATGCTGTTAATACATTTGTGCTCTCTCACCATGCACATACGTGTAGAAAAAAAGAGCTGTACATAGAGTACGAGTGCTTTCAACTTCATGTAATCTCCGGCTGAATTTGATCAAAACCTCAGAACGTGAATTATACAGACAGTAGTAAAAAGACAGCCCAGATCCTTTATTTTGGCTGCTTCAAACCCAGAATATGAATAGAAAGCTCTTTAAGAACTTTAAAGCTCTGCTTTTTTTCAGACACCATAAAAGGCAATCTTCAGGTCTTGAATTCGAAAAAAAAATACAAGTTGATGCTAAGGTTGATAGGAGATATTGTATTGTAGAGGAGTAGAAAATGGGAGCAGGAGTAGGAGTAGAGAAATGAAAAGGTGGAGTGTAGGAGGAGGAGGGTGGGAGTAGAAAATGAATTGTGGTGCATCCATCAGTATTTCAGCATTGTGGGAGATGAGATAAACTTAATGCTGTCATTTGTAGATGCAGTAAAATTTCTTGTACTGAGCCATCTCTGTGCTGAGCTGCTCTAGGAGCAAGAGGCTCCCCTCAGCAGCTGAATGGGTGGGTTTGTTCACATGGCATTGCCTAAGGGCGGTCAGCAGTGTTGGAGTGCACTAGGAGAGCAGTGCAGACAAGGTTAGACACTTTCAGTGTGCATGGCATGTGTTGCTTTGACTCTAAAATCTGTTGACTCAATCCTCAAATTCTTGATAGAGAAAAGAAACTCTGAAAAGAAAACTGGTGGGTCGCGTATGTGCGGGCTGGGGCCCTACAGAAGAACTCACTCACCTGGGTGGTTCTGCCAAAGTCAGAGCAAACTACCAGGATTACTCATCCCAGGAAAGTGCACAGCATTGTCTCATCGGCCTTCATCCTTCCTCCAACCCTCAGCAGACCCGGTCCCAGCTGATGGCATGCAATAGTCAAAACCCCTGCAGCTCAGCTCTGCCTGTTGCGTTGTGAGTCACGGGGCCCCACTTGCTGAGTGAATGCAGCATTTGGGACGTTCTGGTTTTATCCTCTCCACCTCCATGTCCCTCACATCTCATTGCAAGCTGCAGTCTGCACTCTGTATTCACTGCTAACTTTTGAGCTGCAAGAACATCAGTGACGTGGGGCACAAAGGTGGCAGAGCCCTGCCAAGAAGCTGAGGGAACCGACAGCAATGTCATGTAGGGCCAAGAAAGGGTAATACAACCTCTATCCTGCAGAATGACCTGGGCTGAAATACAAATGCACCAGGGCTTCCTAAAATCCCCCAACAGTAGCTTTCTTCCCAGTTTTCACAGTTGGCATCTGACAAAGGAAAGCTTTTTTTCTTCAACATCTGTGTACACCAATAGAGTTCAGGGAATAGCATCTCTACTTTTGACAAAATAGAAGAGCAAGGACTGCAAGATTTAAAAAAACTCCTTAGAAGAAAGCCTGGGTAATAAATCCACTTCCTTTAGCAGGATGAGTGCCAGTCTGGCTCTTAGACTCCCCTTTTTTTTTTTTTTTTCAGACACCAAGGAAAGAAAAAGAAAATGTTTCTGTGCTCTCCAGCACTTCTTTTGTTTTGGCTCCCATTTAAACACATCCATTCGCTGCGCGTCCCTGGCTGCTTCTCACCATTATATAACCTCTGCTTCTCCAAAGCAGGGTGCTCTCCCTTATTGCAGGGCAACTACTGCAGCCGAGTTGTGTAACACTGCCACATAAAGCTGTTCCAAGCTGAAACGTGGCATGCAAGTTATTAGGTTGAACTGGGACTACTTTGCTTTCTTTTCTTTTCTTTTTTTTTTTTAACTGAAAAAAAAAAACCCTGAAAAAAAAGGTGTTTTCTAAAATCCCTGGGCTAAACAATATAAATTTGTGGGTTGAATCCTTTAAAGGATTTACAAAACATAGAAATGACTTAAAGGCAAAGCAACTCTGAAATCTGATGAGCAGCCAACCTATAATAAGGTATAATCACCTTTGGCATTTGGTAAAATAAACATGATAAAAACAGTGCTTTAAAATGTGATCAGTTACTATGCACTTATGCATATTTTGCACACACTGTATAGTTAGGTGTCACCGCATATCTTAAAAAGTGTTTTCATAATAGACAGCATGAGTATCTAGATGTATGATCTGACACTAAATTATATGCTGTGGCCCAAATCCAGTCTTGTATTCTCTCCCCTTCATTATTGTTACTCATTTTCAGAAAATATTTTTATAGGAACAATGAACTGCATTTAAATAACATTAACACTTTCCGCCTTGATGCAGAGAGGAGGGAAGGGTAACAGGTTTTCTGGCTCAGCTTTGACAGTTACTCAGCTCCGGTGGTTCTTTGACAGGCAACGTCAAATGCCATGGCTGGTTGTGAATTTTGCGACTTACGAAGCCATGTCTGAAGTATGTTTTTTAAAAGCACTCCTCCTACTGAAAACAAAACAGATTTTCTAAAACCTAGGGTTTGCCAGTTTGAACAAGGTGTTGAGTCGTGTTTCATCCTTGGGATTATTTCTCTATCTTAAGCAAATGTCTTCTTTATAAGTTTAAACAGAATAACACTACTGTGTTAAGTCGAACATATATATGTATATGTATACATACACACACATATATATCTTTGCATGTTGATGGGCAGGGGAGGCAGAGGCGATGTGTCCTGTAACTGCTGCCTCTTTGACAGGGAGGAATACAAGCCTTAATGAATTGAGCAGCCCTGCGGTTTGCCGGGAAAAACATAAAAGTATGTTCAATAGTTGACTTAGAATGAAATTATCCCGTGCTCCGTGCCTGCTCACGGAATAAAACACCAGCTCACGGTATGAAAACATGCTCAGCCGAAGGGGAGATTTATCCCTTCGGGAGGTGCAGACACTTTTCGGCGAGCAGCCGTCCAGGGAAGGAGGGAGGGAGGGGGGTCACCCCGGTCCGGTGAGCGGGGCTGCCAGGGCCGCCGCGGGGCGGGCAGCCGGGCGGCAGCGGCGCTCCGCACGGAGCCAGCGCTGCCGGGATGCCGGCGGGCACGGGGAGACGCCCCCCGCTCCCGCGCACTCCCCCG
>VZTG01009142.1:44870-157226 GCA_013397845.1 Melanocharis versteri
CCGTCGGGCGGCGGAGCGGCGGCAGAGGCAAGCAGGGATGGGGAAAGAGCTGAGGCAGAGCAAGGGTTGCAGAAATACCGTGTGTTTAATGAGTAAGCCGCAGTATTTGTCCTGATGGCTTTGTTAAACTTGAGTTGCGGGAGCGTCTTTCTCGTGTTACGCGGTGGGACGGAGCTCCCTCCTTCCCTCCCTCCCGCAGCGCAGTCCCTGCCGTCTGGGCGCAGCGGTGGGAGCAACCTGTTGGCGGCCGGGATTTGTGCTCGGGGCCGCAGCCGGAGCCGCCCGGAGCCCCGGAGCCGCCCGGAGCCCCGCGGTGGGATCGGCTGCGGCGCTGCCGCCCCAGCGCCCGGGGGATCCGCGGGCACCGGTGCCCCCAGACAGCTGGGGAGCGAGCCAAGCGAGGCTGCGCTTGCGGCTGTGTGGCCGCGGTGGCAGCGCCAGGCCCATCGTACCCTCCGGCTTTGCATCCCCGTGGGTGATCGAGGCTTAGCGCTGCTGCCGATGAATCCTCTCTCTCCGAGGCCTCGGCCGAGAAGGTGTCACCCACTCGTGTCCCCGTGCGCGGCGGGGGCAGCGCCGGGTTTCTGACACTGTTGCGTGAGGGCATTGTCAGAACGAGCCTGTGCCGTCTGCGTACGGGCAGAGCCTCCTCCGCCCAGTGAGAGATTAAATGATGGCAATAAAGGCGCGAGGTGCGCGCACCTAGCACGGCATCGGCGCGCTCTGGTGTGTTCGGGACTTAGTTCCAGTCAGGGCCAGTCAAACTCTTTGCTTCGCTTTCCAGTATTTGTATTATCTGTCTTTTTTTTTTTTTTTTAAAGTATCAACTCAAATTCGGTGTTTACGTATTTGTAATTGCACTGCTAGGAATGTTTGTTACATCGGCTTTTTGTAAATTTCTGTTTTTTTAGAGGTGAGCAACATCCTACTGAGGGAGTGCAGATTAATCTCTAACTCATTTTTAGCTGAAAGCTTTTAGGGCTTTTAAAAGTAGTTTGTTAGTTTCCGTTGATGTGTTTGACTAAAAATTTTAAAGGATAATTGTCTGAAGACATCTGTCATGAAAAACTTGAATAGGAGTGAAGTGATTGATAGCTGGCAGCTTTTAAATAAGGTAACTTGTCACTTGAAAATGCTGGTTTTTTTCCAGTGGTATTTTAGTCTCCTTAGGTGCCTTTTCAGAATGAGCAGAAGAGCACCAAAAGCCAAACAAACCAAAATGAAGTCAAATAGCTCCCAAATTCAGGCGAGCAAATAAGAAACACTGATAGCTGTGTAACTTACTAGGCGCTTCCTGTTTTATTGCTGCTCGTCCCGTGGTGCTTCAGCAAGGAAGAAGCCTCGCACACCTCCCTCTAAGAGACTGAGCACATCTATGCCCACATACCTCTGCTGAGACAGGGAGAGCCGCTACTGGTATGTTTTTTGGCTGCAGTACCCTCTGGTAGAGTGTGGTACATACCCTGACACTGCTGGTGGGTAAATACACATGTACTCTCCTTCCGTAATTAAACAGTCACTGTGTTACACATCGGACACGTGTTGCCCCCGTCCCTTTGGCTGCATAACTGCCAGGCTGCTCTGAAAGTTGCATGCCTGCAGGTTTTGCCACTTCAGCCAAGGAAGTGCAGAGTTTCTTAAACACACTTTCAAGTTTAGTTACCAGCAGCCACTGGGTGTCAACGCCGTAACTGACCTGGCTGAGGCGTGCAGCCCATTTGCCTTGTTTATCACCAATTCTCCGCTGCTCAGCTTGAGTGAGGATTACTTTTATTTTTTTCCAGTTTGGGAGCTGTTGGTTTGCCCGTGGTCAGGGGACCTGCTGTAGGTGCAGGCGTAGAGCTGGGAGTGAAGCCTGAGTCAGACGAGGGCCCCGCAGAGGAGGAACATCCAGAGATGAGCACAGATTAGCGAGTGACTTTTCTGCTGACAGAGGGAGCGCGGGTTCGCCTCAGAGCCTGGCACTGACTTAGGGCTGCCAGTACATTGTGCACTGCTGACGCAGCCTGAGAAATGGGGGGTATTTTTTTTTCCCTTAAGTGAAACTTCGAGACGCTTTGTCTTGTTGGGGTTTGCCTGTTTACCAGTGGAATAAGTCACCTTTCAAATTCTTCACAAGATGTATGGAACACACAAGAAATGAAGAAGAATGTGCACTTCCTGCATAGTGACAAGGCTGTGTTTCTCAGCCAGAAGTTGAGGGCTAACTGCTCTAATGCTTGTGAATATGTACTACATTTGATGTCGAGCTGCATTTTCATTTTTCACTGAAGAAAGTTCAGAGGTGTCAACATTCTCTGTTAGGAGCTCAAAGCAACATCCAAGCTCTTCTGAATAAAAACATTAAAATAAAAATGTCTTTTTAAATAAGGGCGTAAGGTAGTAATACAAAATTATCAGTAACATAAAATTATTTAAGTAGGTAAAATTGTTCTTAGTTATACATACACAGTAGTTTATTCCAGATTTTCTTGTCACAAACTCTGCTTTATGAACAAATCTGGTGTTGAACACTGAGGGAGCAAAGTCCCCATGACCCCCCATTGGGGTGGCTGCATTGAATGAAGCACTTGGGATGTGCTCTTGCTGCATTATTGGTTGTGAATGAGTGCTGATAGTGACCGGTGTTGCTCAGAGAAAGCCAAAACAAGAACAAGATCTGCTTCAGAGATAACAAAGAAATTGTTGTGAAAGTTGCATGGAAGAATGAAACTCTTCTCGTAGTATAGTAGTCAAGTAAAAGCAACATTTTTCCTTACCTGTGGTAGTGGGAGACACAAGGCTTAAGACAGAAGAGGCAAGAACTCCCCTGCAGCTGTAGATAACTATTTTTTGACACAAATATGGTAGCTTTTTGGCTAACCATCATATATAAAATATAAAGCATCTCTGTGATGTGCATATTTCATGATGTCTTTGCTTTATGGCAAGTGTTGAGGTTTATTGTAAAGGAGCTGTCACAGTTAAGCTTCCTTGAATGGTCTCATCCTTTCAGTCTGCTTTTGAAAATGGGTTCAAATAAAACCCTGTAAGTTTCCTGAACAGGAAACATGGACTTTTGGTGTCACTTATCTGGAGGTGGATGTGTTGTTGATTTTTTGTAGTGGCAGGTGTAAAAGTCCCATGGGCATGTATACCTCGTTGACTTCTAGTCCCGAGGAAGCTTGTTCACCTAAATTTATTTGCCGCCATTGTCGAAAGAATGAGAACAGTTACCTAGCTGCAGAAGGATGAATGGATGTAAGCCTGAAAGCCTGAGGACAAAACAGGTGTGGGACAGGTGCTTTGGGTGGCCTTATCATAGGAGTTCTCTATGGTCAGCATTATTTTGTAGTGAATCAATCTCCATGCGAAATGAATTCTGGGTTGTTCTGGTTCTATTGTATTTGGTTTGAAAATCACAGGTAGTGAAAAATACTAGAAAGACTGAAAAATCAAGAATAATATTCACTAAATTTGTTCAAAGCTTTTGAATCTAGATCAGCAAACAGTTTAAAGTGTGGAAATTTAGATGATTTATTTAAATTGAAACGAATACATTGAGTCACGGAATAGTTTGGATTGGAAAGGACCTTAAAGATAATTTTTGTGAGGTTTTTATTATGAATTTCTTTTTTTTTTGGGTGGGAAAATCACGATTGAAGATTGCCTTTAAATCAGACTGTGTATTCCCTTAGTACTGGTTGCATACCTGTGGGCATTTACCTCTGTCCCTTAAGATGCTTCCCCAGGTGATTTGTGCCCCCCCCAGCATCGTGCGTTGTGTTACACATTCATACATCTCACACAGGTATATGCAGGTAGAGGTGTGTATTTTTGGATTTCTATTTGTGGATTCAGTCAAGGTAAATGCTATACAGTCCTATCTTTTTACATGTGGCAAATAGCCTCAAGAGCTGGCAGCTGCAGTTGGGTCTGCTCTGCCATTACACCTGGCCTCAGCCTACCCTGTTGAGAAAAAACTATTTGGTGTCTTGCATACGTGGTCACTGCCACCAAAATGCCTCTTGTAGCAGCATACGTTGTCTCTGAGTCACCAGCTTGCGTTTTGCTTAGTTTCAGGTGTGAAAGTTCAGCTTAATCTTTGCAGGTGCAAGGTGCTCTCCTCACCTGTGCCTGAATAACTCACGGTGGAGCTGCATCAGTGGTTTTGAGCTTCCCATCATGGCCTTGAATAATGTTTTAATTTTCTCTTTATTTTCTTTGCCCATTTTCTATTTGCTGTGGTATCTGTTCAGTTACTCGTATGGTTATAGGTAAGACTAAACAGCAAAACGAAATGTGTGAGTAGATTTGTATACTGACATAATGAACTAAATTTTCCTGAAGTGCCTGACTTTAAAGAACTTCAATACAAAGACGAAGTAACTGCTCTCTGCCACCGTATTTTTTATGGCACGCTCAGCTGCTTCCTTATTATTATTATTTTCATATCACATGGTTTTACAAGTTGTCGGTGAAGTTGGTCGTTTGGGGAACTGGAGCTTTTGCTGCCTGTGATGGAAAGGGGAAGCAGTGTGGTGCAAGGAGATAAAGATGTTTAGGTGAGGTATGTGAGGTTGTTTTTCTCTTTTTCCTTTTTTCTTTTTAATACCATGATTGACAATAAAATAGGCAATACTTCTGGTGGTTTGGGTTTTTCAGTAAGGCTCCAGAAGTTATGTAGTCGTGAGATGTCTGCTCAAATCTTTTCGGTTTCCAAAGCATGATGCTGCCTAAATACGTGTCTCTGTTTACTCAACTGGTGAATCATTTTGTAAAGTAAGTGCTTGGCTTCTGGAATAAAAATGCAGATATATTTTGCAGCCACAGATTTGTGAAATATGTAGGGCTGTGGCTACAGAAATTCAACTCTCAGCCCCTTCTGTTTTGGGAAGAAGTTTGTGTATGAAAGAAGGACTTCTAATGGAAATGATTTTATAACCTTGAGTACTGAATAATAAAGTAAGATGTAGTGAAGATAACCTGATAAATAGTTTATTGTTTTCCTCTTTCAGAAATATGTAAAAGATGGATATATTTACTTCATTGTCAACTCTTGTGAGGAAGGAACTTCAAATTCACTGATGCTGGCTGCAGCTAGTCATAGTTAAGCATATGGTAGTGCATACTAATATTTTAATGAATTTTGTAGCATTTTGTTTGTCAGTCTGGTTGCTAAAATGGGTTTTAAATATTGGGGAAACACTGCTCTTGGTGATGATAGGTTGCACTTCAGAAATTAAATGCATTGGAAAGAGTCACATTTTGAAGAACAGCATCTCTGCTGCTCCGTAGAGAGCTTCAGCATGAATTGAATTGATCTGTGTTGATAAGTGCTATTCACATACAAGTATTATTTCTAAATCTGCGTAGTAAACATTAATCACGTGTGTTCATCAAACAAAGGTGCATCATTCCTGCACTGTAGTTCGTTATATGCAGATGTCTTAAGTGAGCAGTGCAGCATCCTAAGGTTTCTTGGTAGGTCTCCATTCCTAACGGAGAAGGAATAAAAAGAACTAAGGTGCTTTTAGTGGATTGATTATTATCTTCTAAGAACTTCATTAAGCCTCATTATTCTTATTCCAGATTTCGATAGTGGACACTGGTCTTTACTAGATTGCTTAAAATGATACCTAAGGGGGCACATGTGTTAAGTTTTGAAGCACTTCTGTAATGAATGGTAAAGGCTTAGCAATGCTTTGGTTTGTGGTAGATGGGACCAGAAGTGGCTCTAGCTTTGAAAATGTAGTCGCTCAAAACCTCCTGGGTCTCTGTCCACTGCTGCATCAGACAGAGATTAGGAATTGCTGGAGGAGTGGAGGGCAGCACTAGGTTTGCTCAGACAACTTACTGAGTTGTAAAAGGCATCTTGCATTACTGCTCACTATAAATGATATTATAGTTCTGTGTGAAAATACGTCTTATTCTAGAGTTAATTAAACTTAAAGGTACAAGTCTTCTCTTGTTCTGGTGTTAGAAACCTAGATTTTGGGAATGCTAGGAATCCATGCAGCTGGAAGTGCATTCAGTCCTGTTGCTGCTTCAAGATAGCATGCCAGGGATGGCTGTGATTGCATTTCTAAGTAACCCATGTTTCTCCAAGTGCTTTACTGCTGTGGGCAATGTAGGCTCATGTTGGTGTGAGCATGTGGGACTCCTTTTTGGTTTTGTCAAGGCTGTTGCTACGTGGGTCTAGGGGGGTGTAGGCTCTGGGGCCTGGCACATGCGTGCTTGAGAGAATGTACTGGGGACATAGTCTCTCAAATAGTACGTATTCAGATTTAAATTTGGACTGATTACCAGAAAAGTGCTTGCACGCAGAGGTGCCCTTAACCATAATATTTGCTGACAAAATTATATCTTTTAGCTGTGCTCTGTAATATGTAAGAATTCTTATTTTATTAGCATCTTAATTTTTTTTTGGTATCTCTTTCTCAGAAGCCACTTAGTGCCTGGCCTCTATGCTGCTTCTGCACCAGGGTGTGAAATGATGAAGTGGGCTGCCCTCTGTTTCTTGCATGTTGGTGTCTCTCTTAGAAAATGTTAGAGATGCCCCTCCTTTAATTTAATTGCTACCAGAATGAAATTTTCATCATGCGCAGAAACCAGAAAATTAAAACCTTTTTTTAATGCAATGGGTGGTGTGTATACACGTAGGAGTGATATGCGTGAGCAGCCTTTGTGCTGTCCGTGGAAACTGTGGTTCTGGGCAAAGTTGAAAGTGCGTGAGGCAGGAGATGCAGAGGCAGCCGCTTGCTGGTGAGGCTGACCTGCAACTCCGTAGCCAAGCAGTATCGGCACTGCTCTCGTTCCGCTGTTGATGCTGCAGAGGAGGAGGGTGACAAGTGAGCAAAAGTGCTGGATCTGGGAGAGCTGTACACCACTCCTGGTTGTAAATTTCTGTGCTGGAGCTGGCCGTGTGTGGATGGGCAGCAGCTCCCGGGCAGCCCCACCTGCCCATTCTACTGGCAGAAACCCCTCCTGTTGATGGTCTCAGCTTTAGTGCTGCGGTGTTTTGTGCCTCCCAGCATAGGCAGGACTTAGGGCCTTTTGTTTATATGTGACCTATTCAAATTTATACAGCAGAGAAGAGTTGTTATTTTTTTTTTTTTTTTTGGGAAGGGGACCTCTGGAGCTTTGGAGTATGGCCATTACTTTTGTAGGAGAAACTCAAAAGTGTGAAGTGCATGCTTTTTTCCCTTCCTGAATAAGGGGTATGCACATAATTCAGAATGTGGACTCTTAACTGTCAATTTACTGTTGGCAGTCTCGCTTGCAATGGCAAGGTAGCAACTCCTTCAGTTTTCTTGTGCTTAACTCGAGAAACTGTGACGTGGGTGAGGTTTCACTTACCCATCACTGACTTTTCAAACTGTGCAGTTAGATAAGACTGAAGCAACTTGCTATAAATGTGGTGACTTGTTAAACCGCATTTATTGTGCAAATGAGCTTACATCCTGCAAGATCAGCAGAAATGCCTGGTGTTTGCCTGGATGGAAATTAATTAAAATTTGGCGACTGAAATTAAAGGAATGGATTTGTTGCCCATTGTGTTACATGAATCTGACTTTCAGTTCCCACAGCAGGAATTAGCAAAGTTGCAAATGTTTTTTTGGCATATGTGAATTTTAAGTCGGTGCTAAGTTCTGGCATCCGTAGCCTTCTTAGATTTTTACTGCCCTTTAATACGTGTTAAATATATGTGAAGTCGCTAATGGGAGTAAGCATACTAACAATCCAAAAATATGCTGTTGTGGTGGTGGTGTAGGCTCATTTGCTTGTAGCTCGCATTTGCTTAAAACTGATATGAGTTAATCTGCTAATTTGATTGTAATTGTTAGAATTAAAAAAAAAAGGTGCCGGTGCCATACATATCTTGGATATATATCCAGATTTGAATTTTGATTGCCAAAAGCATACTTACAGACTGAGATCTTTAGTGTTTGCCAACTAAATTATATCTTATAGCAATGCTTTGCAATATATAGAAACTCCTAATTAGATATTCAAAAAATGAAGATGCTGTTATTCAGACGTGCTTCATAGCAGGCCTCCGCAGTTCTACCCTGTCAGGATGTGAAAGGATTATGTGCTCTGCGCTCCTGCTCACTGTTAAACGTGTTGATTTCTCTTTCCAAAAATATTCTCTTCAAATCTGAACCTTCAGATTAAATGTAATTGTTTGCCAGCCCCCAACCCCTTCTCCCAGAAAGCCCGGCTCTCTGAAGGCATCCTCGTGGTGCTCCGAGGCAGGAGGGATCGTACGTGCTGTTGTTGTCTGCGCCTGGGAAAGCGCAGTAAGCGGGTGTAATTGGTGACTGTTTGGTCAGACCCTCTCTTCTTTCCTCGCCCCTTCTCACCATTCCCCTGCGGGGCTGCCCTGCGAGGCTCCAGCGCCCAGGCGCGGTGGGGCTGAGGGCTGCTCCCGGTGCCCCTGGCCGCCGTTCTCACGGGCGCCGGCGTTGGAAGGCGTGGGGAGGTGTGAGCCCAAGGCTGCGTGGGGAAGCCTGGAGCCTGGCTTCTGCCCCAACGCTGGCAGGGTGCTGCTGTGCAGATTTCGGGGAGTGTTTGAGCCGTGGCCCGGCAGCTGCCTGGCGCAGGAGCAGAGCCCGCCAGCGGAGTCCTGCCGAAACGCTTCCGTCTGCCAGAGCCCTTTGTGGGTACTTTTCTGCTTACTGCTCAGGTGTGGAGAGGAGGTCAGGGAAAGTAATCGTATTTCCTCTTTGCAGTTACCAGAGAAGTTGTAATGATTCACTGAATAGATTTCTCACTACTTGGATCAGTTAAGGTACATCCCTTGGCCTCTCCAGAGGATACCATGCTCCTCTGTAAGATCTTTCAATGCCTCTGGAGGTTCAGGTGAGGAGAGCAATGCTTGTGCTAACGTGGAAGATTTAAACTGAAAGAGAGTACATTTAGATCAGGTATTAGGAAGAAATTTTTTACTCTGGGCGTGGTGAGGCTCTGGCACAGTTTGGCCAGAGAAGCTGTGGATGCCCCATCCCTGCAAGTGTTCAAGGCCAGGGACTTTGAGCAGCCTGGTGTAGTGGAAAATGTCCCCGCCTATGGTGATGGAGTTGGAACATGATTATTTTTAAGGACCCTTCCAACCCAAACCATTTTACGATTCTATGAAGTGTTTTTTCAAGATAAATGACATTTATTGATTAGATTCATTATTGTTATTACTAACTGTTTTTAGGTTGATTGTTATTACTACTAATTTTTTTAAATGATGTGGTGCTAAGGAACGTTAGATTGCCAGAGCCAGGTCAGGCTCAGATATTTGCAGTTGCTGCTACCCTTGTCCTGCTTCAGCCCTGCTTCTTTGAGCTGAGCTGATAGGTCTGCAGCTCAAACCAGAAGCTATTTGAAATTCAGGATGAGGATGCAGCCTCATGTGTGATCTGATCAAATTGTGTTATATAAATTAAACATAAATAAAAATGCACTACACATTTCTATCTAGCTAGATATATTTAGATCTTAATATCTAGAAATCTATGGTGGAGGAAGATATACCAAACCCCCCCTTTTTTTTTTTTTTGGGTGTAAAAACCCAGAGTGTGGCTGCACGTTTAACTTAGAACAGCTTTACTTTTTCATAGTTGTTACAGTATCTTAGCCCTGCTATCATTGGGATGGTATTAAGGCAGAGCTGGAAGCCAGTTCAGTGTTTTAAATGCTTGGAAACCTCAGAGATGGATGGAGAGGACTGAACCAGGAGGTTTCTCTTTTGGCTTAAATTGGGGGATTAATTTTATTGCATTTTTCTCCTTTTTACTTGATGGATATGTGCAGCTTCCGAGTGAAACTATGCTGTCAGGTTATTGTGGCTGAGGGTTTACCTTCATGGCAGGAGCTGAGCATCTCTCCTGACATTGTGTGAATGTATATTTTGGCTGATGGGGTTTTAATGCTGATCTAGGGTCTGGTCCCCGGTACTTATTTGTGTTTTGTGTCCTCCTTACGCACAAGTGTGGTAAATGCACTAAACGCCACCTTGAAATACAAACGAGGATGGGAGTTTAAAGCAGTATTTTAAAGTGCGGCCTGTTGCAATTGATTCTGGGAAAAATCAAGAGATGCTATCTTAATGCAGACTTCTCCATGCTTGTTAGGAAACTTGAGTCACTCTTGAATAATCCAGTTTGTACAGTCTATGAAAACCTGATACTGCACTCTTGCCTATTTCTTCTTTACAGTTCTGTGGCAATGACATAGTCATAAGCATTAAAAGGAGAAACCATAATCTTCTCTGCTTGCAGCCCAAGCCAACGCTAGTCATCCCCTGATGCTATGAAGTCATTCTTTGCTTTGAGGTTTCTAACTAAAGCTCTGTTCCAAATGTCTGCTCTGGGTGAGCAGCAGAGGCATTAGGGATGGAGTCCTGGTGCCCTCCCCACTGCCTTCAGCCTCTCTTCAGACCATCCTCCAGTGGCCGAGGAGACCACTCCTGCAAAATCCACATTTTCCCTTGACAGTGATCCCTCCTTCCTACTTCTGGAGCTCTGGAACAGAAGATGCGAATGAATTTGCAATGATTGCACAACCCGGTTATGCAACGAGGCTGACGTGGTAGCGTATACATATGTAGAAAACGCCTTTTTGAAGAGATGACATTAAGCACAGTTTCACTACCTTCTCCCCAAAGATGAGGGCAACTGCATTACTGGCTTCACCTGGTTAGCCTGCATATTAAAGCACACCAAATACTCAGCTTCTGTGTACTGAGGGTTATTGTTGATGGAGCAGAAAAATAAATCAGTTCTTGTGGACTGTTTATTTGGGAAAGAGTTTTTTAGCTTGGGGCCCAGAGCGCAGGCAATTAGAGCAGTCAGTCCTGGGGCAGTGGGCTGCACTGTAGTGAGTTTTTTACTGTCAGCGTAATCTGGACCACCTAAGAGTGTGTTTTGTTTCTTTTTTTTCAAGTGGGTGATGGCGTTTCATTTGGAGGCATCCCGTGCTAGTTCAGTAGGTCATTGAGCGAGTCGTCAGCATTCCCTGCATCTGGCAACCCAATTCCTTGCTTCCTATAGTTTTAATTTCTCTGGAAGAAGACATGCAGCACTGCTGACTCCTGTCTTCTGCATGAAGCAGGAGACTCATGGCCTGGTGCTTTTGCTGCATTTTTGAGGCAGGCTGCTTGGTAAGGCTGCCCTAACATGGAATGTGATGCAGGCATTCCTTTTGTCACTTCCCTGGCGAGTTGCTCTGTGTGCCATGTGAGCTGATGGGCATAATTACTGATACCTCCGGGCAAGGGCAGACTTCCTGAGGTCCCTTCTTCCGTGTTTTCCACTGAGCAGATTTGCTTTCAGCTACTGGGCATGTGGAAAGTTGTTCTCCTAGCTAAGATGAGCTAAGATGATTCTTTCTCTTTAGAAACTGAATCTCTCCCATCTCACCCGAAATGGCTGAGGCCATTGTTGACGTGATGTCCTGTCACTCTTGGCCTGACTGTGGCTGGTACATTTTTACTTATGTGTGGGAAAATAAACCTTTTTGTGCCCCAGTTGCTTCTCATCTGCAATAATTCCTGGTAGGTAGAACAAGTAAGTGATGTTATCTTCATGTGTAGTGCTTGTTGCTGATTGAAAGGAAAATTCTGCAAACTAAGCAAGTAGACGGACCTGACGACTCCTCATGACAACTGCCAACTTTAGTTAACATTCAGAATATTTTTATCCTAGTTTACTCCTTAGAGGCTAATAGAGTGCTGCTAGAGTAATTTTGAGATGAATCATGCCATCTGCCATGCATACTTTGCTGTTTCAGCAGTAGGGGAGGAGAAGGAATATATACATACAGTGGTTTGAAACAGTATGTTTGCGTTGTCTGTAAAACTAATTTAAGTTTCAGAGGGGATTTTTTAGTTTTGTTTCTTTTTTGTTGTTTGATTGGATTTTTTTGTTGTTTTTGTTTTTTTTTTCCTACCAGGCATTTTACATTTCTTGCTTTGGCTATGAGTTTAACTTGGGACTCCAGCACCGATATTGATCTGTTGGGTGATCAGTGCCAAACTTTGCAGAAGCACTCTGGACATGCTTTATCTGAGTTACTAGTGAGTGAATGTGGATCCTTGCAAAGTCCTTTTTGAAAATACAGTTCAAATGTTGAGCATTTGGGTTGCCAAACTAAGCCAGTTAGAATTTGCACCCCTCTAAAAATGCAAGATAATAATAAAAAATCTGTAGAGCAGTAGAAGTGGTGGGTTTAGCCTGGGAGTTTGGAAGGAAAGGTCGCTTGCAGAATGAGCTCTGTGGGGCTCATGTTCAAAATTTGTTCTCCTAGGAGCTGTCCTGAGGCAGGGGAGGAGTGTCCCCCAGCTGTCCTACCTGTGAGAAAGTGCAAACTAGTGCTTGAAACTAAAAGTTCGTAACCACATTGGATGTGTCACGTCTCATGTTGTGTTTTGTCCAGAGGCAATTATTTGGGAGGCTAGCCAATCTGTTAGTAAGGTTCGTGGTTTGGGTTTGGAGAGGGCTGGAATCATAATCTTGAGGAGTTTGTATGTCAACCCTATTCCATCTTTGAGAACCAGGCTGTGATATTAGATAATGCTTTAACTATTACCAGGCAGAGTAAAATCTTTTGTTGTAATATATTAAAAATCTTCCCTTGCTGGCTGTCCCAAAGATCTTATTTTCTCATAAAACGATTTGGCCGATGAACCATTTGCACTGAAAAGTACGAATAGATTGTGTGCTTTGTTCATGTCTTTAAACTTTTTCCAACAGTTTCAACTCATGTGCTTGGTTTTAGTGCCCTGACAACTGTATTTAAAAAAACTGAGAGCAGAATATTGAAATGTGGAGCAATTAAACTGTTTTCTTCCCTTTTCATGCATTTCACCCCCGCTCCTCAAGGGAATGATACGTCTGGTAAACTCCACTTAATTATGTGAGGTCAGTTGAAGGCTTGAGCAATAGCATGCTCTCTTTTTCAGGCAAGAAAGACCATTTTTAAATGCCAGGAATCAAAAGCAAGAACTGCTTGCCAATGGAGAGGAGTTGTTGCACCAGATATCGAGCTGACATGCAAGCAGATCTCTGCTACCCTTAGATGAGGATTAGTTTATGCCCTGAAGCAAACAGATTATTAACTCTTGTAATTTTATTTTAGCATGTTTAACAACAGATACTGTTGCTTATAAAACCCATTTAATCCTTTTTTAATCACTGCAAGTCATTTTTCCAGCATTTATCCTGCAGCCATGGGTTCCAATGGTTAGTTATTTATTGAGCAAAACATAGCGAATATCTCTTTGCCCGTGTATATTTTAAGTAATTCTTTAATGCCCTGGATTCAAGTTTAAAATAAAAAAAGGAAAAGAAAAAAAGTTGGGCCTCTACCTTTATTCCCCTACTCTTCAAATACCTGCAGCATCCCCTTTCTTTTGCTCTTTACTCTTTGTGTGCTCTCTGCCACATCCTCAGTTCCCCTTAAATTTTCCCTGGCCACTGCTGTTGCTGATGTGAAACACCAGCAGATAATCCCAGCAGATTTTCATTAGCTTGGGCTTTGCTCTGCACCTCGAGGCATTTATTGATAAATAGCAGCCTTGTATTATGGGATGTATAAACAGGAGCATGTGACTGTACTCTGCATTGGATTTGAGAACATAGGGAATAGCAGTGGTGGTGGTGGCATGATGATGCTCTTAAAGGAGGCAGTGCCTTTTCTTAGAGCCATGGGTGCTGTGGGGGAAAGGCTGGCAAGCTTTCAGGTGTGCAGGAGGTTCTTCGTGTGTGAAATAAAAGCTGTCAACATCAAAAACTATATGGTTGAGAAGAAATATTTCCATTTTCAAAGACGATGGGAGCAAGAACATCATTGGCAGGTGTAGAGAAGGGGCACCAGGGGAGGTGGAAGACTGAATGGCTCTCCTAAGTGAGAGGGATGAAAGCTGTTGGAGTTTAGAGAGGTTGGTAGGAACAGAAGAAAAGAAAAACCTGCATAGTTACTGGTATCACTGCTTATCTTTTACCCGTGTTTCCTGTCTACTCCTGGAGCAAGAGCTGGTATTTCCTGTACTTCCCATTGCCAGCTAGCTGCTGTGCCATGCAGTGCAGGTGCCCAGAAAATAAACTGGTGCTGCAGCCTGTCCTTCAGTAACCAGGCTGGAGTGAAAGTGCACCAAACCTCTTAATTATCAAGTTATCATCCAGGGTGAGACAGAGGTAAGAAATAACTGACACCAAAAATCATTTACCAGGTTAGGTGTCTTTAGCTAGGCATGATGTCTAAAAGTACCAGCACATGATAGATGCATGAAATGCGACTCCCTCAGAAAGGGGTGGAGAACCTCAAGCCTTTTCAGGTTTGTTGCTCAGTCCTGTGGTCTCTCAGCATCTTGCAAAAATCTGTCCTCTCCATGCCAGCCACTGGGATGCAAAGTAGCAGTGCTGCCTTGTGTGTGAGGGTAGTTTCATGTTCTGTCTGGTACATGTCTGAAATGAGGGTGCGTGTCATAGAAACTCAGAATTGCTCAGGCTGTAAAAGACCTTTATGTATTTTTATACGTATATGTGCCACTTCCCAGTGCAGCGTGAAAGGTTAGGAGTGAGAATGAGACAGTGGTAACATTTATGTGTTTTTGACTGTAGGAGCTTTGTCTCTTGGCTCTGATTAAGCCAGTGTTTAGCCCGTGAAGATTTTTTTTCCTCTAACATTGGGAGATCTGCTGTTACAAGCGATTTTGCCATCGGGGCCGGATGGCATAAAGTGAATACCTGACTGACTTGAAATAATTTGATTAGTCTGTCTTTTGCTGGGAGAATCCCTTGCTCAGGCCTATCCCAGGGATAAATGAATCACGCAGAGCAGAAATTGAAATTGCCAATAAAGGCTTTAAGTTTTTTGCTGGTAAGTGACTGTTAAATGAGCTTTGCTGTAGGATATGTGCCTTTTCCTAGAAATGTCTTTAACGTGGACTGAATTATACTGAAATACTAAACCTCCTTCCAAATTTAAGGGAAAAACCCAGAGGCTGGAATGTTTTTATAGTCAGAAACTTCTGACCAAGTTTATTGCTAAGGCTGCTGATTTGCTAGAGTACCACTTACACTAAATTTTATTACATGAGGAATAGAAATAGAGTAGCAAAGCAAATCTCCACTGAATATTCCCTCTCCTTGTTAACACCTGTTTTCCTCTGCCATGTAAATCATGTGTTAATGTTCACGTAGGCAACACCAATAAGAAAAATAGATCTTGCTTACTGTTTGAGGTCTGACTTCATCTCGTACCGGCAGCCTAAAGCCCATGTGTGTAACTGCTGATGCAAACCAGTTGTGGGAGAGTCCAGTGAGGTTCTGAGGTTCCTCTGCCACAGCAAAGCTTCCCTGACTGATTAGCTGGTGTGGACAGCACAGTCTCCTTCTGAACAACGTGTGAGGTTTCCTGCAGGTTCCTTCCTAACTCAAGGGAACCTTTATTCAAGCCTAGTGGTTCCTATCTGTTTTGTGATTTAGAGTACCTGTTGGTGTTGCAAGGAAAGCCCTTGGGTAGCTGTAGAAGGGAAGGAAGATAGCTAGATGTGAAGAGGGTTATGTAGCCTGCTTTTAGCTTAGAAGGCTGGTCTGTGTGAGGTTGGTGGAGGTGAATAGGTCCCTGTTCTAAATGTTCACAAGGAGGAGCTTCAGCAGGCACAGTAATTCCTGAGAAAGGAGGCAGCCCTTGTGACCTTCCATAGAGGTCTTTTTAGACTCAAATTATGAGACACCATTAGTTTAGGGAAGCGGCCAAGGGGCAACTCCAAGTGTTGACAAAATAACCTCACCAAATTCAGGCCTGTAGTTCCAAGTGCATGGAACTAAGATGGTATCTTGGATCACGTTATTTCCAGCTCATATGAAGGTTTTGCATTTTGACTCTGTAGGGGACTGGCCCAATTTGCCATGTTGTCCAGACACTGAGAGTTAGGAACCTCTGGATTTTTTTCTGTACAGGCTATAGTTCGGCAAACTGATCTGAGTACCTTCTTGCATATACAACAGTGGCCACTGAAGGACTAGAAAGAAGGTTCTGTGAGAAGGATTAAGAAAAGCAAGTATCTTCTAGTCTGTAGAGAAATCACAGGTTTCACTTATGATAGTAACAGTCTGCTCCTCCAGGGAGGTGGAAAGGTGACAGCCGTACACGGGGTTTAACACGCACCTAACTCCCTGCTTGCCAGCACTGGGAAGTCTTAACTCTGGTCTCCTGAATACTGAGCACAACCACACGATTCACACACAGCAGAGGTGGGTTTTTTTTCAGATAAATAGCGTAACTTCCATGCATGTGCAGTCCAAGAGGGTTGTCACCCTTTTCCCTTTTGAAAGCAAGACCGGGGTACACACAGCAGTATATGTCCCGGTTGCATATGATGGGATACGTTCTTTGGGCCAGAGATGGCCGTGACATCCATCGGTCTTGGGCTTGCCCCCTCCCAGGACAGATGTGGGGCATATCCCAACCGCGAGTTGTTCTGTGCTTTCTAGAAAGTCTGCAAAGGCTGGATGGTCTTGATATAGGAACAAAAGCTGTAAAATGCTGGTAACCTCAGTGGGTTGCAGAGAAATTTTCTCGTGTTTGGGAGTAGTAGAGTTTTGAAAATCAAAGCAAACAGATGTGTTTTGGTTGTGGTGTTTGTAAGAAAAGGCAAGAGAGGAAATGAGAAAGACTTTGAAATGTGAGTTAAATCGTGAGTGCTGTGAGTTGTTGTGTTTTTCTGTTTCTTTTGCTCTGTTAAATCCTGCTTTCTGTCATTGAGTCTTAATTAGGAAAGTTTTGCTTTCTAAAGAGAAGACAATATGTGTCACAAAGAAAAGGAATATCTTAAAGGTATGTAATCTGCAACGTAATGGAAGGGTTTGTTATGGAGAAAAACAGCAACCGTAAGACCTTATAGGATTTCCTATCAGTTCAAAAAAACAATCTTTGCCTGGAAGCACGAACTCTTCATTAACATTGTAAATGCAGATAAGAATAAAAGAAAAAGATACAGAATTAAATGAGTGTCAAAAAGAAGCTGCAATTAATAAGGAAGATAACATGCTATGAGTTGTGTTTAAGGAAATAAATATACCCATTCAGAAAATTAATAAAAAGAGTTAAAGAAAAAGCTTGTGTAATTCAAAGCTTGTGTGCTTTGTCCAACTTTTTCCTTCAGTACAAGGTATGACAAGTGTCTGCAAATCTTGTCTTTAGACAAATACATTATTTTCTGTGATCTTTGGGTCAAAAGGAGGAAATTTTTTTTCTCTTACTGGTGTAGGACAGAAAAGAGCTGACTTTTGCTTTCAGAAGCAGTGCCGTGTAACGTCACTGAACAGATCTGTTCACATCACAAGCCAAAACAGAAATGAAATAAAAAAAAAAAGTCCAGAAGCTTAAAATGAACCATTTTTCTTGCATTTTTAAGCGTTGAAGACCAAAGTGCAAAAGGGATTAAAAATTCTAAATGTATCTGGGGGATATTTATAAATCCCAATTTCTTGCCCTTCCAAATGCTGAGTGTTTTGTTCTTCTTTGTAGTGTTGTCATCGAGGTTGTTTTGATTTGTAACACTTCCTTGAAGTGTAGCTCTGATGTGAGATGTGGCCCAAAAAATATGGAAACTTTGCTCGGTTTAGAAAAACCCCTTAATGAGTCACAAGGCAGTAATGAATCCGCTTCTGTGCTCATCACTGGAATATTCATTATTATGGATGTCATAAAACATCATTAAAAAAAAAAAGGTTCAGTTCAAGAGTTAAGTAACCGTGCTTGGGATTGCCTGTTCTCTTCCTGGTGGGTAGCAGCTTGCTGGCCAGTCCACGCTCTTTTATGGACCTGGTGGATGCCCCAAGGAGCGTTGTTTAGGAGGGGCTGAAGGATGCTGTGGAGTTTGGGGGCCTTTCGCTTGGGGCTTGCGGTATTTGGGGGCTGCTAAAGATAAAGGAGTGAAAGTAGCGAAGTTGGAGAGGGGGTGCAGATTGTGGGATTGAGGTTATGCCCATGGGAAGCTGTGGGGTATGTGGTTTGGGGGGTGATGGTGTGGGTTGATCTGCAGGAAAGCATGACATGGTTTGTTGTGCTTGCACAGCTTCAGTGTATCCAGCTTTCGCATGCCAATATTTTCACTTACTTGGCACGCATTTCTGCTGGGGGCAGTGGAGAGGAGCAATTGTAAGGGGGACAACCTTGAACCAGAAGCTGTCACAGAATCGTGAGAAGCCTAGGGACAGGCCCAGGAGGAGAGGGGTTTCGGCGTCCTCGCTGGTGGCGGTGGGGCAGCTGAGCAGGAGCGCGGGCCTGGAGCAGTGTGGGGGCTGGTGGTGGAACCTGGAGCTGGAGCTGGGACCATGAGTCAAAGTCCCATGACTCCATTGCAAGATCATTAGCCCTTTTAAGTGGCTGCCAAGAATTAGGGCTGATGGATAGCAGCAGAACAGAACTCAAATTATTCGGGGTTTTCAGCTAGAAAACAGCATGGGGTGGAAACCAGCGCTGCAGTGTCTCACAGGCAAGCTCTGGCGTGGCAAAACGTGCATGGGATGAAGATGCCCGCCCTGCTGCAATTGTAGCTCAGAGTCCTGGCCACTGCTACCCGCTGGATGTTGTTGTTTTAAAGGTCATAATAAAATTGAGTTACCAAAGCGTGCATAAGAAGCTGCAGAAAGGATGTGCAAGAAATGGAAATAGTTCGTTTGTACATTTAAACTGTTTAAAAAACTTGCAGTCAGGAGACAGCATTCTAAAAGTAATTTTATACTTTAACCTGCATTTTTGGTGTAGTATTGGTCTTGAATAACTTAGTTATTGATTACCAGTTTATTAGCAGTAGTACTCCAGGAATTAGCATTTGTTTTTCCTACTCCAGTCTAAAGAATTAATTTATTATTCGTTATTCTACGTATAATGCAGAAAAATGTGAGGATTTTTTTCCCTACAGTAAAATATTGGAGAAATTTTATTTTCTTAGTGCATGTTATTTTTTCAAAGAATTTTGTATTCTTTGTAAGTCTAATGTTAATTACTTTTTCTTTCAAATATGCAGAGTCATAGAACTTGCAATCCTTTTGGACAGATATTTCTCTGAAAACAATTAGGGCTGTCTCTGTCATATTCACTCCCATTTTTTTTTCCTTAACAATTTCTGCAAATACTCTCTATTTGTATTTTCTACTATTTTAGGTACTTCTGTTTCTTTTTTGAGAATGGATGTTACTTAAAAGTTTAATAATTTGCTTATAGATTTTTCTATATTGTTTTGGTTTTTATATATTATTCTGTTGTTTTAAGTATTCTATGTATGTAGGCCACTCCGTGTGTGTATAAAAATACATGTGCTCCAAATCTGAGATTGAAATAATCATCTTAATATATCTGTACTTTTTGTCTAAGTCTATAAAATAATGATGCTTATTTTCTTCCACTTGTTACTGTTCTTTCAGTTTGCAAAAAGCATAAAGTACTGATTTCACCTTGCTTACGATACTCCTGCTGTTACACATTTCTGTGCTAAGTAAAGGATGAGTTTTTTTGAGTTGCTGGCATTTCATGGGTCTCTTAACAGCTTTCAAGGGGATATTTTGTGTGGTTTGTGTGTAGTGTTGGGGCAGACCTGGCAGAAGTAGGGCACTGTTTGCTTGCCAACCATGTGCGAAGCAAGAGATTGCGCCTTTCTTCTGGAGCTCACAGCTAGAGGTCCTGAGTGTGCAAACACACCACTCGAGTTGTCATCGTGTTGTGAACATGGGGACCTGACTAAAGACAGATTTTTGGGAGCGAAAGTGCCTCAAGGTTAGAGCCTAGACCTTTACCTCAGCTCAGGCAACCTGTTGTTTACAGGAGCCAAGTGTTGGAATCACTTTGGCAAAGAGACTATTTGTCACAAATTTTGTGTTCTTCAGCTGTTTGTGCAGTATTTTTTCTTCGGTATTTTTTCCTAAGGTATTGTTTTTGCAGGCCATATTGAAAACATGCTGTTTTTTTCTTTTCTAATTTGATTGTAATAAGGGCTTTGTTAATCAAAAATAAGTGCAATAAGGCAGAATGAGTTGGTTATTTTTACATTTTCCTGTTTAAAAAAAAAAAAGCCTCAGTAAGTGAGCCACAATGAGCCGTGATGTATTTCCTCCATCAGGATGGAGAATAAGCCATTTATTATTTCAGCTCTGACTCACAGTGAACCTGCTGACACCGAGACATTTTATAATCATAGGGAACAGGTTAGGGCAGTAACTTGGACGCCAGGCTGGGGATTACCTACTTATTACACTGTTTTACAACCTGGATACTTTAGGTTTTCTGGCAGAATGTCCTAAACCTCACACTAAACATCACGTTGTTATTGTACAATTACTGCTTGCAGGTCTTGCTGTAGGTGGTGCCAGCTAGACAGATGCCTTCATTATAATTATCCTTTTTGCTATATATAAAGATTTCATCCCTTTAATCCATGTAAAATTTACTGCTCTTGAAAGTGACACTAATAGTTATACTTCTCACCCTTCCTCCTTGTCCTACGTTGTTCCCAAACTGACTGGGGCTGGGTTTGCTCAATCCAGAAATGGGAGATTTCCAAGGAGAGCCTGGGTTCTGCGGGGAGCAGCGTTGGTGACAGTAGACGGTGCTGGTGGTCACTGCTTAGTCCCCCGACGCAGTCTTTGAGAACAGCAGTGCTAACTCCAGTGTCCTGGCCAAACTCCAGCTGAGTAATTACTTTCTGGCTGCCTTGAATTCCTCTACAGCTTCAGCTGGAGAAGTTGAGCTTCATTTCCCTTCTTGTAAACAATCCTGTGGTGTTGAAGCGAAGTCGCTGCTTCACCGCGCCTTAGAGGTAACTGTGTTTGGCCGTCAGGTGAGTGGCTTTAGCCTTGCACTTGTGCATAGCCTGAGAAATGCTTGGGTGCATTTTTGGATGATAAGTCCTGGCTTTCATTCTTGGCTTTCGTAAAAGCATCTCTCCCATCATCTTTGATGCTTGTGTATGTCCTGGGATTAAAAATAACCAGAATTTGGGTGTTTGATTGGCCAAGCCAGCTCCTAAAATGCTCCTTTTACTATGGCATGTGTGACATCATCTTGTACTCTACTTTTTCAGTGAGAGCCTATTTATTGCATTTACTGATAAATGAGGGCATCTGTGAAATTCAGAGCCATGTGATAGCTAGGTGTTGAAAGACGACTGGGAAGGGAATATTGAGATCCTGTTTAGTGGATGAGCTAAGACTCCTCCCATGCAGCTATTTAAGCACAATAGGTGGTCTCGTTTGCTCTTTGATGAGCAACACGGGAGGCAACCCATGGCTGGATGTCTCTAGTCTGCTCAAACCCACAGATGTACAGAGTAAATCAGAGAAGTAGGAAACTAGGTCAGAAAATCATGTCTACTTTGACAGTCTTCAAAAACAAGAGCGTAGCTAGCGCCCTGCTCCGGCCATTGGTGTTCAGACGGCCTCATCCCCCCGTGCTGGGAGAAAGGCTTGCTCAGTGAGAGGGACGAGTCCTGCGTGCAGGTGAGTATTGCAGCTCCTTCCACACACAGGAGCGCTGCCAGTATTTCGGTGCTCTTTCCTCCAACAGCAGGACTTAAGGTCTTGTGCTCCTGAGAGCAGAGGTCGCTGGTGATTCTATAGGTTGGTTTATGCTGGTGATTTGGTTTAATCTGAAATCTGGCTAAATGTTCCCTGAGCTGCATAGCTGGTAGACCCTCGTGTTGACTTGAGTTTTGTCAGAGGATGACAAATGGAGTGGGATTCAGATGTGCCCTTCCACATTTAACACATGCAAAAGTTACTTGGAAGAGACAAACTGCAGGCAGAATGGCCTGAAGATCTTGGCCTCTTGATTTTCTGAGGGGTGCACAAGAGTTGAATTGCTTTTTTATGAGGAAGATGGATAAGTTAACCTCAGAGTTAAGATTATGCTGAGGTTTGCTGTTGGGTTAATCTTTTGTATAATATGTATAATCTTTTTGTTGCCAGAAACCAAGTACATGTTTGAGTACAGTATACTAAATCAAGATTCCATGACTCTTCCTATACATACAACAGCTAACTTTTTGCCATTTATTCTCCTGAAGAAGTTAGGCTTAGCATGATCCATGTTCCCACCTCTTCTTGGTGAGGACACTACTCATCATTGTCTTCTTGAAGCCTGCTCCTCTATTCAACACACACTTTACTGTTTTGTCTCTTCCCTCCTTGGTTGCTCAGAAAGTACACCAGTGTTGCAGCATTTCTGTCTTGCAATATTGCATCTATTCAAAATCTGATACTTGATGAGGGTCAGAATAATTGGTTTCTTTACCATTGCAGGTTGCCTGCTTAGCTGTGCAGGGTGATTTGACCAAGGGATCACAAAAACTGCTTCGAAAAACTGCATAGCAAATTTTACTTGGTGTTTTGTTTTTAAATCACCTTTAGGGGGTATGTGTTACTTAATGCGTTGTCACAATCAGGATGTAAGAAAGCACACGGTTTAAAACTTAGCAGAGAGAGTCTGATGGCTCCAGGCTCCTTGGAAATGGCAAAATTGGGCTTACAAGCAGTTCATTGTAAGAGCCCAGAAATTTCACTAGCTGTGCTGAAGCTCCAGTGTGTGTAAAGAATGTATGACAGCTGAAGGCATAGACCTTCTGGGAAAAAAATCTGATGGTGAACATGCAGTTTTCTTAATAAGTAAACATTAATGCCGGGCTTCATAACTTGCTGTCTGTATGTCGAGCTGCATCTTCATAAATCTTTGCATATTTGCATGTAGAGAAAACTAAAGTATTCAACCAGTGTAGTCCTCCTTAAATCATCCAAGGATCCAAAATTGTACCTGGTTTTCTGTAGGCTTGTCAGCTCCCATGGGTCTGCACAGGTCTTCCAAGATGCAGAAGAAATACAAGATTCTAGGCTAAAGTACGGAAATAACTAATCTGAAAAGTAACAGTATGTAAAGATGTTGTGCAAAATACAAAAGTTGAAAGACAGTATAAGTCCAAGGGAGAATTTATAATATGAACCTCTTATTTATCATATAGACTATGTTCCTTTAATGACTGGTTTTTGTTTTGTTTTTGTTTTTCTTTTCAATCTGGCCTGAACTTGTGTTCAAGGGAAAACTGGAAGGCACAGGTTTCGAACAGACTTTGACTATGTTGTTTGCAGAAAACAGAGAGCTTCTCCTGGAACAGGCTTGACATGTGAATGGCCCTGGAGCTTCTGTGGAGAGACGGGTAGCAGGTTTGGAGATAGGATTGTAGCCGATCAGTGCTTTCATTGGGGCTGTGTGACTGTAAGTAGGAAGAGCTGCCTGATAATTTAAAGTAGAAATTACCTTTTTATGTCTATGAACAGAGGAAGTATAAGTAGCTGTTCCTTGGGAGTTACAAGGTGGCTTTTTTTAGTGAGATTTTTGTGTTGTCAAAATACTTTGTATTTTCTCTGCTCTTGTTACCTGGTCTGGCAGTAGCTCTGCATTAGGTGTTAGTTAACACAAGCCTTTTTCTAGGCAAGCCAGGTCTCCAGCTGAGGGAGCTTTCTGCTTCATACTTTCCTTTACACTTAAAAAGACTCAGGCAAATAATTATTTATGAAATAGGAAAGATGTACCTGCACATGGGAGAAAAAGTGATGAAATAAAAATGAGAGTTGCAGGACTAAATTCTAGGTACTTACATCAGGTTAGTAAAGAAACATATAGTGGTTACATGTACCCTGAGATGCACAATGCTGGATAATGAGCATCTTTGTAATCATAGACCAGGAATGTACAGGTGATTAACTCTACTTTACACATGCCAAGCATCTTTCTACTACAGTTATTTAGTATTATTAGCTTCACACGTACTATCATTGACTAGTTTAAGGCTAAGAATGAATTAAATCTTACTAACCCCATATTTCCATCAATGTATCAAACTGGATTTGTATTAAGCTCAAGTATGTGTGCCTCCCTCGTCATTTGCTTTATGATAAGGATTTTTGTCGAAAAACTCCAGGATATGTGTGTATATTTTATTCTGAATTCCTAAGGAAAACTTGAGAATATGCACTAGTAAAAATTTGAATTTTTCCTTGAAGAGCAGGTACTTATAAGTGGACGACTACTGAATTTGCTCTACATACGTAGACACTAAAAAACTTCTGTGAGAAGTATTTTGCTAGAGCCTATTTGTGGTAGTTATCCCAGATATTTAATAGCAAGGGTCTTTCTAGGAAGCATGTTATTTCATTTAAAAGATGATAGTAAGCTCACAGTGCAGAAAAAACCCTTTGCATAGCATGTCAGAAACCATGCTGTGATCCTTTCTGCCTTTGGGGTCTCCGCTCATCTCATTGCTTTGAGCCATTGCTTCCTTTGTGAACCTACCACTAAGTATCTGGCCAAGAAGCCCCTGTGTCCCAAGGTAATAACCATGGAAAATCAGAGAAGGCAGCAGAGAAGCTTTAAGCTGTTGCACTGTAGGAAGTGTTTAGGTGTGGTTTTGAGTCTTCTTCCTTTCTGGGAGTTGGAAAAAATCCTTTTTTATTTAAGCGCATTACCTGCACACAGTGTTTTTTTTGCTCTCCATTGCTTTGTACAACTGGGTCCCATCCCTTTTGTTTTTTAAATTTTAAAATGGTTTATTCTTCCTTGTTACAGTATTCCATTTACTCTCCTTCTGGTACAAAATAGCTGCTCCCAGGAAGACGTTCTGCATGGCATCTAGGGGCTTTTTCTTTACACCTATGGGGAATGGACCTTCTAATGATGGTTTCTGCAGAGCTGGAGTGAAAACACCTCCGTGCATCCTTGAACTCCAGCCCTTGTGGATGTCACGTGAGGATGCTGGGGAATGTTATGGTGTGTGTGAAGCTGACAGGGTGACGGCTGCCGGTGCTGCTTGGACCAGAGGCTATGAGGACTGATGTGGTGCCCAGATGGCTTATTTGACTTCCCCTTCACACAGCTCTCTGCTGCACTGGGAGGAGCAATCCACGTTTTTGTGGGAGGGAAGCCCTCTTTAGCAGCATCAGTCATCACTCTAGCCTTGTAGGACTGTGGTGGAAGAATAAAGCCCAGCTCTCAGTCCATGTCCTTTTGCCCCATTCCACTGCCTCCTTTCCCCAAGGCAAAGAAACCCCCTGCCTGGTGCTTCCTTCCCTTCTGCAGCAGCCTGAAATTTGCCTGACCATGATTAAGGATTGCAGCACAACAAGGTGGAGGATTAATAGCTTTTGTAGAAGGAATGAGGCTTGGATGGATCTGGTTAGTTGTGTCTGGGTTTGAGAAGATAGAGGATGGGCGTGCTGCAGTGGGAGTGTGTATGAGGTAGATGGATGGAGGAGGTCATGCTGCAGGGAGTGGAAAACACTGTTTTGGGGCTGTTCTCAGCTTCCCACTTAGGAACCTGGTAATGCCACCAGATTCAGTTTTGCCTACGCTGTTGAGAAACCTTGAGCTGGTCCTAGGCAAGTATCAGTCACACGTATTTTGTCTGGGTGAGGATTTGGTGCCAGAATTGCTAATCGGATCAGGACGTCTGGGTATGCTTTTTTCTACAGCAGTGTGTGGGCAGAATGCTGTGCCTCATGCTCCCGTGGGTGATTGAACTTGCCGGGTTTTACAGCTTTGAGACTTTGGCCTCTATCACATGCATCAGCATGAAATTGGTGCCAGGCTAGAGCTTCTAAAAGAGGCATTTATGTGGGGAGGCTGAGTTCAAAAAACAGCCTTGGAGTCACTGGCTGCAGTAACACACTAGTGGGGCTGTGAAATATAAGGAAAGCTGTTACCAGAAGTATGAGAATATGCACAGCCAAAGCGCAGTGTTTCTCCTGTGAATGGCCAGATGGGAATTTTGACTGAAATGGGGTGGAGCAACACAGTGAAAGTTGTATTTTTTTTCAGTATATATATCTAGGTAAACAAATGAGAAAGTCTGTGATTGACAGAAAAGGGCAGCTTTTAGGGGATCTTAAACTTATGTTTATACTGGAATTTCAAAACATATAAATAAATGGCATGAAGTTACAAACACGGAAAACAGGATAGACACATGACTGAGTGTTTATGAACATCTATCCTGTCCCAGACCTGCAGCGCAGCATGTGATGTTGCTGTTTCTCCTCCAGCAGAAGGTGAGGGGGGAGCCACTAGAAAGAAGGGAGTATAACTTGGTTTAGTGTAATCTGAAATCCTTTCACAGGGAGTTTTTTAACTTAGAGTACACAGTACTCTGAATCATCTAAAATAATCATATTTGTTTTTCAAAGACACTTTTTAGTTCCTTAGTGCGTGATTTCTGTTGTAGTCAGCGTTTAATGGCGTTGGAAGCTGCAGCAGCTCTCAAATGTACCCGAGTCCCTTGGAAGCTGCCAGTCTGTGTTTTGGTTGGGCAGATGCTTTTCTTTAACGGACTAACTTGCTGCCACTGTTGGAAGGCATCTTGGGAGCCAGAGAAGTCCTTCTCTGGGAGGAGGTGCTGAAATGTTTCCTGACTCGAGTGAGAGGGATGCTTGAATTCCTTGCGCGGTGCTCAAATGCTGCAGAGCGTGCTGCGAGCTGTGCTGCAGTGCAGAGCCACGCACAGTGGGCCTTCCTGAGTGCAAATCCTTGAGATCTTTTGTAAATGCAAACATCCTGCAGCCTGTACTGTATAGTGGCTCTTTAAAATGGTGAAGAGCAAAATACATTTCCTCCTCCCAAACCCTGTAGCCCTGAGAGGCCTGTTGCCAGCCGGGGCAGGGTCCTGGTCTCGGCATCGTTTCCTGTGTGAACCTTTGCCCTCCCGTCTCGGGGCACCATAACTCTGCGGCCAGGCTGTCACAAACTCTCTTCCTGTGATTGTTATCCTGACATCTCCCTTCCAGTTTGTTTTACAGCACAATGATAGCGAAGGCAGGGAGGAAGGAGTGGGGAGGAGCCCCAGTTGTAAAAGGATTTCTCCCCGCTTAGTATTGCTGTCTGCCCAGGGAAAGCTGTGCCTGGCGTTCTCAGCCGCTGGGGAAGGAGGATGTACAGGGAGGAGGCAGGCAGTACCCTAGCGCAGGGGATCCATGAGATGTAGCTGGCAAGAACAGGAGATATTTGACCCATCAGGCCTAATGTCAGGATTAAAACCAATTAATATAAATGTGCTTAGCACTGCCTGCAGGCTCTTTTCATTACCTGACTGCAGTCAAATGATGTTTTAAAAGTGAATTTCAGAATATAAAAGTGGCCTTTTGGGAATTAGGCCTAAGATCCTTCTGCTCCAGTCTTTTCTCTGCCTGAGATCTATTCTAATTAGAGTTCAAGATGAAGTCATGCATTGATCCAGGAGATCACCTTCATGTTCAAGCAAGGGCCTTGAATTTATTTTGTTGAAAGCATGTACCTATGACTTAAAGTAGATGGATAACTGGAACACTGAATTTTCAAGTTGTGCATACATCTTCGTAAATACTACGTTTTCATTTTTTAAATTAGTCATGTTAAATTAAATGAATAAGAAATAATGCTATTGCTGTCATATCGGGCTCCTAAAATATGATATAGTATTACTGTTATTTGTGTGCATAAAATACTTGTTAAATTTTACAAGCTGAGAATCTCCATCAGGAAGGTGCTTACTGCTTTTGAAGCTTTCAGTCACATTTCTTGCTAAGAGGCAGAAACAAAAAAGTTATTAAATAACAATGTGAATCCCGTTGACTACCTTAAAAACTCAGTAAGGGTCTCTGATCTTTTAGAATAACTTTCACTAAAACCATTACAAGCCTTCTTAGAAATGATGTCTTTTGCATACTGCCCGAAGTCCTTTTAGTAAGAAGGCAGAGTGAGGCTGCCTTGCATGTGCAGACATGTTTGCAAATAGCAGTAAGGACAGCGTTCACTGTCAGCTGTGAACAGGGCTTGTAAAGGCAAGTTAAAATACTAGGGGTTATTTAAGTTAAACCTCTGTTTAAATATGAAGTTGGGGCAAATGTGATACACAAAAGGCAACTGAAAACACATGCCAGGCAAAAATATTAAAGAATTTGTGTGTTGGTATGAGCCTTGGATGAAAGTAAGTTATGTGAGCCTGCCTCTGCTTATTCCTTTGGGAGTGGAGCTATGGAAAAGGAGGTGTTACCAGCTGTTGTGCAATGTAAGACTGCCTCATCTTACATTACATTAACACGAGGGTTGCCTCATCGTAACATCTAAGGATTATATATATACGCACATATATAAGGAAATACATGTATATGTTATACATACGTATAAACTTAAATATTTAAAAAGTAGTGTTTCTCTTGCTAATTTGTGTATGATGCGTCTATGTTTGAAAAAACAGAACCGTGTAAAATGGCCAATACTCAAATAATGGAGCTGCTACAAAGGCAGATACACCTATGTGCTCAAATCCTATTTCTGCAGCAGTTACTTTCATGAGGTGGTTTTAAAGCTGCAGCAATTGTGTTGTGCCATTGTCCTTAGATTAGGGTGAATCAGATGTGAGACATGCCTACTTGTAATGAGGTCTTCCATTGTTGTAGTCTTACTGCTTAGTTTCTATATAGACAGTTTCTTTTTAAATAGAAACTTCTGTTTCTCTCATTTTCTCTGTACCATGGGTCATCATTATTTTTATTCTCCCAATGCATGGTTTAATAAAGCCCATTTCTTATAGAAAGTAACTGAGTAGGAGATATTGGTTGAACGATAAGATTTAGACAGCTGTGGCATACAGGGGATTGTTCTGTGTTTTTACAGGGCTGCCACTAGATTTACTGTGCACCCTGGGGAAATGTCTTCTTGTAATGTCTACGTAACTATCTCAGCTTTAGCAATGTGAATGGAGTGAAGGTACCCCAAGACCTGATTTTGTGCATAATCATTTTCCTCTTTTCACTTGGTTGTTAAGGGTAGAAGATATTCTGAAAACAACAAAAAAAGCATTCATGGAATTGTAGGTAGGAAGAGGGATTTTTGCTGGATCAAAGATAAGAGTAAGCTATAAGTTTTGCAGATGGAATGATCTTCAGTGGGGGAGCAATGTTTACATGCAGCTCTTCAAAGGAAACTATGTGGGGAGCAGAACTTCAATGTGTGGTGCTGTTAATGGAGCCTTTAGCTGTTACGTCCAGAAAACTAATGCACACTTGGATTTTGCCTCAAAATCTTGTTTTTCAAAGACAAACAAGTCCTCTCCCCCATGAACATCACTGTGGTTTCTCAGCATGGTGGGAAGTTGGTGCAGAGTAGATCCTCCTGATTTATGTCTCCGGATCAATTATGACTTGTAGGAGAGGCCTTAGCAGATAGGTGTAGGTGAATTTGGGAGGAAGACTTGTTTCCAGTGTAGTGCATGTGGTACATACTCCGCTCAGTCTTTTTTTGTACCCTGGTTGTCCTGGGTTGTCAGCTGTGTGGGTCACTGACTCGGTTACCCTCTGCTACTGGCACAATGAGGCCCTTTCTGCTCAAGGTCTCCGGGTGCTACTGCAGTACAAATATTTAATGATAAAACATGCTTATCTCCCGCCAAAGATCTGGCAGCATCCTTATCAAGATATTATTAAATTGTCAGTTCAACCATATGCCGAGCGTTTTAGGCGAACAAATGTTCACGCTGGCTCTCGCGCAGTACGTGAAGGCTCTAGAAAGAGACAGGTGGCTGTGTTTACACCATCGAGTACTGCCCGGTTCCTTACAAACAGAAACTTGCATTAAGTGCCTCTTGCTTTATAGCAGATTCAAAATTTATGGACTTGATATGCTTGAGACCACGTTAATTTGATTACACTTAAAAATGTTTAGTGTAGGTTGGCGGAACCTACGTAGTTTGCATATTAAAGATGTCTCTGCATTGTCCATGGAAAAAAGAAAAACAATACAGGAGAAGTAAATTTATCAGTCCCTCCCCACAAGAAAAAAAACGCTTGGCAATGAAACAATGGTTTAAAGTTCATCACTACTTTTTCTTTCTGAGTGATTAACAGAAAAATGCGTTTACCAGTAAATTTGACTGCTTCTAGTATTTGCCACTGATAAACACTCAGGAAAATCCTGGTGCTTTTTTAGGCACTTTTTTTTCATCTTTTCATCCCCTTTCTCTGGATGACATCACTTATTATCGCACTTTGGTTCTTGGAATACTTGAGCTTTAAGATCCACCAAGTAGTTGTCAACCTTTTTATCTTCAGATTGTCTCTTTTTTAGGAGTGAGAAGTAAGGATGTTGTTCTGTCACTGTACTAGCATTTTTTCCCACACTTTTATTCTTGGAAGGTAGCCTGTTTGGCAAAAAATCAAAATAGTCTGATTTTTGTGTACATGCTTGGAATTTTCTTTCAGAAATCTGTAGCAATACTGCACAGTCTTAGCTGTGGTTTATAAAATGATACATAGATTCATTTCGTTGTTGAATTTTTCTCCTCTCCTATGCTCTTGTTTTAAAACTAAATTAATGAATTAGTCCATTGTGAAAGCTGTTTACTAGGGCAGCTTTTTGCATTCTTTTAATTAAGAATTGTATTATATTCTGGGGGACTGCTACAGCTTTTGGCATTTGATTCCCCTTCCGTTTTTCTTCCCCCCTCCTTTTTTTTTTTTCTTCTGTAAGGGCAGACTTAGTACCAAACTTCTATAATGATAAATGAGAGAAGAGGGAGGTGATATTTCTTCTCTCTTGTCTTTATTTGTCGATGGCATTTGAATGCATCAGGAGGTAATGAGCTGAAAATGAATTAGAATTTACACTGAACATTTTCTTCAGATAAAGAAATGCTTTTGGAATGCTTAATGCAAATTAATTTCAAGGAAACTGCTTGGCTGTCTTTATTGATGGATATTACTTTGTAATAATTGTGTTTGTTCTGCCTGTGTAATTTCTTCAGGAGAGAGAATTTCACAGGCCGATGAAAGTTCAGAAGTATAGACATCAAGGGTACATATGCTTGCAGTCTTTGATACAGTTTTAGGTGACCTTCCCTTACTCAAGGCACTAGTTGCTTTGCCAGTGACTTAATTATCTTTTTGACCTGTGTATTCCTTTCTCTGCAGTCTTTCTTTTGCCAGAATGAGAGCCTCTGATGGTAAAGCTGTCCTGCAGCTCCAGGTACCATGAACACTGTCACGCAGCCTCCAAATGCCTCCCAACAGCGTCCTTGCAGGTTGAAGCTGGAAGAGTTGGACGCCACAGATCCTTTCAGAGTAGCCCTATGGCTGATGGACGTCCCTGGGGGCACAGAGGGGGCGGGGAGAGGCTTGCTGCTGTTTTGGGCAGAGCTGCTCAGATGCATGCTCTGGGGATGCTCTGCACCTGTTAAGGGTGGTTTAAACATACAGTAGCTGAAATACAGCTTGCGGCGACTGCGTGTGAACACTGTTTCCCAAAGCAGAGAAACAGTAGTATCTCCTTAACCCATCTCTTCTTCAGTCCATCCTGTTCTCTAGAGAGAAGTCATTGTTTGATGACTGTATTCTGCAGGGAAATTCCACTGTCTCACCAAAACCTGCTCCAGAGCAGTGTGAACCAAAGTTGCGCTGGGCCAGCTCTGTTTCAAGGGGTGCATAGGGTACATTGGAGCAGCAGTGACATGGTTTTGGAAAACTCTGACAGTGATGAGTCAGTGTCCAAGGTGGTTTGAGAACACGAGGCCCCCTGTAATCTTCCATTTAAGTATTTGAAAATCTTTTATGCTTTTCATGAAATCCAGAGAGTGCAATTCCTCTGGAATTGCTGTGGGCCAAGTTGTCAAAAGAGCAGAAAGGCAGTGTGGATCAAAGTGCTGATAAGACAGGGTAAATGGCCATCCCTCCCATGGCAGCGTAGGGCCTCCAGGCTGTGTAAGACGACCAGCAGTGGAGACAGGCTAAGGGAGACACCACAGACTTAAAGGGTAATGGAGGCAGGAAAGTACCTCTGGGAGATTGTCTAGTTCAGCCCCTTGCCCACAGCTGGATCTGCTAAGGCTGTGCTCAGGACCAGATTCAGCTGGGTTCTGAATATCTCCAAGGGTGGAGACTCCACAGCCTCTCTGAGCAACTTTTGCCCCTGCTTGACCACCATCACAGTAAAGGTGTTTCTTTTCTTAAAACATAGAAATGGTGATCCCCTAGGGAAAAGTGGTGGTAGTGCCGGGGACCTGGTGAGGTGCTGTTATGAAAGCAGATGACTGCTTTCTATTTTGCTAAAGGATCTGAAGCACATTTCAAACAAATTGGAGATCACTGTTGAGAAGTCAGAAGCTGCTTTGTGTTTGAACTCTGCCTCTAACCATGAGAAAAGCACCATGCATGTATCCATTCACAGTGTGGTTGCAGAATCAACACCCTATCCCTACCTGGGCCATGCTGCATCCTTCCTAACCACGTCCTCCAGCCTCCCCTGTCTGTCACATCTGATCTGAATGTCTCATATTCACTTCCAGGGCCTCATTAAACCTATTGTTGTTTTCTCTTCCACTTTTATTCACTCCTGTGATGTTCACACTAGCCTCTAGTGTACCTGCAGTATCTGTTTCCATTGCTTAATTGATGCACCTGTACAAAACCTATTTCAGTGGTCTCTTGTTGGAGAGAAACCTTCTACAAAACTGCTTCATTTTCCTCATTTAAAAGCCTATTTCAGCTCTTTGTGGTGTTTTAAAGACGTTGGTGACAGGCTGGGCTGCTTGTGTGCTCA
The DNA here is from genome assembly GCA_013397845.1 of Melanocharis versteri. Classification (NCBI taxonomy): domain Eukaryota; kingdom Metazoa; phylum Chordata; class Aves; order Passeriformes; family Melanocharitidae; genus Melanocharis; species Melanocharis versteri. The sequence continues at coordinate 77,457 of VZTG01009142.1, forward strand.
AGCTACTCCCTTGCCAGATGGATATTCTCTCATTGGTTCAGTGTTATACTGGTCCCATACTACTGGTTGTCTGTTCCTGTATTCTGCTCTGTCATCTTGACTGAGAGGCTGCTGGTTTTCCTCTTCAGCAGAAGTCCTGCTAGAATGGGATGCAATCCTTGGGCTGACAGGATGATCCACAACACAAGAAAGTTATGGTAGCTCTATGATGTTGAGATTTGATTTATGTAGGTGAACTTGGATGAACAGCTCCCTTGTACAGGGAGCCCCATGATCCAAAGGGCATGGTCAGGTTCAAATACTAAAGTGAAAACATATAGAAGGAGACAACTGAAAAATCTTAAGTAGTCTTGTAAGCTGACCTTTGTTAGATGAAGAGGTCTGAACTCTTAAATAGCCTGGACTTGGTTTGCATGGGGGGGTAACAATTGTGGGGTGATTTGTTTTTTGCAAAGCTGCTCTGCATCAGTTTAGGCAGGGTTATCGAGAAAGATCAGCCAGATGAAGCCCACAGAAAATAAACTGGAGCAAGTTTGGTTGCTGGGAATTTTGGCGTGAGTCCCTGTGTCTCTACTCCAGTGTACTCCATCCCTGGTTTTTGGGCAATACACTGCCCAAATCATCCTTGTGCTTGTGGTGGCAAGAAGCTGCCGGTGGTTGGGTTGGAGGCAGGGAGAAGTGGTGTAGTTGCTGGTGGGTTGGTGAGGTCCTGTTGGCTTTGGTGACATGACCAGCCTGATCTGGGCACCACTGCTGTTACCCTGCCCTGTCTGTGGTTGTGTTTGTAATACAAAGCAGCCACCAGTTGGCAAGATTAGGTGGCTGTGAGTCCAGTGACTCCTGTTATAAAGTTTCTAGAACATGCTTTTTCCCCTTTTTGAGAGGTGTGATATAGGTAACATCACTATATAGAAAAAAGTGAGAGGTCTTGTTGCATTAATACATAAAATTAATTTTTCTTTCTTCCCCCTTATAATGTGATATCTGTCTGTGGCCTAAAGCAGAATCATGTTCTTGCCATGATTGAGATACTGCAGAAGTAAATGACACTGAAGTTAAATGAATCCATTTAAAAATAAGATGATCTTAATAATTGGATGCAGAAAGATGTCTCATCACAGCTGTGCTTAAGAATTTTACTAGCAGTAAATCAAACTTTGGGGTATATTAGCAGTCATAGGGACATAGTGACATTTAAATGTTGGCTTTGAATATCCAGGCTCTTTTTAAAGGGTTGCTCTCCATTATGGAATAACTGGACTGAGAGTTAGTAGTGCTTTATCATTCAGGTTACTGTTACACTGATGGCTCTGAAATGCTGGTTTTAATGTACTTGGTATTTTAAAAAAGCTGGAATTTCTAAGAACTGTATTTGTTCTTGTTAGTTTTTTATTCTTACTGCAATGCCCAGATGCCTCGTGATTTGACCTGCTCAAAACAAATTTGTATTGGATGAGCATTAATTCAAGCCTTCTTGTATGTGTCTTTTTTTAAGATACATTTGCACCATGGCTTAAAAAAGTCTTAAATGCATTGAAGCAACAAAAGTGGCACATGACTCAACACAAGTAAACATATTTGGTCAAAGTAAGATGAATATGATGGAGAGCCAGTTGAATGCTGGAAAATGGTTGAATTTCTAAAGTCATCAGCTTGATGACTTGTTGGCTTTTTGGGGTTCAGACAGTAAGTTTTGGTGTAATTGCCATTTGAACTAATTATTTGTTGAGAATTGTGTATACGATACATGGCTGCTCTGGTAACTCCAACAGCTTTGATTTTTCTAGAAAACTCAAGTTTGTAAGTTGGAAATTTATGCTATGTGAAAGAATGAACAAATTTCAGTGTATGGCTTTGTAATTATTATAACCAAAAATATATATGTGTACTGTATCTGCTGATGTTATGAGGTGCTGAGTTTGTTTTCTGTTCCTTGTATCATATTCCTTTGGACTGTTGTGTACGGCTGAGCTTTAAGTTTAAGCCGTGATTTTTATGCTTAAAAAAAGTTTTTTTAACTTCATATATAGAGAGAAATGTGGAGGGGAAGAAAGGAAAGGGAGGACACTGTTTTCTTATGTGCACCAGACTGTAATGCTCTCTGTTACCATGAAACATCATTATCCCATTCTTGTTTCACTTCTCCTTCTCCCATATCCATATTACATTTTTTTAAGTCTTTTATGCAAATCACTTCAAACCAGTTGTTTAGTCATCTTAACGGAAAAGTTTCGTCTCGGATGGGTGCGGAATTTCAAAAAAATCGTATTAGCTTTTTCGTATCAGGCTAGAACTGTTAATGCGTGCCTGTCTCCTGCCAAACACCACTAGCTTTGCATAGCCTTTTTGAACAGTATTTATCTGTATGAAGTTGGCCATTGCTAAGAAAGATAAGCTAATGGTGAAAAGTTTGTTGAAGGCCCTAGATTCCAGGGATCGGAAATATATTGACCAAACATGTCTTTTAGATCAAGGCTCTGTTTTCTTCCTCTTATTGCAGAATATCCTAAAATTCCTTATCAGGTCAGTAGGTATTGACCATAAAAATAACAAAAAAACCCCAGTAAACATGGTTGTCTGGCTGAGTAAGGTTCTCAAAACCAAATAAAAGCAGTGTGGAAGCAGTGCGTCCCAAAGCCCAGGAATCACTTAAAGAAAGGTCACTACCGTCCAATGAACTTTGCTTTTGATTCCCCTTATAAAAGGAGAGGTGGAGCAATAACGTGCAGGTTTTAGGTTTCCCCATCCCTGTTTATGGGAGCAGTCTCAGACATCTGTTTCTGCTGTGTGCGGTCATGCTCCGGTGCCCCCTGCCGAAGCGTGACGCGTCTCGGTGCCTCCGCGCACATGGGCTCCCCGGTGCCTCGGGGAGGGTCAGTGTTTTGGAGACCATCTGAGCCGTGCCTTGGCAGGCTGAGAGACCCGACCAGCGTGCCCACATTCCAGCTGCAGGCAGAGATGTTCCTGGCCCTGCATAACAGGATGGTCTCTCTCCTGTCGCAGCTCCAGCCCCTGCAGATGGTGGCCGTGCATTTCGGGGCTGCCCCGATACTCAGGTCCGAGGCCATTGGCGGTGGGGTGGCTGACCCCATAGTGTGTCATTTCTGGGTTATGCATCCTGGACGTTGGCCTTGGTTGCATTTCCCCAGCCTCGTGTGTGTAGCTGAAGCTCAGACTTCAGAGGCTTGTGGTTAGCGAGTGTCTCGTGTGTGGCGAGGATGGGACCCTGGGGAGGGCGTGCAGTACCCTGCAAAGTGAACATCCAGTTTTTGTTTGAATTTAACTCTTATTTTTGGAACCATGGGTGACTTATTCTTGGAACCCCGTTTTTCAGAAACCCATCTGCATGCAACGTTGCCAGGATTTTTGGTACAAATATTTTGTCATTTGCTCTTGAGACAATCTGTTGTTTCAGTCCTGGATGAAGTTTTGTAATATGTTGCTTGAGATATCATGGAAAAATATCTAAGTGGTGGTGTAGTCTTCTAGGTGAAAACACAAGGTTAAGAATTTTTTTCCCTTTTTAAGGAAAAAAATGGTTATTCAGGTTTATCAATTAATAAAGTCTATAAATTAAAAAACAAAACAAAACACAACCCAAGAGATTAGTGCATCTGTTTTTTCTGTCCTTGAAGCAACTGAGTTAGAAGTGAGCCACCTTTACTTTTCTGGGGAATATTTGGAGTTCTCACATTTGGTGCTCATTTTGCTCCATCCCTTCTCACCTATTTCACATGCTCAGAGCATTCATTGTGCTTGGAAGCCTGTGTGTTTTCATTTGATTTTTTTCCTCTAGCAACAGAGCTCATTCCCTTCACTAGTACCTCCCTTAGTGTGTGTACAAAATCCTGCCTTTGCTAGACAGTGAGGTAGCAGAAGAGTTGCTGAGAACTTTTAGAAGTTGGAGATTTAAAAACAAGCTTTGATCCTTACTTTTGAATGGCAATTCTTATTCTTTATCAGATTTGTGTGCTGCTGCACAAATCTCTTCATGTATACAAGGTAGATGGTACGTTGGTGTGCTGTGTCGATAACAAATAGGAGTATGCTACAAATACATTTCTTAGGGTACCCATTCAGTATAGAATGGCTTGGGTTGGAAGGGACCATAAAGATCATCTAGTTCCAAAGCCCCTGCCATGGTCAGGGAGACCTTCCACTACATCAGGTTGCTCAGAGCCCCATCCAGCCCAGCCTTGAACACTGCTGGGGATGGGGCACTCACAACTTCTCTGGGTGACCAGTTCCAGTGCCTCACCACCCTCACAGTAAAGAATTTCTTTCTAATCTCTAATCTAAGCCTACTTTCATTCAGTTTGGAGCTGTTCCCCTTTGTCCTGTCACTCCATAGCTTTGTAAATCATCTCTCTCCATCTTTCTTGTAGGCTCCCATGAATACTGAGTCTTGGAACCAAGTGTTTGTTGTTGGTGTTGCCCCTCCTGGTGTTGCCAGCAAGCTTTGTAAATCATCTCTCTCCATCTTTCTTGTAGGCTCCCATGAATACTGAGTCTTGGAACCAAGTGTTTGTTGTTGGTGTTGCCCCTCCTGGTGTTGCCAGCACTATGATCTATCTCCCCTTGGGTGATCATGTAGGGAGCACAGGAGGATGTTGTAGGCTAGCTGCTCATGCTACCACCATGAGTAGCTACATCAGAGGGATAACTGCTGTACTTCTGTTTACTGGAATGACTTTTTTTCTTACTTTTCAGTCTTTGGTGAATCTCATGAACCCTGCAGACAGACAGACCCGAAAACTCAGGAAGCAGCTCCAGGATGCTATGGAAGAAAACTCTTAATTGAGTTAGGTCAGCTTTGTGCATCTGGGAAAGCTGTTGCAGATGAGGTTTCTAACTGTAAAGAGAGAATGATCTCCTCCCACTCCAAAACTGGAGCATGAGTCGTGTGGTTGCCAGGTTTATTTTGGCAAAATAAGCATTGTAGGTGGTGGCTGATGCTAAAGGTGTGCTAAGAAAAGCTCTTTTCTCTGATGAGCAACTTTGCGTTTGAGAAGGCTTTGCATACCCGAAAAATTCATGTAGAGACCCTATGAATACTACTGCTTTTGGCACTTGCCCCTCTCCCCATTCCTACAGCTGGGCTTAGGAGCAGGCAAGTGGTGCTCCTTGCTCAGTCACTGGCAAGGAATTCATTCTCCTAGTGCTTTGCTTCCTCTTGTTTTGCTCTCTGGGTACTTTGCTCCTGGCAAGCTTTCAAGCGCTGGTAGCTCCTTTGTGCTGGAGAGGTGGGCAGGTTTGACAGCACGTAGCTGTGCTGGTGTACTTAACTTTCACTTGTCTTCTCCCTGCAAAATAAATAAATAATTGACGTGTGAAGGGGAAAAGCGTGGGAGGAAAAATGTCAGGAAACTCAAAGGTGAAGCTATTTCCTCCCTCAGTAATATTTTTCTTCTACGTGTTGTTTCTTCTCTTCAAACAATGGGGTGAGTTAAGAATGGATTCAAACTATCAGCCTTGCCATTGTTTATTTGAATCCTTTCATGTGTGTGACGGACCTCAGGAAAAGCCCACACTTCCACTGCGAGCCCTCTGGGCAGCCTCTCTGTAGTGCAGTGCCAGTACAACAGGGCTCCAGTGTTCTTTGGGTCCCCAAATGCCAATGAGTTAAAATAAACGGTGAAACACATAAGGTGTGTGATTTGAAGGTGTTGGCTGTGAAATCTGATAGTTCTGGCAAAGCCTAATTTTTTTTGAAAAAAGCAATTATATAGCCCACACACTCAGAACAAGGATTTCAGATGTTAATTACTTAAGCATAAGGTGTTTGTGAACTTTTCGTGTGTGTTCGTGTGTGTGTGTGTGTGTGTGTGTGTGTGCACACTTCCATTTGGGGGAAGGGGTGTTTTGCCGAAACAGGTGAAAGTCAGTTCTGTAGTATAAAACAGGAAGCAGATGGGTACTAATTAAAGCCCTGTTGATAAAAGTGTGACTGAGCTTTTGAAGCAGCTGCTTTCCTTATTTTATATATAGCCGGTGTGTGCTTCATATGAGAGCCAGGCTCCCCACACTTCATTGTTTTCGTGAAGCCGCAGGAAATGCGTGTGCATGTGCGTGCGTGCTGCCATGGCTGAGGGATGGCGTTTGCTGTTTGCTTCCTTCTCTGCCCGGGAGAAAACCGTGTTTTCCGAACCTCTAACAAAGGTGCCAGGCACCTCTTTGTCTCCCTCCTCCTTCCAGCTTTCCACCCTCCAGCAGGCACCAGGCTGGTGAGATTGCCTGTTTCCAATGGTGCTGTAGATAAGGGAGGGCAGCTTACTGTCTGTGAGAGTGTCTCAACTCATCGTGGAGAGCTTCATCTGGGAGGGAAACCAAAACACCAGTGAGGGTTTCAGCCTCCTCTGTGTGTGTGACTTGCCATTGTCATTATGGTCTTTAATCTTCACAGGTACTCTTTATTTGCTTTTACTGCCTTTTCTCTTATCTTGGGGCTTGTACAATGGATAATAAACTAATCTTGAGGAAAAAAAAAAAGGAAACAACAAGATTTAAACATAGTGTAGGCAAAGGAAAAATTGCACCAAAGCAGAGCAGATTTTCATATGGTGGAGCTATCATAGAATCATAGAAGGGTTGGCAGGGACCTTAGTGATCCTCTAGTTCCAACCACCCCTGCCGTCAGCTGTGATGCTACCCACTGGATCAGGTTGCCCAGGGCACCATCCAATCTGTCCGTGAAAACTTCAGGGATGGGCATCCACAGTCTTCCTGAGCAGCCTGTTCTAGAGCCTTACCACCCTCAGGGTAAAGAATTTCTTCCTAACATCTAATCTAAATCTCTTGTCTTAGTTTAAAACCATTCCCCCTTGTTTTACCACTTTCTGCTTGTGTAAAATGTCACTCTCCACCTTTTTTAAAAGCTCCCTTTAAGTACTGAAAGGCTGCAGTGAGGCCTCCCTGGAGCCTTTTCTAACTAGCAGCGTTAATTTTAGTATTTTAATGCCCTCAGTAGAAAAACGTGTGTTGAACATAGAGAAATAAATGTTAAGTTTCCATTGACTTGATTTGGGTAAGTTTTGTCTGCATATTGAGTCACTGAAACCTGTTTACTGGCAGCTTTTTTGGTGTGGGGGAATTTGTTCTTTCACTGAAGAAAGTGCCAGTGTTCAGTCTTGATGTTGGGGATGTCATCATTCCAGCAGAAATAAGCTAAATTTGGTGTGGGCAGGAGGAGAAAGAGGAGGAAAATTTTGGTTAGTGATGGGCTTCAGTCCAGTAGCGTGCAGATTCAGGGGATGGCAGCTAAGGTGTGAAGTATCTTCTGTATGGGGAAACTGTCCTTGCATTGGCTGAGTTTCTTCATGGGTGGTGCTTGGGAATTGGGGTTGTGTTCGGCTGAAGCTCTCATGGGGTGCTTGCTCTCTGGTTGGCTGTTTGAAGCTGCAGCTTTCCTATTTCCAAGCTGCTGCTGAGATTGCAAGTTCCTCATTTCATCTGAAGCAGAAAGAGCTTAAATGGCAGACCCTCTACCAGAGGCAGGTGCTCCTACCACCCTGTAAGCCTACGACTGCCTCAGAGGACCTGGACAGCCCAGAGTGTTCAGGGAAGCATTTCCTGGTTTGTCAGTCAATACTCCTTCCCACCAAGTGACTCGTATCTACTCTGGCTTGTCAAGCAGCTGTGATGAAGCTGCTGTACCATACAAGCCACGATCTTTAAAGCCATGGTCTTCTCTGTTGACAGTGTTAGTGGGGATTATTCCCATCATGTCTTTTCACTCTCTTCGGAAGACAGCCACAAACTGGTAGAGCTTCTTGACCTGTGACCTGTTCTTGTTTGGTCCCTCAGTGTGAGGAGCAGATAGGTTTTTCATAGGAATAATTCCAAGAGCCTTTTGCCCCTCATAGCAGGAGTGAGAGGAGGCAGCCAAAGCATCCGTCTCTTTCCCTGTAACTTGCTAATGTTGCTGGTGGATGAACTGTGTACTTCTTCACTACTGCATCTCTCCCTGACTGCTTTCAGATGGAAAGAAAACTGGCTGGTCCCATGGTGCATGGAAAAATGGCAATGTCACCTTCTCCACTGGACAGTGTGTCTCTCGGAGGAGTTTTTTTACTCTGAAGTCATCTGGGTTGTCTGCATTTCTGGTCATGGGCTCAGTGAGTTATGCTGCATCACTACAGCCAGAACTACTTGCTGGAGTTTACCAGGTGCCAGAACCTGGGCTGGGAGAGGTTTCCTTCAGGCACAGACTGCAGGGTTAAGAATCTGCCTCTTAAATGTTCTGGTTTTTACAACCCCTCAGTGTTTGTCAAGAAGCTGTTGCTGTTTGAGTGTACTTTGACATCGTACTTGAGTTAATCTTCTTTGGCTTTATCCTTTAAGTCAGCCTTTTGACAAAGTCTGGGGGCCAGGTTTAATCTTAGATGGTTCTTGCTCTTTTTCTCGAGTCAGCAACTTAAAATTGTCTGTTTTCTTCCTGTGGTGCACGTGTGTTTAAGCCAGGATTACAGGAAAGCCCAGTGCAAACAGACAGAGGACATTTGACTGCCACTACCTCCCCTGGCTGCCTTCTGAAGGATTTTAGAAGTATTTTGGAGCCCCAAGGAGTATGTGGGCTACAAGCTGAGAACAGCTACAGTAGAAAGGATGTGAGTTTGTCAATAGACTTGATTAAAAAAATTAGAAATCTGCATGGTTTGGGCTGTTTGAGAAGTGGACAGCCTCTGTGGCAGTGTAGAGGAGTCAAGCAAGCTGATGCAAAAGTTGTGGTGTGCCTTTAGCTATGCCAGGAAGCAAGTGCCTTGTCACTGCTGCTCTCTGGCAAGTTCTTCCTTAAGGTAAAAAGGCCTTTAAATTGGCTTTAAACGTGTTTTTGTGGTGTTTGTTAGCCAACCACACTGCACAGAAATCACCGCAGCCAGGGGATTTGTATAAATCACAGGCTTCTCTTCAGTTCTCCTTGGAGGTGAATATGTATCTTAATATTTTGGTTGATAACGCTCAGTCTTGAATGTTTCTGCATTTAAAAACTCAACACAAAAATAGGCAGAAATAGGTGAGAATTAGAAAAAAACCCCAATCTTTTCAGTTTAAAATATTATTTAATTTTTTAAAAGAGCTGTGGAACACAGAGATTTGTGTTTTCTCTTATCAGAATTATTCAGCTACTACTCTCCTTGGAAAATCAGTCAAACGTGTTGAATATATACATGTGCGTGTGTGGGATGGCTGCTGTTGTTACAAAAACTTTGAGCAAGATTAATTCTGTACTTCCTTATCAGATGCCCCCAGAAATGCTTGGCATTGAAGGAAGTAGACACCAGTGGATGAGTGAATGTGGGGTCCTTGAATAATTGACAGAGGAGGAAAAAGGAGGATTGAGCCCATGGTTGCTTTGCCAGTTTCCATTATTTGAGGAATGTGTTTTAGAGTGGTATGTCCTAAACTTCTCTGATGCCTTGAGAATTTCATTAAAAAGAGTGTCTAAGAGCTACTAAACTTTCTTAAAATTGCAATTGGTATGTAGATATCTTGAAGGCACTAGGTCCAGATCCTTTACTCATTCCTCCAAAACTGAGTTTTAGAAGTACCTTTTTTTACAAAGGCGGTCTTGGAAGAAATGTTCTTCTTTTCTTCAGCTCCCTCTCCTTCCTAGGTAAGTGAGGAATTCCTAAGACTTCGCTAACAGAAGAGAGATGGAAAATCTTCTCCATGATAACTTAGTGCTTGAAATACAATGTTCAAATTAGACCTACAGAAAAAAATCCTTGAGAAATTTTTGAAATGTAGTTCTGTAATTTCTACTTTACCACAGAGACTTTTGTGTGAATTGTGTGCTGTTTGGAATGATGCCTCTCTTTTTTCTAATCCATAGGGCATTTTCTAGGGGTCACGATGGGTTTAGTAATCACATCCCCTGCAGACCGTGATCCTGCTGAGCTGCAGTGATGGCACGTAGTTCAAAGTCTCTTTCCTGACTCTCTGCCGTGGTGTCAGGGTGAATGTAGGCAAACAGTGCCTTGCTGGGGCTCTGCCTCATCCAGCTGTGTCACCTGCAATGCCTGGGTGCATGTGAGCTGACTTCAGAAGAGCTTTGTTGGCTTTCCTGTGATTTCAAAACCAGCCTTTAGCAAATATGTTTACTTTATATTCTGCCCCTCTTTTTTTTCTTTTTTTTTTTTTTTTGACGTCGTATTTCTTGCTCCTTTTTGTGTTTTGTTCTGAGCACGCTTTGTGAGCCTGTGTTTTACAGGTTGCAAAACTGTAAAATTGTGAATTATCTTGCTGTTGTAAGCCAGCAGCGGACAGGAAGAAAGTGGAAAATACTGAATAGGCAGCATATTGCTGCGTAGGCATTTAATGTTCTTACAATGTGTGATATAAGTTAAAATATTGCTTATTTCCTCTTTGCTGTTCAAAACAACCTGGGGCATGTTATGACCAGGATCTAAACAATAACTGAAAAAGTAAAAACAAATATTTTAACAGAGAAAGGCATGGCCTGCCAAATACGGTGCGTAATTTATGATTACATGAATAATCAACAAACAAAATACTTGAAAACACCTGACTTTCTGGGGGAAGACTTTTAATTTCTTTTTAAAACCAAATGAAAATGTGTGAAGATTTCCTGCAGTATCTTCAAAACGGAAAAGAATCCAAAAACTAAGCATAAGCAGCGAGGGCTTCAGTGTCTCCTGCAGTTGCCAGCAGTTTTAACAGATCTGTGAATATAAACCCAAATATGTATCAATGACAAATTATTATAAAATTCCATAAACAGAATTGGCTAGATAAATAATACTGGCAAACAGACTTCAGTAAACATGCTTTTTTTCTGTTTCATCCTTGTTTTTAAAGAGGGCTTGATGTGACCCACAGAATAAATAACTTCCTATGTCTTGATAGCTCTTGCAAATGACAGCTCCTACTGCTGACATTCCTGCTATTTTTAATCTGACGTAAGTTAATGTCCTGTAAATTTTATTTCTTTATTTATTTTTTCGAAATGAGTGCCCCATTCTGACCAGCTCAGTTAAAGAGTTCGCACACCTTTAGAGCTGCGCAGGGGGCTGTGTTGCTTCTCTCTCTGACTATCTGCAAGGAGAGGAGCTGAACTGCAGTACTTGAAAGAAGCAAAAGCTGTCAGGAGACAGATGCTGAGCAAGTCCCTGTAGAGTAACTTAAGACTTCCTTGTTGCACCCCTTTGAATTGATTTAGGGCGTTTTAGCTCCCAGTATCAGCTGTGCTTTTGCCTTAATGTGCTTTATGCATATCTGGGGAAGGCTGGAGGGAAGCTCCACTGGTGGTGTCATCTTTGGGCAAAAGCATGGGAGAGATGAGAGGCCCCTGGCAGGCTTTGTGATTGGGAATTTGACTGTTGCACTCCTTAAATCTGAATATCGAGGCTGGCAGGCTTCAGGCTGCCTGGTTATGCGTGGGCTTCTCATTGAGGGGGATTGGGGCAATGATGGGGAAGTTTTCACCACGTGAAGACTGTGACCTCCAGGAGGAGGGAGCCTAGTCTGGAAGTTGGGAAGAGCTTTTTGGGTTTGAGGGATTAGCATAGAGGAGGGGAGGCTTTTCAGAAACAGTGTTTTCTTTTCTGAACTGATAAGTGTGCTACAATAAGTGTCCTCCCTGGGACACCTCTTACTCCACCTGGTAGAAGGCACCTTGTGGCCAGAGCTTCCTTGTGTCCGGCTCTGTCCGGGAGGATGGGAGAATGGGTGAGGTCTGATCTCTGAGCAGCCATGATAAGTAAGGCCAGTTTCCTTGTGTATATCAAATGGAAAGGAATAGTAATGAAAGGTAATTAATTAGACCTGGTTGGCAGGAGAAATCTAGCACCCAAAATGTCTAACAAAGCTCATTTTTGCACCAGTGTCCCACTCTGGAAGCTGTCTTACTTTGTGTCCAGTGGGGTTCTGCACCTCTAGCAGCAGGTGTGTACGTAAAAGATCTCAAGCCACAATGGTGTTGCTAATCTTCCTTTTCATTGTCCTCGTTGTAATATTTTACTGCTTAAAAAAAAAAAAAAGTTTGGGTATTGCAATGAGTGCTGGTACATCAGAGCTCTTGGGCTTTACTCTGTTAATTTCATTCTTGTCATTAAAAACATGGCTTTTTCTTGTCCTTTTTACTTTTCTTGTTTGTGAAGGAGGAAAGCAAATAAATACAGAGCTGATAGTTTAAATCACTGTTGCCCGATGAGATTCTATGGGAATCTGGACTTGCCAGTATGTAGATTGTAAATAGTTCTTTGATTTAATAAGGGTCTGTTAAGTACAGAGCACAGCCTACAGTAGTGAGGGACTAGGAATGCTTCCAAAGTGGGTGTGAGGGAAGAAGTTGCCCTTTAGATTTCCCTCCTCTGGGTGCCCATCTTGCTCTGAGAAATAGTACTCTGCCTCCCATAGCCTACTAAAAATGTGAGCGTGTCTGGGAGTAACTGTTCGGAGTTGGTGCTACATGTTTTGCAAGACTGGACGACTCTGGCTTTGTAATATTGAACAGATGTCATAAAAACGAGTGATGGGTGCCAGCGATTCTTGAACTGTGGCCTGAAGAACATCACAGAAAGCAGTGCCTGAGAGGAAGACGCTGGCATGAACAGTGCAACCACCCATCAGGAGTCCTCTGAGTCCCAAGAAAATCAACTAAAATCCCTTTTAAGTATAAATCTCACCTTTTGAAAGAGGGTGACTGCAAGTGGCCAAGAGAGTGGAGAGGGGCAGTGCTTGCTGGAATATAGCCAAAGGCTGTATTGAAGTTTGGATGAGGGTTTTTTGCTGGCTTTGGAGTAGTAAATTGTGTTACATAAAATCTGCTAGCCTGTGGGAGCAAACTTGAATTGGAAAGAGCTTTCCTGAAGAGAGTGTGCTGGTGGTCTGACCTGCTTCTGTGGTGAGGGAAAGTAAGTACCGAGGCAAACTGTGTTCTAAGAAGCTGGGGAGAAACATAATACCTAGTTTGTGGTGCCTCTTTGGGATGTACAAAGAGGAGTAATTGAAAATATATAATTGCTTCTTGTGAATTTGGGGTATAAAAACAGAACACAAAATGAACAAATATTGACTGTATAAAGCAATATCCTTTACATATTTGCAGATATGCAGGAGTTTAAAGAGAACTTAAATATTGTCCTATTTAAGCTATTTTAATAAAAACATAAGAAATCAATTATTTGCTGCTACCACTTTGTTAACAGGAAAATTATATTTTATTTTCTGTTTATGTATGAGACAGATAAAGGGTAAATTGGCTAGAAGAAACATAAATTGTAAAACAGTGACTTTATGTACTGGAATGTATTCAGATGCAAAAGAAACTAAGGGAAAGAGAAATGTCCCTTTCTTCTTTCCTCAGTTTCTCCTGTTTACTACATCGACATCAGATATTTACAACACTAAGTAAAATTCATTGGGTGGTTGTTATTTTTCAGCTGACACTGTCCCCTTACAAATATGAAACCTTCAGTATCTTAACCATTAGATGCACTAAATAGTTTCTAAAGATGCCCTAAACCAAACAAAAAATTCCACTTAACTTTGTTTTAGTTTTCTTTTTGTAGTTTTGGGGACTATGCTAAAATTTTGCTAGAATATCCTTGCACTTGCTGTAGTCAAAATAAAGATCAAATGCATAGTGAGATGTAGCCTAAGATATCGTTCAGCCTGTAAATAAAACGCTTTGCCCTTCTTTTCACGAGACTTGCAGCTTCCTCAGGCCAGGGATTTCCTGTGGGGCACAGCTAACCCTGCTGCAGAGGAAGCTTGCTGCTTTCATTGACTCTTTGTTTCTGAAAAACTGGTATTCAGTGACATCCATGACCACAGAATGTGAGTCCTTTAGTCCTTTGCTTGCTAAATGAAAAGACTGCCTCTGCTATGCTAATGCAAGTGTAATAAGGAGATATATTTCCTTTTTTTTTAATATTTTGCGCAAAGGCTCGGGCAACACAACTTTTTATACTGTTGGATCTGTACATCCCCTTTGGTATGTTGCTTCTCAAGGTGAGAAGTACGGACAGCCCTTGAGCTTCTCCAGGCACGGCCAGCCCATGGGCAGCACAGTGGATGGGGCAAGCGTCATGAACTTAGCCCATGTCTCCAGTACGTCCTGCTTTGCTTTACCTGCATCAGTTTTGACTAATTTTCAACTGCTGTGGGCAGCACGTTGCTTGTAAATCCATCAGGTCTTCACAATCATTCCAACCCTTTAGGTTATCAGCGGTTTTGCGGAAGCAAATAGTCTTAGTTCATGAAAATGAAGATCTGCAGCTCCCTAGTAAAGTATCCAACTCAAACCAAACATACAGGTCTAGGTTTGCTTGTGCCTTTCTTTACCTAGACAAGCGGCAAAGGTCTGCTTTGGTCATTATGCAGGGATTTTAGTCTGTAAAACTTACGTGGCTTCTCAGGCAGGGATCTTTACTGCTGTTTCACTTAACCAGTTAAAGCTTTTTGAGTAATCATATCTGGGGTTTTTGATTTTGGTTTTTTTCTTGAAGGTTCTCTGTGTACATTCAAAGGCCAACGCAAAAAATCAGCCCTATTTTCAGACAACAATCTGTTTTCACCTCTGTAATTTGCACTTAAGACCTTGGCCTACTTCTGACCTTATTGCTTCTAATTGGTAAGAACATATTTCCAGTGTTCCTCTTAAGATGATCTGCTGGTCTAATTAGCATTGATATATTTAGCATGTATACACGTTTGTACCTCTTCATTAGAGCTAACGAGTGTCAATAAAAGGCAGCTTTGTTTTAGAAAGAAAAAGAGCTGGGGGGGAAAGCTTTCTACAAACAGTGCTGTAGTCTGTGATGAATTGGGTGTAACAGTGGAGAGTGGCAGAGGTGAAGCAGGCTGTCTGTTAAACAGGAAACGAGTGATTAACATTTTTTGTCCTACTGATCATAATTATTCCCACTGGCTGAAAAAAAAAATAAACACCGCTTAGTCTCTCTTTACTATAGCTGCAGAATAAAATTTTGAGCTATTAGTCATTCTGGCATTGTATGGATGAACTGCTACTTTATTACTCAAATATTTTTTTTTTTCGGTTTAATAAGCTTTGCCTATAATTGTGATTCATGTTTTCCTTGCTGTAACCTGCTTTTGCTCTGCATTTGAGGACAGCTTTTCCTCGGACCGTTATGGCTGTGCGGTGTCTGCGTCCCTGCAGAGTCACATTCCTGGTCACTGCATTAGAGCCCACGGTGAATAATTGTAAAAGGGCTTCCTGCCCAGCACAAATCACAGCAGCCTTCCTCAGGGTGTGCTGCACTACAGATGATTCCAATGCTTTTAACCCCTCTGATGAGCACACCTTAGCAGTGGTGCACGGTGCTCACCTCGGCTGCACTGTCATTCACTCAGTCTGGAGTTGGCATGATACAGGTGTTCCTCACCTTTCCTGATCAAGAGATGCAGGCTCTTGTACGTGCAATGGCCAGTGTTTTGTGGGACTGGTTGGAAAGACTGATTATTTCCCTGACCTCTGATGTTTTATTAATTGAATCCTTTGCCAGCTTTTCTGTGATAGCACCTGGGTCTGCAGTCAGGTCACTCAGGTTATTCACGAGTCCTCCTGCTTTGCTGGTTTTGTGTTACTGACGTAATTACACAGGCTGCTTGTGAAGGCCAGAGGTCTGGAGTGCTTAAGGAGAGCAGAGAAGAAGCCCTAGTTTTAAGGGCATCCTGACTTTGTCCTCTTCAATGAGGCCTCCTTGTTGGCTTCCCATGTCACTGGTGAACTCGGGAAATGCTTCTTCATCATGAGCTGTATATGTGCATAGATATATATGTTCCGTATTTGTGGAAAACAGAAATGTTTATTGACAAATACGGAACCCTTATATTTTTCAAACACTTGTTTTCCATCTGTTGGAATAGAAAGCTTGCAGCATCAGTTTTGTAAAGGCAGTATTAGAATTTGCCTGGATCACCAAAAATAGTTATGCCTGCTGTCTTTGAATTTTTTTATCTGATATTTATTTCTTCCCTTATTTTCTACACTTCACAACTTTTAATGTTGTGATAAATGAAGTTGATAAATGAAGCCATCATTTATCCTGATGGCTATTTGCTTTTTTTTTTTTTAATAACACTGTGGTGCCTTCTTATTGTTGCCTTTCTTTCACCTTTGAAAATGGATAGGTTTTAGACAAACCTGTTGGCTATCTTGGTTTCCCAGATGATTTTACCAGAGGGACGAAGGTCCATTCAACAAACTTTATTTAAAAATCTCGTGTTTTTCATGTGCATTTTTGTCTCTTGTTTTTCCCAGCCAGTGTCACGTAGTTTCCTCGGCTTTGAAATCCTAGCAAATGTCTATATATTTGGTGTACACTGTGTTGATGATACATCATGCCTGTATTGTGCTCATAGAAATAACTGTAGTTACAAAACACAGTACTGGCACTGATGTAGGTGATGGTTAACCTGGCTGTGGCCCTGTCTCTTCAGAGGTGCAGAAAATGTAAGAACGGTTAAAAGTTTTGGTTGGGGTCATCATACGTGGAACAGCATCCAGGTGTGTGCGTGCCCTCTGTGCACACTTGACATACTGTGAACCTTGTTTACGGTTTTTGCTTTCATTCTTTCTAAATGCCCGTGTAGGGAGAGTAGGCAGTGTTATCATCTCGTTAGAAATGTCCAAACTGCCATTATGGAAAAGTGCTTCCAAGGAGTCTACCTCGAATGAGGAAGAGGATATGGCAATTGGGAATTATTCAAATACCTGTCAGCAGAGTTGCCTGCTCTGGCATGTAAGCATGCATAGCCAAGTCTTAAACATCAGTGTCCGAAGCTGGGTATGCATTTTCTGTTCCTGCATGTTACCATGATCCAGAGAAGAAAACTTCAGTGGCTGAGAAATTCCCTCCAGTCCCTGGTGGTAGCAGGATGCAACCTGGAGGATGGCCAAGCACCTTCAGTGTTCAAAGTTTTTTAGTCTTGGACAGCTATGAGAGGGAATCACAGAATGGTATAAATCTGTGAACTTGAATGCAGAATGTACACGACTGAGATTAATGCCACTGACATACGGCCACAGGAAAGCCCCTCTGTGTTCAGGAGGCATGTATAGCAACTATATAGCAATAACACACACTCCGTCCTGTTCTTGTACATTCATGCATGGAAAAAGGGATGCATTGCTGAAATCTTACCGCATGGAACAGTTTATGGAAGTGTCTCTGTGTTTGGAGGTGGTGTTTCATGGATGGTGGTTTGGGAAAGACTCTCACTATGCTACCCCATGTAATGGAAAGCACAGAGAAACAGTGCAAGGGCCCTCTAGGAAGAGAGAAGTATTTCTTCACTTCTTCCAGTTGATAGTTCTTAACTGTTTAACAGTGCAGGAGAAAAAATTATGTCAAACAAAAGCACCTCCCCAGGAACAAAGGACCCAGAAAAGCATGACCAGTTTGAGAGGAAATCCTGCCCTTCCACCTTCATGCAGCTGCAGGTGGCAAGTTTCCAGCATCTTCTAAATATGACTCTTTGACCTGAGGCTAAGTGACAGGCTTTCTGTCCATACTCTTACTGGACAACAGAGAAGGTTTCTGAGCTGTAATAAAAAAAATACCACAACTGGGTGGCAGAATTAGCTGTTTCATTAGTGTTTGAGGCCTCTGACACTGCAGCCAGATGTGTGGTTGTGTTGGTGAACATCGTAGTGTCAGGAGCCTTTCCGAGAGAGAAATGTGTGCTGTCTGTAGACCAAGTGCTTATGACTGTCCAGCACCAGCTCTGAGGCAAATCCAAGATCAATGTGCAGCATTGGCATCTGAACTTTTTGTATTTCATAGTTATTAGGTAACATAAACAGGATTGCCTTACACCAGACTGTTGTACCAAAGGAAATTCTGGTAGGTCTGGAGTTACCAATGTTTTCTTTCCTCCTTGGCCTCTTCATCGAAGCCCCTGTAAACTTGTCAGCATGGTTGGAAACCACAGCAGAACGGGTGCAGGCGGTGTAGCTATTGCAGGCAAGCCTGCCTGTTTTGCCAGGCATGATCTAACTTAGCCTTGGATAGATGCCACATGGTGCCACTTGCCATGGATAGCCCCTGTTGCTGCTGTCCGGCTGTTAATGCTGAACGAGCTGTGAGCAAGTGTGCTGGAGAACTTCCTGGCCTCTGCACACTTTCCTGGGAGTGTTAATGACTTCTTTTTAGGGTGGTGCTTGCCACTGGCACTCCGAGAGGAGGATGATGCAAACATCTGGACCTGCTGTAGAGCCCCTATACAAAGACCTAGGGAGACAGGTCGAATGTCTTCTGTGAGAGCATGTGGAAATCCTGGGGTCGTCCCTTCTCTGCTGCAAAACTTTTGCTTTGGTGTTGTCTCCACAAGGAGATTGCACTGGCTCAGAAACCTGCTGTAAGCTGTCAGTAACAGGATGTGCTACCACAGCTGATGGTAGAACAAGCTGGCAACTTGTGTAGACCATCCCCTTGGATGAGGTGTAGAAAGCAGTGGACTCCTGGGATGTCGTCTGAATGAAAACTTTGTGGGCAGTCATTAGACTGTTAATTTTAATGGAAATCCTTGACCTGTGTGTTATGGAAGCAGTGTTGCTCCTATGGCCTCCCAGTTTGTTATGACAGAATCTGCTTCCAGAGGCCAACTCCTGCCTTTGTTACTAGTTACTTGTGAATCTCCCTGAGATGCCATGGTATTCTTTATTGCAATGCTGTCAGCATATGCACCTTGGTAGCAAATACATTTGTTTTTGTAAAGTATATTGATTGTCACATCCATTCCTCACTCTCCCTTTTGGTCGCTATCATGGCACTCCGGTGGGATGAGTGCTGCTGTGCCCATGGATGAAAGTATGAAGGCGGGAAAGACCATGAGCATTTGCAGGTGCTTTTACAAATTTGGGGTCTTGCAGCTCCCCAGATAATCACAGATCCACTGCTAGGTCCTGCTTGTAGAGGTTTCCACTTGGGTGAAAGAGGGGCTCTGCTTCCCTCTGCTTTTGGTGCTCCAGGGTCTGGGGTGGAAGAAAGATGGCTAGTGTCACTGTATGGTCTCTCTTCAGTAAGTACAATGTTGTCAGGTTTAACAGAGCAACTGAGTTTTCAGATGTTTAGTAAAACACCAACCCAATTCACTAAAAAAATAATTAAATACCACAACTTCAGTTTTGATAGGGATATAATTTTTCTCAGCAATCAGTCAAGTTTAACTTATATTGCGTGTTTTGCTATTTGTATCTTGGGTTTAAATACAGTATTGGATATCGGTAGAGCTGTTGGAAATGTCAGAAGTACAGCTGAATGATATAAATATGTAAATTCAAAGGAATAATTTTCTTGGCTTCACGAGTTTTATTAGCCGGGATGTGCTCTTCACATTGCACGTAGCTGATACGGGTTTTGCATATTTTGAGTCTTAAATCGGAAAGTAGCAATAAGCATATCCACAGTTCCTAGTCTGAATGCTGAAGTAAGTTTGCTTTATCTCAGAGGCAAAAACTCAATCTCAGGAAGCACTCCACAGGTGGCAGCAGTCCTGCTGCCATCCTGACCCAGATTTTGATAAAATTCCAGCGCACTTACGGTCAGTGCGATCTGGCATGAACTGCCGCTGTGCAGAGACCCGCCTCAAAATGCAGACGCTAGCTTTTGGAGTCATTCAGGCCAGGTTTTGGGAGGCTTTGCTTTGAAGTCCAGGTGAAACCCGTGGCTGAAGGCATCTCCGCAGCGTGCTGGCGCTGGTGGTGCCGCCGCGCGCCGCAGCCGCTGACAGCTGCGCCATTCCTCCGGCTGCCAAGATCCACTGCTGAAACTATACTTTTTTATCAGGTCATGTTTGCATCTGGCAAGGATTTGTAGACACAACATCATTAACAGCAGTGCATATTTTTACAAGATTTACCTCTTCAACACTTTTTCCAAGTTAGTAAATCATAGCTTCTTTAATGTCCTGCTGGCTGCGTGAAAAACAGGAATTTATGTAACAAGCTCTGGGCCGCAAACCTTTTCCTGTTAGGAAAATTTTTTTTTTCATTGCTGGCAGAGTTAGGAGACAGCTCTGTTACTCAAAGAGCGACCTCAAATGTCCTCAGTGCAATAATACCAGATTATAACATTTTTGATGACTAAGGAATAGCAGCGATTTCTTAAATATTTAACACTTGTGTAGCAGAGAAGAGGGAGCTGAGCCTATCACGGTGTTTTCCCTGACCGATGTTTTTGATATGTCTATTTTGATAGTAAACAGTGATCCTGAGCCAACCGGGTATGTTTACAAAATACAGTAAAAAAATGAACTGGCGCAGGAGGTTTTTTAATCAACAGCCATGCTGAGCAACTTTCTTGCGACATTTCTAGGGCTGGACTTGTGTCAGCCACAGATTGGGCTGTGGCCCTTGAGTGAAAACAACGTGCTGCGCCAGGCCAGCCTCACAAGGCTTCTCAGCCAGCCCCTGGGGCTGTGGGCAAGTCCAAAGATGGATTTCCAGGCTTACCCTCCCTATGTGGTAGCTGCACCTGGTGCAAATAAAATTCCAAGGCCTTCCCTAGCACCCCGTTGCTAGATCAGAGATGGTATTTCAATTGTTAGGTTACCTGAAGAGATACAGTCCTACTTTATAGTTTCTAGGAGAATGGCTTCTTTTCGAAATTGAGTAAGGAAGCACTCAAATCATAGAGTCATCATAGTCATAGAATGCTTTGGGTTGAAAGAGACCTTAAAGATCATCTAGTTCCAACCCCTCCTGCCGTGGGCAGGGATACCTTCCACTAGACCAGGTGGCTCCAAGCCCCATCCAGCCTGGCCTTGAACACTGCCAGGGGTGGGGAATTGTTGTTGGTGTCTGTTTGACTGGGATAACTTGTAAAGATGGTTCTTTGGAAGAGAGGTTGGAAAGGCTTCTGAGTTTAGGCACATAGTTTGACTCAGTGCTGTGCTGGTTGAACAGTCAGTGCCTTGAGGCTATGCTCTGCCGTCTTCTGGTATTTAGGGAGTGTCTTGTGCCCCTGTTTGGGGTGAAGCTGCACTTCTAGGGGGCATAGTCTCAAGTCAGTAGCGCCTGTAAGGTGTTGCAGGACTGTAACACCTCCTTCCTTGCTGCCGTCATCTACTGAAGGTCTCCTCTTTGATCCCCGAGTAACCGCTTCTGTTGAGCTCTGCAGATGGCCAGTCCTGCTTTGTCTGTTTGGCTTTCCATGGTCCAAAACATATCATGGCTCTTGCAGGGAATTTGAGCCTGTTGTCTCTGGTTTAAGCCGTGAGATAACTGCGCCTGGCATGCCTACTTAAAATCTTTGCTCCTTTTCTTCTGTCAGTCAGATGTATAGGGAGTGGGGAAAGACATGCATCTTAGAAAGCAGATGTAGAAAAGTGAAGGTGAGGGAGGATATTTCTGAAGATGCTGCTGTCACAGGCAGCACTCTGAGCTGGGAATTCAGCAAGAGCAGCCAGGGACCAGAGCAGTGGCTGTGTCCCTCATCCTCTGTATTTCTTCACAAGGCATGCTCCATGAGCTGCACCATCCTCATAGTTTGGTGCCGTAGTGGGTGTTGGTTGTCAGGTTGAAAACTTGAGAGAAGATAGATGGGAATTAAAAGGTAGGAAGACAGGAAATAAAGAACAAGGCTTCTGTAGGTCAGGCAGCCATTTAGTGTTTCGAAATAATTGCTGGCATTTGGGTGAAGATCAGCTTTACCCTAGTGCTTTCTGGAAACAATCTGTTCATTTTGGCTCCCCCAGAAGTTTCTTTAGACAAGTTGCTAAAAATTACTGTGAATGGAAGGCAGGTAGTGAATTACTGACTTCTCTGCCGTTGAGGTCTAATTTATGGTTTACACATTTATTTCATGTATTGTTTGTGGTTCCCTCCTCCTTGTTCTGCATGAATTACAGTCCTAGCATAGACCATGGTACTATCTCACTCTTCTGTTAACATCTGTGGCTCCCTGTTTCAGCACTCCTTGAACTTGTGGCCTTTTGTTAGCAATTGTGTCAAGATACAGGAAAACTTTTCTGTTGATACAATGTTTTTTACATGTGCTCAGCAGAAAATTATATGAGGAAAAATAGGTTTATCTACAGCTTGGTAATGCAAAGATTAGTCTCTTGTTAACAGGTCAGCCTGTGGCCTTCCATTTTGGAATTTTTTTTTATTCCTGTGTCTGTATTTAAGAACAAAACATGAAACATTACTCATGGCTGAGCAGGTAAAAAAAATCTCCAGTACCTCTGGTCATTCTTGGCACAAGGTATCTGGTGCCCTCAGGCATTTGAAGAGTCAATTTTGCATATTAAAATGTTGGTTTTGAAAGAGAAAGATGGTTTTAAGACTGAGGGTTTCATTACAATCTTGTCTATGCTCTTTATATTCCTTTATCTTCTGTGATTTCTTAGGCAATCTATGATGTTTAGTTACAAAAATTAGAACTTAATCCTCAGCTGCTTTTCAATTTGTATTTTCTCATATAACGTAAGTGATATAAACCTCACTAATGCTCAGTGGCAATAGTGACAGTTTGTGTGTCTTGTGTCTGTAGGGTTTTGGGATGTGCACATGAGAATCCATTATAAGAACCACAGAACATGATCTAGCGTTCCTGAACTTTGCGTAAAATAATAATTTTAAAAATCCATAAATACAGTCAGGTTCACTCATTAGACGACTTACTTCAGTCGTCTTCTTTATCTCCTGGCTTATTTTGCCTCCTTGTCATGGAATTTTTATTTCCGAACAGTTCCTGCAGTTTTATTTAACTTTTTACAATGTCAGATGTGATCGAGGCAGATGACAGACAGATTGACATGGCGACTCTTTGCAAGCTTGTTTCAGCCAGTTTAGAGCGGTGAGCAGATAAAAGATGTTTCCAGGCTGGCATGTTTTCTTATTTAATGATTACCCCTGTGTTTTCTAACAAAATGAGAGTATGCTTACAAAAGGAGGTATTAGTATGCCATAAAAGATGCATGTCTTCTCCATTTCTTACATGCTATTCTGTTTTTCAGAATTCAATCCGTCACAACCTGTCTCTGCACAGCAAGTTCATCAGAGTGCAGAATGAAGGAACGGGGAAGAGTTCCTGGTGGATGCTCAATCCTGAAGGAGGGAAGAGTGGCAAATCCCCTAGGAGGCGAGCAGCGTCCATGGACAACAACAGCAAGTTTGCCAAAAGCAGAGGCAGAGCTGCCAAGAAAAAAGCAGCCCTTCAGTCTGGTCAAGAGGGAAATGGTGACAGCCCCGGATCACAGTTCTCAAAGTGGCCTGCAAGTCCCAGCTCTCACAGTAACGATGACTTTGATAACTGGAGTACATTTCGACCTAGAACAAGCTCTAATGCTAGCACAATTAGTGGAAGACTTTCTCCTATTTTGCCAGAGCAAGATGACCTTGGAGATGGGGATGTGCACTCCATGGTATACCCATCATCAGCCACCAAAATGACTTCTACTCTACCGAGCCTTTCAGAGATGAGTAGTTCTGAGAACATGGAAAATCTTTTGGATAATCTCAATCTCTTGTCACCTAATACATCAATGACTGTGTCAACCCAGTCCTCATCTGCCACCCTGATGCAGCAAACACCAGGTTACTCATTCGCATCCTCGACCACAAGTATAGGTTCACCAAATCCTGACTACAGGAAATTCACTTACGCTCAAGCTAGCATGAACTCTTTGTCCCAGATTCCTCTGCAGACTCTCCAAGACAGTAAATCAAGCTACGGATCGATGAGCCAATACAACTGTCCTGCGGGACTTCTGAAGGAGTTACTGACTTCCGATTCTCCGCCGCACAACGATATCTTGGCATCAGTGGACACTGGTGTTTCCCAGGCTGGCGGCAGGGCGCTGGGCCAAAGCGTGCTGATGGTCGCCAACTCGGTGATGCCGAATTACAGCAGCCAGCCACCCCACAACAAAATGATGAACCCTAACGCCCGCCCCCACCAGGGACATAACCAGCCAGCACCTGCAGTCAATGGCCGTGCCTTGTCACACACAGTGAACACCATGTCACACACGTCAGGGCTAAATCGCCTGTCGACAGTGAAGACTTCGTTACAAGTGCCTATGAGTCACCCAATGCAGATGAATGCCATGAATCCGTATGCCCCTGTTAACAGTTGCAATGGCTACGGGAGGGTGGGAATTGTTTCCCTCCACCAGGAGAAGCTTCCCAGTGACTTAGATGACATGTTAATTGAACGGTTGGACTGTGACATGGAGTCGATTATCCGTAATGACCTTATGGATGGAGAAACGTTAGATTTTAACTTTGACAGTGTATTGCCTAACCAAAGTTTTCAGCACAGCGTAAAGACAACCACACACAGTTGGGTGTCAGGCTAGGATGTAGTAGGAGGTAAGCTGTGCTTTTTATAATAAATCTGCAAAACAGCTAAAGGGAAAAGAAAGAAATGTCAAGATGCTTAAAATCTGGGAGTTCTTCTGTGTTGGCATGTGAACTCCCTCGGTAACAGTCAGTCACTTTCCAGTCCTTTGTTAGTTTGAGAATCAGGTTTGCACTGATGCATTAGGACTGTCAAGTACCGACTTCTCTTACTTCACGTGGAGCACTAATGTTTTGTCATTGATGTTTCAAACAAAAAACTTGCTGGTAACTAGCCAGCAATGAATACATTTTTTTCCCCATTTAAGGTATCTTAAAGCTAGCTTGAGCATATTTTAATAGATTTAGTCATCTGTTGTGAATGTTAATTTGTTCTTTTTGTTGTTTTTTCTTTCTTCCTAGGCTATGGTTAAATTCTCCAGACTTGTCTGACAGCAGGAACTGAGAAAAGCAGTACAAAGATGTCCTTCACCTTTCTTTTTAATTTTCTTGACAAAGCTGTGCGCACGCACTAACTTTTTTGGGGGTCTTTTTTTTTTATTTCTTTTTTCTTCCTTCCGTCAGAGTTGGCAGCAGAGAAAGTATTTTCCTGTACAGGATGTTTGCCCAAGGTTTGCAGGTTATGTGCTGCTGTAGATAAGAACTGTGCCATTGGAAATTTCATTACTCTGAAGTGCCAAATTCACTACACCATATAATCACAGCAAAGACTCTTACTTACATCATGTTGTGCTTTCGGTTTTGTACAGTATGATCTGTAGAAGAAGAAGTGTTTTTTAAGACTATCTGTTTTGGTCCAAGAAAAGTTTATAAACTTTTGTAAGAATACTGTGATGATCTCATGCCCTAAGTAAGTTTAACCTTCGTTGATGTTACCTGTGTTTTGATGAATTGAGATAACTGTGGACTTGCCTTGCAGCAGTACGAACTGCATTATTTTACTCAAAATTGCCACACATTTCATATGGGAATAGAATAGCCTGTTAAATACGATCCTACTAAACTCACTGACTATTCAAAGCAAACAGTAGGTTAAATGCCATTTGATAAGTTACCTGTATTCATGTAAATTTATGCAAGAATATATCTGGATTTCATTGTCAGATTAATCACTTTATTGTTGGGCTTAAGATAATTTTTGGAATACTTTCCAAGCTATTTTTCTTATAATTAAAATCTACTTTTGTTACATAGGCAACTTTAAAAAAAATAAATCTGAGATCTGGCAGCATTCATAACCTCTTCATTTTGTACAGTATTTTAACTGGATTAAGTACATGTTTTTATAAATTTCCCTAGCACTTGGGAGTGCTAATAAAGGAAAAGCTTAATAAGGATCTTGAATACAAAACATTTCTGTCCCTTTTTTTGTTGTGTGATGTATAAATATAAACAATGTTATGTTTAGATATATTTAATCAGTTTTATATATGCATTTTTAGAAATGTCATCTGCTTCTATTATCATTTTAACTCTGACTACCACAAAGTGTTAAGTATTCATTGTTAAGATGCTTGTACAATGCTTCACATTTATATTTATTTCATGGAGGTCTCATAATGTTTGTGCGCTCAAGAGCAGGACCTTTTGCGGAAAATTGTAATTGTAAAATTAATGACAAAATTGTCATTTGTCTTAATTAGCACTAGTTTTAGGGTTCATCAGTGTTTCTGTTGTAAAGCAGTAGATTTGAGGAGGTAAAAATGCTACATTTGAGTGGGAGACTAAAACTTTGACCTTATTGCAGGAAAAAAGTTACCTTTTTTTCAAAAAGAAAGATAAAGTAAGTGGCAAAGTTACACAAATGCATAAGGTTTAGGGTAGGGGAGAGCATTAATAACAGAGATCCTGTTTCTGTGGAAAAGCCTGCTCTTGCTGGAGTAGGCACACTGAGAGCTACCTGAGCATTTTTGGGAGTGGGTCTTGGAATAAATGATTCCTGATTTTTTGTAATTGCATGATGCAGTTTTCATGGATGTGTGAATAACAGGCCTCACCTGTCTTTTCACTGGTTGCTACACAACATTTGTGTTACAGAAATCCTTGGAGCTTTTTTATGCGCTGACAGAATTACCAGCCTTTTTGCTAGGGCTGGCTGTTACGAAGCAGGAGAGAAACAAATATTTTTACATTGATTTTTCTTTTGTCTAAATAGCTCACAACCAGAAAATGTCCTAATTGAAACTCATCTTCCCTGTAGTGATGGCGTATGGTGGAGAAGGAAACGGGACGTGCCAAGTAAATGAAGTTTAGTAACAAGCCATATATTTAATGATCCTGTTATGAGTTTCCTAAGGCTCTGCAATGTATTTATTGATGTACTAGGATTCAGCTCCCTGTTGGGCTTAAATCACTACTAATTACAGCTGGTCCTACTTTTTTAGATATGCTGTTACAGTTGTCAGGCAGTTCCAGAGGCTGATGTGATACAGCATCTTCCCCAGCGTGAAATTGGTCTTTGAACTTGTTCTGAGCAAAATCAAATGTTCTTAGTGCCAAAGCCTCAATGAAGCCACCTGCTTTTACAGGCAAGTATCTCCAGTAGAATCTTCACCGTCAAATGCATAATCTCTGAAACATGATAGTAAATTCTGGCAGTGGAGCAAGTGGAGGGCTCATACAGGGGTTTCTGAAGATCATTCTGTCTGCTGCATGTGCAAAAATGTTTGCTCCCAAACAGGCACTGATACATACAGGCCAAAATATTCATAAAATCCACCTCTGCATGCAAAGAAAGCAGTAATCAATGCTATACTGCACAGGCATGCAGCTGAACATGCTACATTTAACAATATACCTCCTGTTTATTATTTACTGCTACTGTATAACTTCCTGTAAACATATTTTATTCATTTCGTCTTATAACTATGAATAACATAAATGTAGCCTTTCCCTAATTACAGCAGTCTGTAGAAAGCCCTTTTAATTATTGTGAGAAAACGGTTTTAGGTAATCAGAGATTTGGGCTGCATGGCAAATTTGGCATTTTTTGGGGTTGGGTTTTTTTTTAATTTCGAGGGGTTTTTTTGTTAATTTGTTTGGGGATTTTTTTGTTTTTGTTTTTGTTTTTTTTTTTGTGGTGCCATTCTAATGTTTTGCAATTGTAATTCTGGAATACTGTGAAGTTGGTGAAGGAGCATGTTGTCTGCCTTGAAAACAAACATTATGTGACCTCTAGTTATAAATCCTTTTTCAGTAAAAGTACCAAGTTTCTGGAGTAACTTAGTTTGTCAGAATTGTTGTAAATGATTGGTTTGTGAATTGTGCAGATGATCTTACCTATGCAGCCTTGTTTTTGACTTTTCTCTGGTTTGTACTGTTATTAAAAGTTTATTGTATTATAGAGCTGTTCAGATATTTTAAATATAAAGATGTATTGTTTCCATAATATAGCTATATGATATATGTTTAGGTAGTAGATGCATTAATTGGAAAGCTCTGCTTTGATAAACTGACAGTTTGCCTACACTTATAAGCAAAAATCATGTTGCTTATTATTGGCTTAAGTCAACAGAGCATCCCTGAGAAGTTAAAATTGGACCAATTATAAAGCAGTATAAAATTTGCACTTGTTAAACCACTGGATGTATGTTAGTACTTTTTTATTTTTTTACTGATTTGAAATTCCTATTTTCATTATGAAATTGCTAGGATTCTTAATTTATGACTGATTTTAAATAAGGTATTCTCATTGTTATTATTATTATTATTATTTTGGTAATCGTAATGTAAGATGCAGCATGGTTTATGCAAGCAAAAAGCAAATTATTCGACATGAAAACTGGCCTCTTTTTTGAAGGTGTTCCACAAACCAGCAATATCTGAGAGATTGGCATGTACATACTGCTAGTTCTATTTGCGAGTGGTGTGACAGCTCTTCAACGCTTCACTGCTCTGACTTAGTCACATTGCAAAATTAAAATTCATATGTGGATATTTTCAGAAAAAGTGCCTGATGTACTTCTACAGACACATGAGAACAATCCCTGACAGTTTGTTGTATAAAGCCATAAATGTATATAAATTATGTTAAAAAGGTTTTGTGTCCTTTCTTGTATACAGAGAATGAGATTTGTACCAGGATTCTACTTGTGATTAGTAATCCTTCTACTGAGATGTTGTCGTAATCACTTTCCTCACCGTGTAATCTTTTTAATGATGATGATCCCATTTGGACAATCCTGATGGCATTAGCAATTTTATACAGAAAAATACCTCATTGTACCAAGTCTTGCCTGGCGAGATGATAACATGTTAATGAGCAAACACTAACTGCAGAATAGTTAACAAATTTTCCATTACTTGGTATAAAGGAATTTTTCTCTCTTGGCGTTGCTTCTGGATTTGGAACTGTAGCAGGTACAGGAACCTAATAGGGCTGTGTTACCAGTGTTTAATCACAACCTAGTGTGCTAAAAGTAACTTGTTTACAAGTCTTTGAGACTAAACGCAAGAAGAATCCATGCCTGACTCCCAGGGCTCATGAGACATCTTTGTGTAGAGATGCGTTGTTACTGGAAGCTGCACGAAGCAGCATCAGACCGTGTTGCCAGTGCTTCAACAAGCGTAGTTCAGAGAAAATGACAAAAAGTCCTGAAATCGTTTCAGAATGGGTATTTGTAAGTATAAGCTCTTAATAAAATTGCTATGACATGAGATGGTAATTAGTGTATCAGAATGTTATGTAATACATTATTAAAGAATAATAATTAAAAAAAGGGGATGTTAACATCCATCAAACGGCAGGAAAGAATTAGCCTTTTAGTCCAAATTACATGTTAGAACCTAATGCTATTAAATGTGGAAGAGAGCGGGCCCAAGCTCTCTTGGTCCTCTTTCCCCTGGTTTTTGCCTCTGCCCCTCCTGAAATCTGTACCTTTTCTCAGAGTAGGTTGTTTCCTTGCTGAACATTTGCCAGCCTGCCCGGTGCTGCTCCTTTTGCAGCCATGCTTTAGGCTGTGGCGATGGGAGCACTGCTGATGTGAGTAGGGAGAGCAGGAATGTCTTAATTTTTTTTTTATTTTATTTTTTTTTTAATTTAGATTGTGTTTCAAAACAGAGCTGGAAGAAAGGATGAGAGGCTGCCAAAACAGACAGCCAATAACACCCACGCCACAGTTGTCTTGTGAGGCCCAGATCCCTGCTTGCCTGCAGGTGGGGAGGGAGAGGGGTGGCAGAGAGCAGGCTCTGAATGAATTGCTGGCAAAAAAAAAAGCCAGTTTGATCTTAAAGTGAGCAGAGGTAGACTTAACATGAAAGAACTAATTGCACGTAAAAATAGAAATATTTAAAGATAGCTAAAAAATAATTTCTGCTTGTACCTTGCAGTTCCTTCTTTATTTTATTAGGAAAATTTTTTCTTCAGCGTATGTTTCGGAAGGGTTTTTGCATGTTAGGGGAAGCTGAGGATATCTTCCCTGACATTTTCAAAAGCCTGACTTTTGGAATGAGAGGGTTGTAAGATCCAAAGATACTCTCTTTGGGTGTTCGTGACGCTGTTTTTGGAAAGGATGCACATCTGATTGGTACATGACTAGTTACTGCTGTCAGGAGAGATAGTCAAAGCTTGTCTCTTGGGAAGGGACTGGCTAGCAATTTATGCCAATCTGGCAACAAGGGATTTGAATCTGCTGATCAAGCAGGAAAACCTCAAAGCATCTTTGAGCTCTGAGTCAGTTCTACATCATTGTAATAAACATGTTTTTGTGCAGAAACATGAACTACTATGTCACCTCAGTTGATAATCCAGTTAAAACTACAAATGACTTTAGGTCTTGCAGCCATTTATTGTGCAGCTGGTGTGCGAAGATGGGATTTGTGAAGATCCTTGGAAGGAATAACTTGCAGTGATCAGTGCCTGTGGTCATGCCCACTTGCTGGAATTGCATGCAAATCCCTGTTCATTACCTGATTATGTTTTGCTTGGGGTAATGTTCTGGCATGTGCCAAAATGATAGCTAAAATGAGGAGGCAGAGACAGCGCCCCATCTTATTTTGTTTTCTTCTTGCTGTTGGACCCTGGGGCATGCAGAAATTTTGCATGTATTTTTTGCAAGTAAACTTCTTGTGAGGGTGTTTATCACTGAGTTGATGGGAAGAGGGATGAGGGCTTTGTGCAGTGCAACTGGAGGAGCATTGCAGGAAGCTCCTGGTGGGTATAATAGGGCTGTGGAGAGAAGAATCAGACAAAGAGCTCATTCATAACTTGGAACCTCAGCATTTTACATCCTTCCTGTCTGCTCATCTGCAGTTGCTCATGCCACCCTTAAATGAAGAGGCTTTTCCAACCAAGGTGAGTTGAGTGTTGGTCTCTTCTCCTAAGTAACAAGAAAAAATAGGAAATGGCCTCGAGTTGCCCCAGGGGAGATTTAGTTTGGATATTAGGAAAAATTTCATCACCATAAGGTTGTCAAGCATTGGAACAGGCTGTCCAGGGAAGTGGTTGAGTCACCATCCCTGGAGGTATTTAAAAGCCATGTAGATGAGTCAGTTAGGGACAGGGTTTAGTGGTGG
This sequence comes from Melanocharis versteri, assembly GCA_013397845.1. Classification (NCBI taxonomy): domain Eukaryota; kingdom Metazoa; phylum Chordata; class Aves; order Passeriformes; family Melanocharitidae; genus Melanocharis; species Melanocharis versteri. The sequence goes on from VZTG01009142.1 coordinate 108,265, forward strand.
ACTTGGCAGTGCTGAGTTAATGGTTGGGCTTGATGATCTTAAAGCTCTTTTCCAAACTAAATGATTCTATGATTCTATGGTTGTGCTTCTTTCTCAGTACCCTAGAGTGGCACTACCTGAGCAGGCAACAGCCCAGACCTTGCACAAGAGCCTTGCTGGTTTTCCAGGGAACTATGTTTGGCAGGAATGTCTAAATTGTTTCTGAAATTCAATCAACTTCAGTCAAGTCAGCAGAGTTAATGGAAAAGCCCATTATAAAAGTGTATATGTGTTGGAAAGAGCAGGGAGAGATGAGAAATTCTGGGATAATGAAGTGTGTTAAGTGGTTGCTTTAAAGGCCGCAGAAGACTGGGTTTCTCTGGGGAGAGGGCCAGTGTTGCAAATAAAAGAGCTTTCTTTTTGTTGGATTTTGAAGTTGTGTCCAGTAGCAACCGCAGACAGCACAAAATCCTGGCCTGAATTGTTGCTTCAGTTTTTTTGACCAGGTGAAAACAAGTGGTGACTGTGAAACCCTGTGAGTACTGGAGTTTCATTTCAAGAGTCCAAATAAGTTACCACTTCCTGCTCCTCCCTTTCTTCTTCCTTCCCCCCACCAATTTACAGCAGTTGAGAGAAGTGTTCCTGTGTGGTTGGAGTTTTTTTATTCACCCCACTCAGAGTAAGTTGGACTAAGAAAGACTCTGTCTTTCTTTAATTCCCCACAGTGATGGCTGAGCTGTGCTAAGGAAGTTCTTTTCCTCCTCCTTTCTCAGCCCATAAAACAGATCTCTCCATTTAACACCCAAATGACCCTCAAAGCCAAAGTTCATTCCCAGGAGCCATCATCCAGTCCTGGATGGCTCCAGGAGGCCTTTGAGGTGGCAAGTTTTGTGTGCTTGTGGCTCTCCTGCTGGGGGGCTTCTAAATTGAAAATAGCCTGGAGATGACAGGGGAGTTCCTAGGAAGGGGGCTTGTCTTGGAGCCATTCAGCTGTTCCACCACTGGCCCTGTCCCACCCAGCCTCAGCCTCCTGTAACCCTCTCGCTGACACTTGTTGGTCTGCAAGGCAAAGCTTTCACAAGAGGGCTTTCTGAGTAGGGTTTCCACGTCTTGTTCTGCCCTGGGCAAACCCTTCTGGTATGAGCACATCTGTGTGGAAGTTTATTTTCAGCATAAAATAAGAAATACAGCCCTCTTTCCTACAGACTCCTCAGGCAGCTGACTGTCTCCATCTCCATGGTCCTGGTGTGGTAGGTACAGAAAGGCAGGAGCCTGCTGGTGACTGAGAAGAATGCCAGGGAGATGAGGCTAGTAGTGACTAATTCTGTTGAATATGCTGGACTCCAGCTGGTGGGGTCCTGTTGCTTAAATAGGTCCAGATATATTAAGTTAAAAAAATGATGATGCTAGTCTTTGCAGGAGGTTTCAGCATGTTTTGTGACTAGCTGATAAACCAGCAGATATGATTAAGTGTTGATAAATGTGGAATAATGCACAGGGAAAAGGGGAAAGTGAGTCTAGCACATATGGATCCTTAATGAACTGTGGATGAGGTGTTACCACCATGAGAAGGATCTTAGAGTCATTGAAAGGATTTCTTGGAAGTCTCAGCTCACAATTAGCTGTGGAGAAAAAAACCCACAGGAGAAATAATAGTAGGACTGGCAGAGTCCATAGCAGAGATTAAACAGCAGAAAGGATGAGTGAGGGTGGGTATAGTTGAGTGAGGTGATAGGGCTTTGTAAAACTGGGTGCTGTGGAGAAGGTAAATAGGAAGTGATTAATCAGTATTTCTTGTGACACAATTGGAGGCACCCAATGAAGTGATCAGGCAGCAGGTTTAAAACAAGAGGAAGTACTTCTTCACACAGTACATTATTAAAATCTGGAACTCATTGCCATGGGATGTGGTGGACGCCAAAAGTATAAATGGATTAAAAAAAAAGTTATACAAATTAATAGAAGATACGTCCATCAATGGCTACTAAACACAGTGGTCCGGATGCGGCCTCTAGCTCTGGAAGTCTTTAAATGGCCAGTCGCTGGAAGCTTGGAGCATGTACCAGGGAAGGGATTACTCTGTGGCCTGTCCCTTATGCTATTTTCTCCTCTGCTTCTGCTGCTGGCCACTAGCAGTGACTGGACATTGTTGTAAATGGACCTTTTGATCTGACCCCACAAGGGTTGTCTTCAGAGTCTTAATTATGCTGGGAATAAGTACAGCCAGAAACAGATGCCTGACACCCTTCTGTGAGGAGGTTTCAAACATCCACGAGTCCCTTCCCAGTTCTCTGTCAATGGTTGTGGACATTGGGGTGTCTTGCTTGGTACCTCTCACCGGGAGGCATCAACTGAGGTTATGCTCTCAACATATAAAGCTGTGATGTAACAAATGCACAATATCTGGTTAGATTTTTAAACTTTTGGGGCAGAAAAACCCAGAAATTTGTCAGAGGAAGACAGAGCAGGGAGAAACAAAGTATCTGTTAATCTCAAGCAGCTCTTCCCTAGCAGCTCTATGGATGCTGTGCTCAGGGCAGGGATAAGACAGTGTGTTACAAATCCATCCTCCCTCCCACACCCATAACTAAAGCACTACTTTTTTTTTTTCACTTTATTGGCCAGTGAGGAGTTAAAGTCGTTCATGTGGGCATTTGAAAACCTTTCAAAGGTACAAACTTTTCAAAGGTACAAAACAGTGATTAAAAATTATTTTTCTAGCAGTACTGGTCTAGAAGTAGTGGTATGTCAGTGTCAGGAGCTTCTCCAGCACTGATAGCCGAGGTCAGCCAGAAGAGAAATGTGTGTGAAATGTGCAGTTTTACCGCTTTTTAAAGATCTTAATGATGTAGAATGGAGTTCCAGTGGAGGACAGAACAACATTTTCTTGCCAGATCCATAGTCTGAGCTCTTTCCTTTGGATGTTAACAGAATGACGCCAGGCTTGTTAACTCACGGTAAGTGATTAAGAAATGCTGACCTAAAGATGAAGGAAAGGTAAGTCTTACCCTGCCCGGAGCTAAACCAGCCCATTATAGGACTTCATGTGAAGATACACTGAGTAGACATCACAACTGAGTCTTGAATGCCAGCAGCTATAAATACTGTGTGAGAGTGAATTTATGCTGTAGCTTACCAGTCAACATGCAGGAAATCACAGACTTCACTCAAGTGTTGAAAATATAATGCTAATGGACTACCATATGCATTGCAAACGTAGCTTTCTTTCCTTAGATCTGTGTCCAAAGCTGCTTCCTCTGTGAAGCTTTGAAATGTGAAGTCTGATCAATGCTGACTGTTCTCAAAACATTCAAAAAGAATTTTTAAGAAAGCTGTCACCTCTGTATGTTCCTCTTCAAGACTGAGTGGTTATTTTCTCTAAATTTCCACTTTTAAAAGAAAAGGCAGATACCTAAACCTCCATTAATGCAAACTGTAAGGTGTTTAAATTAACTTAATGTTTGGTACGTCAACTGACTGAAATCTGGACTTTTTAATGTATTTCAAATTGAATAATAGATAACCATGCATTTTATAAAGCAATGTTAGACTTTATTTTCAAGCAGATCCATTCCCTCTTCCCTGTCTTTTCTCCCCCACCTTCTCCTTGGTGATAGGTTTGGCAATGGTTTAGGGATGCCCAAATCATGGGTGCAATGGTTTAGGGATGCCCAAATCATGGGTGCAATGTCAGCATCTGGGCATCCAGAGTTCCTGTTTTTATTGGCATCAGCTGTTATTTAGCAGCTCTTCTTTTGTGCGCTTTGATGAGCAGTGTTTGCAAGGTGTGGAGCCCTTTCCAAACAGGATGAAAATATTCCTATTTCTGAAGAAGCTCGCAACTGACAATTTGTAGTAAGCAATAATTTTGTATGACTGGTTCTGGAGGCTTCTATGTCCCTCCTAAAATTTTCCTAGTTGGTCCTGAACCCTGTTTTGACTGCATTAGCCATTAGCAACGTTAAGATGTGTTGAGGTTATTATGAGAACCTCAGGAAGTTCTCTGCCACCCACTCCAGAAGCTGCGCAGATACTCTGAGGCTATTCCAAATGCAAACTCAAACATGTGAGCCTACTCTCTCTGAATACAGTTAATTTGGAGGTGATGTGTACCAACAATTTTTTTTTAAAAATTATTTTTATTTATTTTTTTTCCCCTCACGTGCAATGATCTGTTGGTATTTACTCAGTTGGTTACTGCAGCTTTGTGGAGAAGTTATGACTTCTTGCACCTCTGGCAGGGTAAAGGGAACCCAGAACATACCTAACCATGACAGCTTCCTTATTCACTCTCACTGTGCATCCTCATAATTTCACTGAGGAAGGCCTCATGATTCCATAGCTTAGGAGGCAATTGCATACCAACATCACAGTTGCCTTTTGCGCATTAGTTAACTGAGTGATGATACAAAGCTGCTGCTGGCAGCCAAGGGGATGAAATCCGGCTGGCAGATCTGCTGGCGCAGGGTCTCAGGCAGCCAGCCCTGCACTCTCTGCGTTCCTGGGGCTGCTGTGCTAATTGCTGGCATGTGACTCCTACCCACGGCGCAAGGGGAGAGCACGAGCCCTGGCCAGCCAGGCTTGCCTGTCCCATTGCCAAACCCACGGCTGCCCCCAGCTCCAGAGGCTGCTGTGCTTTAGGTAAGTCACTGCTGCTTCACGAGCTGCCCACGGAGAGCCCTGAGCCCTCCCTGCTGATGGCTGCGTGTGGGGCTCACAGTGGCACTGGCTTTATGGGGGTTTTTTAAGGGTTTGGTTTACCCAGTTGGAAGACACTCATAAAAGGGAGGATGTAGGGAGGATGGTCTCTGGTTCTGCGTGTTCAGGTTCTTAGAGGCTTTAGTGGTGCAGATGTAATAAATTGTGCTCAGCAGCTGCAAGAGCAACCTCTAACTTCAGTGGCACTGGAAACCATAGGAAAACAGCATCTGTGTTTACTAGGGATATTCTCTATCTGTTGAAAAGATGATCCAGTCCCCTAGGGAACTGTCATTTTTTTACAGCAGTACTGTTTTAAAAATTCATAAGTGAGATTTCTTTTAAGGTCAAGATACATTAACCATATTTGAAAATTATTTGCTTATTTCTCACTTGAGAAAGGATTCTGATGTACCAACAGGAACACATTTAATGACTTATTTTGACTTTTTTTTCAAGGCAAGACAAAAATATGACTCTGATCAGTGAATTTAAATTTTAAAAAAATCTCTATTGCTTCATGGTCTTTTAGTTTAAAGAAAACTCTGAAACACATTTTATCTATACATTTGAACAAGGCACATTTTAGTTCCTAGGTTTGTGTAGAGAAATAATTGACTTGCTTTTAACATGACAGAGTCCTAAAGAAATCCAATGTTGTGGAGCATAGATATAAACGTGCTCCTTAACAGATGATGGAAATCAAGGAGGGCTGAGCTTCTGCGTACCTGTTTTTTATTACATTCCTATGGTCCTCTGCTCTTTGAAGAGTTTTATACTCATGCTTATCAGCATTGTATGTGGCAGAATGGGGTCCCACCTGACTGAGTGTTGGAAAAACCTCCAGGAAGTCGTTTCTGCTTTGCAGCCTCTGTGGTCTTTGTTGTGAAAAGGGAAACAGGCTGGGAGAAGGTGAAACAAATAAATGGATGGAATAGCATGCTGGCAATCAGTGTTATCATCCAAGTCTTTCATATTTGATTTTGATGAGTTTAGGAAGAAAGAAGCGAAGGGGAATGAAAAACAAAGGGACATGAATTGCAGAAAGGAAGGAAGGTAAATGAAAGGAGATTGGGAGAGGAGAGGTGAGGGCCAGGTGGAGAAAGAAATGGCAAAGGACAGACTCTGTTGGTGGTCAGTGCAGAACAGAGAGACAGGGAGAGTTGTCAGTCATTGGAACCAGTGGCTGGGCAAGATGTACCTGGTCTGAGAGTTGCTATAGTGCAGAGTGCCAGCAAAAATTGCTGGGAGAGGATGTGCTCACTCACACGTCCAGGCAAAGCAGCTTCTCGGCCCGTTTGTGCAATGTGACAGTGTGTGGTCTTTCTGCCAAAGCTGATAAAGTAAGCCAAAGCAATGAGCTTGGTGGAGGTATTCATAGCTAAATGAGTAACTATGTGATATTACAGAGTGTATTTAAAGTCTCGTATAAAATGAATTGTCTGGACTGCATATGCTACTGGGAAACAGCTCCTTGAGGAGTCATTAATGGAATGTGTGTAGCTGATCAGGTGTGAACCGTAAACGTGAGCACATTGTCAGTCACTGGGAGAGTTCGACATCAGGTAGAGATGTTGTCAGTGCAAGCTTGGAACCAGTGGAATCGAAACGAGGCAGATGGCAATGGAAATGGAGGTTTTTCAGAACCAAAAGCAGTCTTTAAAAGACAAAATGTTTCCTGAATCCCTGGGGCTACAAGCAGGGATACAGCCTGGGCTTTGTTTCCAGAACATCAAACATGTTCTCAGTTTTTGCTAAATACATCTTTGCTTGCTATATCAGCTTCTATATCTATCACCTATTTGCTCACAGGGTTGGGGTGGAGCAGATGAATTTGTGGCGTGTAGGTAGACAGTCTCAAGAAAATGGTGGGTGCACGCACACCCCAAAGACCTGCTGTCAAGGCTGGTTTTCTTTAGGGAAACTGGAAATGGGATTCATCTAGCCAAGTGCTGAGTTTTGGGATGAGGCTGTTAGCTGTCTGCTCACCAGCAGTCACCTGCAAAAACAAACAGCTGGGACACACCTTTCAGCTCCAGCCAAACCTGACACCTTCTGTGGCTCCACACGTTGGTGACTACAGAGCTTCAGAGCCTCTGGCTACTTGTCCTGACCCTTTTGCTGACCATGCAGGGGAGCTGCTCAGGAACCGGCTCAGGGAGCTGACTCAGCCAAAACATAACATGCCAGAAAAGAGGTCTTGGAAATTATGGAGTTAGCAGCTGTGGCTAAGAGATGGAGCTGTGCTAGGTCAGCACTCCCTCCAAAGAAAGGCACAGGGAAACCCAGGCATTACTATCCAGCCTAAAAGGCAGGTGTTGAGACCTACACCACTGACTGTGCCTGGGAACACAAGTGATAGAGTGCTGGCCAAGCAAGAAAGCTTTCACTCTTGTGAAAGCCCTGAAGGATGATGCTTTAAATATTATTTCTTCCATGGCAGTTCAATTTTTTTTCTCTGCAAAGCCAGGTCCATTTGATTTACAGAACTACAAACAATGCTCCTGGTCTAGAAACTTTGGAATTATTCAATCTTTTTATGCTGTTGCCAACCTACTTCAGTTGAGAGTGACCTGGCTGCAACTAAACAAATGCTGAAGACAAAACCTTAAAACTGGAACATGGCTGTGGATTTAGCAGCTTAAATTTTCCAGCAAATGTAGTAAGGCATGTCTGACTTGGAGTCTAAACTTATTCCTGGCGTGGAAAGTCCCCAGTGCTTCTTTTTTCAATTGTGGTCTGAGAAGTGTAGCCCCATTTATGATGCCAGCCACCACATTCCCATTTATTTGAGAGTTCATGACGATTGACATAGCCTCTCTACCCACTCTCCCACCCTCTGGTAGCTCTGCTCCTCAGTTTAGGCCCCTACAGAAACTAGCACAAACCAACATATGCCTAATTTGCATTATAGGAAGATTTCTAGGAGGCCCTTTACTTTTAGACATGGATAAAGTAAGACTGTCTGTAGCACAGTCTGATGCTCAAATTTACTCTTAGCTCCTCATAATAATTTTGAAGAAAAAAGTCCCTTTTTTCCTTCAGGAGAAGAAGGTTGAGACTTTTTCCTTTTGCCATTACTTTCCTTTGGTTTTGGTCTGTGCAGTGTTGTTAGAATTTTTTGAGCCTGTGGTTGGTGTAACTGTGGATTTCACTGTCAGAGAGTTGGGCTTCTCCTTGTAATGGACTAGGGCTCCACAACCAGGTGTAGCAGGCTGCTGTTTCCAGTCCAACACCCTGCCCAAACTTTGGCTTTCATGGCTTTGTGGTAAGGCATGAGCATGCCCATAACACATGATACTTGAAATAGGTCACAGTTGTGATATTTTGCTGTGCTTTTATTAAACTGGCTGATGTCCCCAGTTTGAACTGTCTGGTTCTAGCAATAAAACTCAGCAGCTGCGAAGACTATCAGGTGCTGAGGGACCTTTAAGCATAGGTTAAGCCTGATGTCTTTAAGTCTGAGATGTTCAGCTTTGGAGACTTCATGCTATAAAACTGCATTTGTTGGAAAATTTAAGCTGCTAAATCCAGAAATGTGTTCCAGTTTTAGGGTCTCAGCTTCAGCATTTGTTTAGCTTCCAGCCATCTCACTTTTAACTGAAATGGGCTGGTAAAATTTAAAAAAAATAAAAGAAAAAATTACTCCAGACCTTCTATACCATGTCCCCAAAAATATGGGGCTACCTACCTATTTCACAGGAGATGCTGGGAAGTTAGTTAGTGACTGTTTATAAATATTTTGAGTTCCTCAGATGAAAATACATATGAATGCCTAAATATTGTTCCTACAGAGGCTGTTTACTCAGGCTAGAGCTTCCCTCTCGCCTTTGTGCACCATAAAATGGAGGTCTGTAGGTACAAGAGCCTTGCACGGGAAAACTGGAGTAGCCCTTTGGCCATCCCCTGATATTTCTGAGGAACTGGGCTGGTAAACACAACAGGTGCTTAAGCTAATTTGGAGTTTTGGACTCAGAGCAAACACAGGGTTAAAAAAGTGCCTAAAAACCTCCTTGTCTTGCAGTCTTTTTTTTTTGGTTTTGTTTTGTTTTGTCACCTGGCACTACGGGAAGTGACCAGACGTCCTCTACTCTGGGCAACTTTTCTTAGTAACACTATCCTCTCTCCATGTGTCAGCTCGACCATTTGTCAGTGGATTGGATTCTTGTTAGGCAGCTGTTCTTATTTGGTTTAACAGTGACCCAATGAATCTGAGTTTTCTGCTGGACTGAAGAGCAGATTTCACTTAATGGTCTGAAAATAGCCATGTCACTTTCTATTTCTTTTCCCATTGCTTTGTTATCTTTGTTCCTAGGGCTGCCAGGACAGTGAGAGTCCCAGACCCAAACTAGCACGGACAGGTTAAGCTGATTGTTTGCTTCTTGGTCACATATGGGGCTGTAATAGCCCTTGGCTGGATTTCAGAAACCAAAGGTGTGCAATTCAGTGGCAGCTCCACCCCAGACAGAGATGAGGGAATTATTCTCCCTAATTTACAATAACGAGAGCAAGCGTTCCCTCCCACAAAATTGCAACACAAGGTGTGAACTGGCCCAGGTAACTCCTGCCTTCCATTCGGCCTCTGCTTCTCACCAAGGCAGAACCTGAAGAGCACAAAAACAAGCAGCAGGTGTGAAGCTTTTTACTAGAGATGCTAGGCCAGCATTTGTAGGTATCTTCTTAAAAAATCTCCTTTTTTGCCAGGAGCATGGACAAACCAAGAACTGCTGGCAAGACCTTATGTCTAGTTACTGAGCAAAACAATTTAAATGGTCTTTTTTTTGTATGTTTCTGCTGTTGCTTCTGTCCCTCTGGGTTGAGGAAAATGGTCAGTGCTTCACAGGGGATCAGTAAACGATATCAACTAACTTTGCCAATTTTTTTAATGCTATGTCAATAAACTGGTGACTCTTCACCACTCTAAGTGTCTAGATGTAAACTGGTGCTGTGCTAAAGCAAGGATCTGCTTGGTGAATCATAGAATCACCGAATTATGGAATGGTTTGGGTTGGAAAGGACCTTAAAGATCATCAGGTTCCAACCCCTCTGCCATGGACAGGGATACCTTCCACTACACCAGGTTTCTCAGAGCCCCATCCAGTCTGGCCTTGAACACTTCAGGGACTGGGCATCTACGACTTCCCTGGGCAATCTGTGCCAGTGTCTCACCACCCTCACAAGAACTTCTTCCTAATATCTAATCCAATCCTACCCTCTTTCAGTTTAAAGCCGTTCTTCCTTGTTCTGTCACTGCATGCCTTTGTCAAAAGTCCCACTCCAACCTTCTAGCCTCTCTATAAGGTCTCCCCTGAGTATTTCCCAGGCTGAACAGCCCAAAGTGTTGTCACAAACATGGGTGTTTGTTACCTGGTGCACAGCACCAACTCACACACCAAGGCAAGCTGTTTCCACTTTTTAGTCTAGTTTGTGCAAAGTAGGGAGCTGGGTGGTAACCCATGAAGGGTTGGCTTCCCAGTCATCAAAGCTTTACACTATTTATACATTTTAACAAATGCATCAGCATTTCTTGGTCACAAATTACATAACTTTTTTATTAATTATTATTCAAACTCCCTATTTGTATTTACATCCCTTGCTTCCCAAGCCAATTAGTCTGCATTTGCAGTTCTTCCCTCCATCCTTCTGACTGATCATCTTCCTGGCGCTCCTCTGGACTCGCTCCAGCAGGCCCATATTCTTCTTTTCTTGATGGTCCCAGAGCTGGATGTAGCACTCCAGGTGGGATCTCACTAGAGCAGGGCAGTGGGGNTGAAGGGTTGGCTTCCCAGTCATCAAAGCTTTACACTATTTATACATTTTAACAAATGCATCAGCATTTCTTGGTCACAAATTACATAACTTTTTAATTAATTATTATTCAAACTCCCTATTTGTAGTTACATCCCTTGCTTCCCAAGCCAATTAGTCTGCATTTGCAGTTCTTCCCTCCATCCTTCTGACTGATCATCTTCCTGGCACTCCTCTGGACTCGCTCCAGCAGGCCCATATTCTTCTTTTCTTGATGGTCCCAGAGCTGGATGTAGCACTCCAGGTGGGATCTCACTAGAGCAGGGCAGTGGGGTAGAATCACCACCCTTGAGCNTGCATCAGCATTCCTTGGTCACAAATTACATAACTTTTTAATTAATTATTATTCAAACTCCCTATTTGTAGTTACATCCCTTGCTTCCCAAGCCAATTAGTCTGCATTTGCAGTTCTTCCCTCCATCCTTCTGACTGATCATCTTCCTGGCACTCCTCTGGACTCGCTCCAGCAGGCCCATATTCTTCTTTTCTTGATGGTCCCAGAGCTGGATGTAGCACTCCAGGTGGGATCTCACTACAGCAGGGCAGCGGGGTAGAATCACCACCCTTGAGCTGCTGGTCACCAAAGAAAGCGTTAGAAAGTCATCAACAGCCTGGATCCAAGCACACTGTGGTGAACAGGGATCTTCTGCTTGCTCATTTCTGGATCAAGATCCAGTCATAAATGTAAAAACTCTATATTTGTACACATACATGTGTTATATATTTACATATGTGTACACAAACACACATATGATGTTTATTTAAGCCTGCATAGTACTGCCATTGTTACGTGACAGTAGTCAGTGCACCAAGACTGATGGTTTAAATAAATGGGATTGCTCACGTGAAGAATCCAAGCCACCTTGCAAAAAATTTAGCCAAGCGTAGATTGATGGAAATCCAGACGGAAGCACTGCAGCAGCACTGCCTGACTGCCTGCATGATGCAGGCCATGGGACTTGCCAGAACAGCAATGCACCTTCTGCCCCTGATTTAGGTGCCTTTGCTGAAGGAAATCTACTCTGACTCTTTATAGGTTGTCCCAGTGCTGTCAAAAGTGAATCTGACCTCCAGTTCGGCTGGGTGGGTTATCTCCCTCCCAGATCCAGATCTCTGCATGAGGGGTATTCAAGATTGTTTCCCTCCACCCCAGATTCTCTCTCTGGTAAGCAAAGAGCCATGGGCACTTTTGGGCTATGATTAACCTCATCCAAAGTTAGATATCTGAAATGGGTGTAGATGAACTGATACTGCAAAACCCTATTTTTGTCTGTGGGTTAATAAAGGGAGTCCAAAGTAACCAATTCTGAAGGTGCTGCATCAGTTGCCTCTGCCTTCAGCCTGTGAATCTTGTCCTTGTATTTTCTGATAGACTGGATGAATTTCTGCTCCTTGGTAAATTTTTCTTTCTATATCTTTTTGAGGAAAACATGGAGTGATGGGTTGTAATTTTCATAAGGCACACCTTTAAAACCCCTTGGCCATTCTTTGGGGTCCTGTCTGATTTCCAGGGTTCCCCTTGACATCACTGAAGCAGCATTAGTCCTATGAGTCCCACACTGGATTTAGTACAGATCTGTTCAAAGATCCAAAGTTTGCATTTGTGTTTTGGCCAAAGTGCAGCACCGCAAGTTTGCTATCAAATCATGACCCATGACTGGTCAGAGCCATGGATGCCTGAGGGATTCTCTGCCTATGGAGCATCCCTTAAGACTGTTGCTTGATGGCCGTTGCCATTGCCATTTTCACAATACGTTTTTGACTAAACTTACCACACATTTTTATTGATTTCTTTGTCTTCTGTCTTTCTGGTGCAAATGCTGGTGCCCATCAAAATCCTTTATATGTATTTAAGCTACCTATTATTCTACCACCCCTATTACTGCTATAAAAAACTGTCATGATAGAACATCAATTTATTTGATAGGAGTTAATTTCCATAAATATATGTTGATTATTGTTATCTATATATAATTCTACACAGTCCTCAATCCCTTTGTCAATTGTGTTGATATTTTACTAGGGTTAGTATCAGACTGATAGAATGGGGTTGACTTATTTATTTATCGATTAGCCTGGAGTACTAATTTGACATTACAACTTGTCCATGCTCTTCCTCTTTTCAAATTTCCTTTCACCCTTGAGTGCTGAGCGTTTTTGAAGTCCTGATGTGTGTCTGTCTTTAGCTTGCCTAGCACAGCACTAATACTCTGAGTGGAGTCACACAGAAGTTATGGTACAAATGAATCAGAGATGTAAGCATTTGGACTGTCTTGATTATTCTACTGGACAAACATTTTTATTGCTTAAGAGTTGTAGTGTTAGAGGTTTTCTTCCTTTGGTAACCTGAAAATGCTGGATGGGAAGATTGGGAACCTGGCTTTAGAATGTGAGCAGTGATTGTGAGAAAAGTTGTTGTTTGTCTGCAGATCCATAAAAATGAAAAGTTTAGACAAAAATTTTTAAGCCATATATGGACTGTCTGTGTTATTAAAGCCTAAGTTAGTGCTTCTTAAATTGCAGTTTGTGGATCTCAGTGATCTCTGAGGCCATGGTAAGTACCCTTTGTACTTCACTGGCACATCAGATTTGCCACTTGCAATGTGACGTCTTCACTTCCGCGAACTGGGAGTAGTCCACCTTCAACCCCTTTGACCACAATCTCCCCTTGTGAACAGGACCACAGCATAATAATTTCTTCTCTGAAATACTCCTCAGACCACCAGATATGATAGGCTCTGCTGCTACACTCCTCATGACTCTGAAATAGTCCATGGAAAAAAAGACATCCGGGTACCTAGGTTAGCTTAGTGGTTGCCTTAGGATCTACAGATGAACTGGAGTGAGTTGAGTGTCCTTAGCTGTTTGCAGCCCAGAGACTCCTGCAAAACAGGCTTAATTACTGCAGAACAGTCACTCAGAGGCATTGAAAGGCATTGCTGTTTGCTGTAAAAAAAGGGTGTGGATCAAGATGTGCTGCTAGATTTTTGTACAGGCAATTAAGGGGTCATCTACATTGTAAACAGTCCAAATAAATTTGGCAGAGTCTCTGCCAGAAGCTAGATAGTGAAAAGCAACTTATCTTACGTTAGCCCACTGACTACATTGGTTTATTGTCTTGAATTTAAATCCTTTGCAAAGGATTTAATGATGTTGAGGATACTGGCTTTTTAGTTGTGCCTTTGGGTTATAAGGATGTATCTGGCTAAAAAAATTTCTAAAGGAAGGAATAAACCTATAGACCTGTCTGACTGGTTGATCTTGGAGACAGCACAAATGAAATCTAAATGAAAAATATCCTTCTAAGGATATTTTTTGATGGAAATGGAGTTGTTTAGCGGGAGGAAATGGATATTATCTAGTAGAAGCTATTTCCAGAGTCCTTCTATTATTCACATAATCAACATATTCCTAGTTCTAGGGAAAGGTGCTCCACCAAGCAGGGCTATAATCCAGGAGTTACTTTTCTGGGAACAATAGGAAATTCAAAAATGTTGAGAAACCTGTAGAGGGAATGGAACATTTGCTCTCCAGGATAGTTGTTTGTGAACAGCTTGGGTGCTCTCTGTGGGAGGATCCAGGCGTATTTCTGCTGGCAGGAGCTAAAGCTCATGTCACCCTGAACACCTACGCAGCAGGATGTTCTTGCCAGCCAGGGACTCCAAGTCTTGAGTGAAGCCACTGAAGTTGGACTTGTGCACATGAATCAGGTAGACTTTTCCCATGGTTTGGCAGAAAGATTGAGGGATCAGGGAGAGCCTTTGCTTTTAGGGTAAGAACTTGCACCACCTGGGTCTCTTCCAGCTCACAATGTAGAATGTTGATTGCCACATCAATACCCTAAAGCAGGTTTTAGCTCTGGTAAAGAGGTGATAGAAAAAGCAAACCAGGCAATGGAAAGCTCATACAGGGCCTCCAAGAATCTTCTTTGAAGTGTGTGTTGGTGTCTGGCAGATAATACTTTGAAAAAGTCTACCTTCACCCAAAGAGGAGCTTAAGACCACCTTGATGCTGATTTTCAAACAGAGTATCAGCCAATAGTGCAATGTTGGGAGAGGCAAAGTGAAAAAAGAAACAACCCTAAAACACAGAAACATGTTCGAAACTGAGAGCTTGCTGGTGCACATATTGCTCTGCTATGAATTTTGTCTGCCTGTAGACCAGAACAGGAAGCAAGGCTTTGAGAGCTTCTGTCACAAAACCTCAAAGCTTTTGATGGTATTAGAAATGTCAAGTGTGTTATAAAAAGGAGGAAAGTACCAGACTCTGTTCTGTTCAAGACAGTAGGGACTTTATAACATTACAGGAAGCTGCATGTAAGAATTACAGAGAAGTTAAAGTCTGTGGTATTAATGCACTGTAATAATGGAGGTCTCCTAGAATTCAGTTTATCCCTCTTTCAGTATATTCCCAGGCACAAGCAGTATCACACTGGTTGAACTGTGGAGTGTAGACTTGTCATTTTCAGAAGCACTTAAGGAGAATTTTTCCCCAAGTTCCAGTCCTCTTAAGTAAAGAGGTTGAAGCAAATTAGTGAAAACCAAGCTGTTATGCTTAATTGTACATCAGAGAAGTTGGTCAGTAGAAAGCATTGTCTGTAGCATCTGATCTTGAAAAAAGGACAGAACCAGTGATACTAGAAGGACAGAGAGTGGGAAGGCAGGCCCTGGACCCTGCACAGGTGTTGAGCTGGTAATTATTCAAATCTCAAAGATGTTTGAATTAAGCAAGAAAGCAAAAACTTCTACCTCAGACCTGGATATATGCTGAACATAAAAAGGTAAGATTACTTTATGCCTGACACACCATAGGAAGGTTAGATTGAGAAGTGACCCTGAAAATAGTTCAGCAATCTTCTACTCTGCTGCTGGCCTTGTACCAACCATCTATGATTCTGTCTTGGCTGAACTGAAGCAGAACCTATTATAATCCACCCAAGACTAAATTGTCTGTAGATAATTAGACAGTGGAGAAACTGAATTATAAAGTACAAATATATCCATGAGAGAATATATTAAGGATTCCTGAATGACTGTTCTATCTTATTCAGCAGCCTTTTGTGTGTTTTTGTTCTTCATTTCTTACCATAGCTTGTTGCTGGGGATTTCTGAGTTGATCATATACATGGACCAAAAGCACTATATTTAACATTTCAGTGTTTTTGTTCCCTATTTTATACCAGAAGACCAATGCTGACTGTGTATAAAGATGGATATGTGAAATTTTAAAAGCAATCAAGTTGTCTTTGTAAGCTGAGAAAGAATAACAAGTGATATGGACCACCAGAGTGCACTGAGGCAATTTCTAGACTTGATTTTGTTGCTGTGAAATGTTTATGCAGTCTAATGAGTAGTAGAAGTTATCCTGCAAACTTAAGTAACATCTCGCCTTTCTAAAAACATTCATTTATGAGCCTGAGAAGAAAACCCCCTTTTTCACCTTTTTCAAGCATTATCCCTTTCCACGAGCCTTGCTAGAACATGCCAGCTCTCCCACACCAGTAAATATGAGAACAGTAGATGTAGTGAGTATGAAATTTCCTGAATTACTGGTGAGCACTAGGCTAAGCTGTTGCTTACAGCTGTCTTGTGTTCTCACCACAGGAACAAGTGCCAATCTGCATGGCAGCCTGCAGCAGGACTCTGGATCCCTAGTGCTCCTTTTCCTTGTATAAAGATTCTTCCTGATTATTGACCTCTTTCTGACCACATCCCTCTTTGTCATGGGAGATGTCTCCTTGGTGGATTCAGTTACTTGCTTTGCATGGCTTCTTGGTCACTTTTCTGTCCTTCTTGCTACTCCCTCGTGACCAAAGCGATGCTCAGAAGGGGAGCCGCTGACAAATCTCTCAAAGCTTGCTTGCCTCTGCCCGAACTCGTGGTAATTAATAGTATCACAGAATCACAGAATATGTTGAGTTGGAAGGGACCCACAAGGATCATCAAATCCAAATCCTGGCCCTGCACAGCACCATCCCCAAGAATCACACCACATGCCTGACAGAAATGTGCAAATGCTCTTGAACTTGGTCAGCCTTGGTGCTGTGACCACTTCTCTGCGGAGTCTGTTCCAGGGCCCAACCACCCTCTGCGTGAAGAAACCTCTTCTAATATCCAACCTAAACCTCCCCTGACACAACTTCAGACCACTCCCTCGGGTCCTGTCACTGGTTGTGAGAGTGAAGAGATAGCTGCCTGCCCCTTCTCTTCCCCTCCCAAGGAAGTTGTAGACTATGGTGAGGTTTCCCTCTCAGTCTCCTCATCACTAGGCTAAACAGACCAAGTGACCTCAGCCACTCCTCACATGGCTTCCTCTTAAGGCCCATCACACCCTTGTAGCCCTCCTTTGGACACTTTCTAATAGTTTAATGTCTTTCTTACATGGTGGCACCCAAAGCTGCACACAGGACTCCAGATGAGGCCACCCCAGTGCAGAGCAGAGCGGGACAGTCCCCCCCCTTGCCTGGCTGGCCATGCTCTTCCCACGTCTAAACCCAAACAGTCGAAGGGGTAGTTTAGGGTGGTGTAAATTCAAATGCAGTTCCCAGCTGGCACTAGTGGGACTTGATAATGGGACTTGATAATGGGACTTGATGGTGTCTCATACATGTATGTGTAAGTGCTTCTCTGAATTGTGTCTCTTGTTGGTAGGGAGGAAAAAGCAGAGAGTAGAGAAAAGAGCATAATTTTCAAAAACTATTTTGAAGCCTTATAAAGCTAGCCTCCTTTTAAGTCCAAGAAATTGAACTTCACAGAAATATGATGATTTACACTTGCAAATTGAGATTTATCATGTCAGCAACTTGCACTCGCTTAGTATTGCTTTCCTATCTGTGCTGAATCTCTGTATCTTTAGTTTTTATTAGTTAGATCAAAATCCTGGTGCCTGGAGTAGGATTTGTGTAGCCAAAGAGTTAGGAAGATTGAAGTCTGGATAATCATTATTATTTCAGCTCTGCTTTCATGCCTTCAGAGGTCATAAAAATCATCTCTTGCCACAGATATTATTTTTCACACACTAAAAGGAAAGATTAAAGTATGTTGTTTTTTCTTTTTTTTTGTCCTGGACTTAGCCAAAGATTTTCAGGAAGTATGTTTCCCTTTCTTGAAACAAAAACATGGGGTGATTGAAATGCTGGGTATCATTTTCATATTTTTAATTTCCTACTGCAGCTCACACTGCAACAATCATACTTTGGAGCTCCTCAGATCATAGAGATTTTGATAACGTTTAGAGATATGCTCAAGATCTAGTCACCCTTGAGTTAAAAGGATGCAAACTGTGTCTAGCAAACATGGCATTTCCATAGAGGATTTGAATTTGCTTTCATAGTGCTGTTGCAAAACAGGCACACAGAACCACCTCACAAGCAAAACAGGGGCATCAAAAAGACAATATACCTTCCTTCCTGAAGCAGATATTTCAGGAGTCGGGAAACACAGCTTCCTGTGTTCTCACATGGATTTAGATAATGAAACTCTTGACTGATTCAGAAAAAATAGAGCATTACACAGTTGCTTGAAAATATTACGATGTTACTGTACAATGTGCTGTAGCATTAAATGGCCAGATGTAGTGAAATCTTCCGTGTACATGTCCTAGTAAACAATCATAGCCCTCAGGCTGTGACTGGTCTTTTCACATTGTACTCAGGCTGGGATGGGAGGAGCTGGAGATGAGTGGCAGGTGGGAAAAAAATAAAGGCGTAGTAATAATGAACATAAAGAGGTTAGAAATGGCTGGTTCATTTCTGTTCTCTTAAAGATGTGATTATAGGTGGGGCTGGTAGCTTTGGTTATCATTAAAGTCATTTGATACCTGGCAGCTCAATATTAAGTTTTTAGTTATTACTCGCGTTTTCAAGGCTCAACCAGGCAGGCTGAAATTTTCAATGTAGTGTGCTGTAACAGACAAATGAGGCCAGAAAGGCTTTTTTCCCCCCCAAAGAAGAGTTCAAGATAGAATTAAGAAACAAATTAAAATTCATTATCACTCTAGTGATTTTTTTAATGCTCTCATTTCCATTCTTCCCTCTGCTTTGTAGGAGAGATTCAAAATACTGTAGGAAATTGTTGCTATTCTATAAAAAATGGCTCTTTTCCATCCCTCTGAAAATCTCTCCAAGTTTATTCAAGTTACAAGTCAGGTGAAATATGTATTTTGCACAAATTTGCACCATAGAAACTTGCAGGTCTTTTAAGAATTCAAATCTCCTGAAGACACCTTCCAGCTCTGGCAATGTCCTCATGTGCAGACTTCATCCCTGCAGAGCGTCTGCAACTGTGGTGGGCTGGAAAGCATCTCCTGTGACGGTGTCTTGAACTGCTGTGGACAGCTGCTGGAAGCGAGAACAGAAATGAGAACAGCTCTCCTGTGCATGATCTTTTCCGGATGCCACAGTAGTATGGAGGAGAGAGGTGTCTTATCAAATGTGGGGAGGTTTATGCGGAGCTCAGCAGATAAAGGTGGCAAGAGGGGAGAGAAACAGTGCTGGGAGGCTGAGAAATTCAGTTGAAGTGGATGAAGGATTTAGCGAAGAGGGAGGTGTATGGGAAGACAGTTAGAGTCAGCTCTGTGGCTGAAGAGGAGAGGCTGGGACTGACCGAATAAGGAAAACTGTAATCAGGGAAGTCCAGTGTCCGAGGCTGGGTATGTTCTTCTCCACGTGAATGAGAAGGCTGAGAGGCTTTTCTCCTCAGACAGGATCCTGCCCTGGGAAATGTTTGCTCCTTCTCCAGGTCCTGATGAAAGATGCCCTAAGCCTACGATCTCTGAACACCTAAGGGTTTCTCAGTGCAAGATGGCAGCATTACAGTACTTGGGGAAAAGAGCAGAAAAGGCAGTCTTTGACTGAAATGAATTTCCAGACCTCTTGAAATATTTTCATTACTGCTGATGCATCTGTGTAAGAGAATTGGGAATTTTTGTCTTTCACTTGATTCACGTCAGAGTCTTGCTGGAAAGCAAAGCACAACACAGCTGTTATCAAGAGACTCGAGTTCATATTCAGTTGGAACATTTGGTGTGCAGGGGGGTGAGCAGTGCTGAGACAGCATTGCATCAATGGCACTGCTCGTCGGGCTCGCACGTTGCCTCTCAGCATCAGGCCTGAGGCAGCTTTTGGATAAACAATTTGTCCTGTCTTTGAGGGCATTGCCATGCCATATTTCTACCTGAACAGAAGCAAGACCTTGCTGAAAAACAGCTACTGAACTTGGGTTAATGGCAAAATCATGGAACTTTAAAGCAACTGCTGTCAAAAAATTGTCTCTGAACAAGTCAGCTAAGGTGAAGTAAGACTGCAGCAGTGATTTTCTGGTGGGAAAGTGAGTTTATTGAGAACAGGGTACCTCTAATTTTAATGGGTGGTCCCTGTTTAAATTTTCTTCTCCCATTTCCTTTTCCCCAGTTCAACAGAATTAGAACTGATGTGTAAAGTGCTTATATTACTAGGAACAACAGTAGGAAACCCTTTGTTAACCTTAATTTCCCATCTAATATTTCTCTGCAGCGTCAGCCAGTCTCCAAGGTGATAGGGTTGTTGACAATAACTCCAAATTGCTATGTAACTGTTAGACTGTGCAGCTTCTAAAGAGCAATTTGTTTATTTTGCCCCTGCTCATTTCTTGGTAGTTGGTGGGTTTTTTTCTTCTTTTCCCCAGAGATTGTGGAATATACAGAACTTCTCACATTTCTCAAATGTTAAGTAAATGACAAACCTGAGTTTCCTCCTTAAGAAACAGTACATTTTTATCAAGGGGTAAATCCAGCAGGTTGCTGAGAATACACTGTAGAGCACTGAGAATCCTGCACTTTTTAGGAAGCCAGGAGAATGGGAGAGCACTCAGTACCACAGGAATTACACAGTTACTTGCAGAATCTAGACGTTTTCATTCAAGGTGAAATAATAAGATACGCAGAAACCCTACTTAGCAGCACAAACCCCAGAAGATGTCCAGCATGATACATGGATCCATTCCTGGACAGTGTGATGGTGGGTTTGAGAGCCCATGTGGCTCTATGGAACGTACCCAGAAGCAGCACAAGTATCTGCATCTGTAAAACTCCCTTGGTAATTACAAGGCTCCAAAATGTTTGTTCAGTTTTGCTATTTTACACAGACATTCTGATGAAAGAGCCACAACAGTTCATGACGGAAATGTTCGACTCAGTGAAATGTCAACTTTTCTAAATGTATCTGGTTCATCAATTGTAGTCTTCCAACAGAGCCTGTGTCATTTTCCTCACCACCTACCTATGGCACCTGCTCTCCAGAGCTGTTTGATGCGATTTTTATTCTCCTGGCAGCGGGAAGTGTTAAGACTTTGAAACTATCATATTTATTTTTCCTTCAGGAATGGTAAGAAGGTGGTCTGCTCAAGATGTTTCACCCATTGCTAAGGTATGACAGCAAAGCAGAACAGGTCTTATCTCTGTGTCAGAAGAGCTCTTCCACCCCCTGGAAAAGTAGCGGGTGAAAGAGGAGTAAAGCATCCAAATTAAAAGTCTAAATTGTCAATCAAGCTCCATCCAGCTCCATGAAAAAAGTGTAGCTCCCCAGGAGGGACATTTTGGGTGAAAGAAAACATAGCATTTTGGTATTTTACCTCTTCTTAGCCATTAAATAGATTTATGAAGGCTGGAAAATTCAAGTGTAGGTTTTGGAACATCAACAAACTCTTGTCAAGGAGAAATAAAATAAATAACCTTAAAAGAAAAAGATTCAAGGTAAGAAACAACACGGTTGAAATATCCCTTTGCTTCACTCCTGAAGGAAAAAAAAAGTGAGGCAATTCATAGAACCAGTGACTCAGAGCAGTAACAATTAGTGAAAGAAGTAATTAGCTTATGATTAGCCTTTTTTTCCTGTGTGTTCTCATGTTTAGGTAAAGTATATTGTTCTTACAAATGTTGAACGGACATTTATCACATCCTCTGTCATAATTACTAGTGACAAGTCAAGCCTGAATGAAAACAAATGGAAGAAGTAAGTGTTTATCTCACTGCGAATTCTTTCTGATAATGTCTCATGAAATTCTTTCCATCTTGTACTTGCGGAAACTGGAGGAGCATTTTGACCCTGGGACATACTGACTGTACTACCATCATTAATTGGAAAGAGCATCCCCTTTAATTCCCTCAACAGTAGAAGAAAGAGGTCAGTTTCATTCCCAGGAACTTTGCACTTCTATTGTTTTCACACATTTTTTTAAACCTGAATTGCACTTAGTTGAATTGTACAAAACACACAGTCAGTCCCTCTGATCTGTTCACAGAACACCCAGAACGTCATCAAGTTTTATACTGAGGGGATTAAGCCTGGATGAACTTCCTCCCAGTATGAACTTGTTTTTTTCAGAAAGTACAAGAGGAGGTCAGATTCCTTCTGATGGTCACTCAAACTGAGAGGTGTGGAACCATTTTTTAAGGATTACTCCAGGTGAGAGGAGCTGAAACCTCTGGAACTCCTGCTCATTCACAGCCTTTCCTTCTAGTGGTGAATTGATGCTGTGAGTTGTACTGGATATCAGCAGAGGAAGGAAACAAACCTGCTTGGCAGAAAAGGGTATTAATGATATTACCATGTGTTTGCTTCTAGAGACTAGACTGGATTGAGAAAGGGAGGTTTTAAAGAGGAGACCTTCAGAAGAGCCTTGTAATGGTCACTCCTTTTGACCCGTCAGAAAAAATGCCTGTGGATTTCAGTTACAGCTTT
This sequence comes from Melanocharis versteri, assembly GCA_013397845.1. Taxonomy (NCBI): domain Eukaryota; kingdom Metazoa; phylum Chordata; class Aves; order Passeriformes; family Melanocharitidae; genus Melanocharis; species Melanocharis versteri. The sequence continues at coordinate 130,466 of VZTG01009142.1, forward strand.
AACCTAAAGATCCTGAATTGATCCTTCATTTCTGAAGCCAACCGGCCCTGTAGGGCAGCCCGAATCTCAAAGAAAAGGACCCCAAAATTGCCTGAAATAGTTTTCTTAATGGTTAGATTACATGCTTGAGGATTTTTTTTTTAATAGTCCAAGAAGTTTGACGTTAAGACAGGCTGAATCAGCATTTCCCACAGGTTTAAGAAACATGAGCATGAGCACTAGGTAGTGTGTCTAAAAGCAAGGCTGTTGCGTGAGAACTGCTGGAGATCACTGTGTGGAGCACTGGGACTCCGTAGGTGTTTCACTGTGGGGAGATTGGGTGCGTTCATGTGGCTCCTGTGAGCTCCCCAGGGCTTTCATTAACTCTTCATTGCAAGGCTGCTCTCCAGAACATGCCTGTTGGCCTGGGGGAATGCAGGGACCAGGCAGAAGGAGCAACTTCAGAGGAACAGCAGATGGTTTGGGTGAGGAGCCCCAGTGAGTGGATGTTGAAGGCAGTTGGTTTGAAAGTGGAGGGACAAACTCACAGGCAGGCCCAAGAAAGCTGCTTTTCACCTACAAAATGTGCCAAAAAGGTGTGTTACTTCCATCTGCTTCCAAATCTACCAATCAACACTAAAGAAGTCACCAAATTAACAGATTTCTTTGGCAATTGCTCTAAAGCCGAGTGCCTTAAACCCTCTGCAGTTTTAAAAGTCCCAGGAGCTTGGTTTGGGCTCCTAAATGTTGAGCACATCAATGGTAAAAAAAGGTCTCTTCTCTCCTCAGCATGTTGAAAACATACTTGGTGTCCTTTTAGCATCTAGAAATGCTGGCTTTTGATGCCTTGTTGTGGAATGGGTTGAGATGGGGGTGAGAGAGTTGGGAGCCTGAGTGTAGTCTGAAATTTCAAGGAAATCAAGCCAACAAGGCAAGTGTGATTTAGATGCCAGTTTGAGCAGTTTAGGTGGAGATTATATACCCATAGCATGAACATAGAATCAGAGTCATATCCAGCACAGTGGGCTATTGTGTAGCAGCAGGATCAGGTGGGTCAGACAGTCTGTGGGTGATTGTGGTTGGACCCCATAATGTGACTGTGGTAAAAGAAAACACCTCTGGGACTCAGTTGCTTGTCTTGCTGTTTGGGATCTCTGTATAACCCTACCTTGTTTTGGTGGCATCACTGGCTTGCAGAAATTTTGTGCCGTTAGTATACAAAGGCAAGTGTGCACATAATTGAATCTGGTTCTAATACTTTTTCTTGCGTGTTCTTTTTTTCTTCTGCCTCTCCTTTCTTTGGGCTTGCTTGAGGGCAGCTCAGAGATTGCTTCCCTGGCATTCATTTGCTCTTGTATTCAGCATCTTGAAGGTGTGTTTATGTGATTGGTCATGAAGCTTTGCCAAGTCAAGGCCAGCACCTGCTTCTGGCCCTTACATAAACTTGGGGGGAAATGTATGGATGAATCCCTGGATTCTCATGTGGAAAGGAGCCCTCAAGGCTGGCAGCCACTAGTTAGAGAGAATTCCAACTGAACTCCCAAGCTGCCTTGTGCACCTGGGGACAAAGACTGAGCATGAACCTCTCATCTTTAAAAGCCAACTGCTATTTAGCTTGCTTGCTTTTTGGAGAGGTTTCCTCAGCAGATGAATTTCATTGGGAAAAGAAAACAGTCTTCTGGTTTAGGCCACAGCCACTCTGGAAAAAAGAGAAGAGAGAACTATTTGATGGTGAACTATGTGAGGCTGAACTCAAAGTAATTTGGGGAGCAACGAGTTTGGCAGTACCAGCGAGTGACCTTAGGTGAGTCTGTGGAATCACACCAGTTTGAAACAGACAGATCCGTATTTCAGATAATTTATTACATAACAGCCCTTAGTCAGACAACTTTCCTGAGGTGAATGAACAGAGATTACTTTCAGGCCACACTGCTTTCTCTTTAATTTTCCAGTCCTTGCTGAGCTGAAAATACAGTAAAAAGTAGTTTTTTTCATGCAGTATTTCAGTGTTTCCCTCCCAGTCTGAACAGAGGAATCAAAGAAGAATGGGAAAATAAATAAAATCAAGTAAGTTATTCTGGAGGATCAAAAGAGTTTAATTTGAGTTTTGGGGTAGAAGTTTGAATTGCTTTTTATTTTCTATGAGTTTATTTTCCTTTCACCCTGGCTCTGAACACAGTGTACTTTCAAGATAACATTGTTCAAAACCTCATGAAATTTACACATAAAGTCTCTTAAATGAAAGGGAATATTTAAGTTTGGAGATAGTTGTAGAGTGTCATGATCTAATTACAATAGCATTTTTGAAGGATAACAAACGTCAAAAGAAATAAACTGGATGTTATGGAAAATAAAAGTAGGGCCAAGAATCTAAGGCTAGCCAGAGAAATTAAACATTGAGGCTTTTCCTTTGGAAGGTTTTAAATCAATTTAGTGTTGGTGGAAAGTGCCAGATTCATAGCAGAGGAAAATGATGCCTTTTATTTATTTACAGGCAAGGCTGGCATGCGCCTGTGACAGCATCTCTGCTTTAGACTATTGCTGTACTTTGACACTCAGCTGAACTGACCACCAGGAAAAGCAGCTGAAAAGTCCTTCTGTCTCTCTTTCCTTCTGTCCTCTAGGCTTGCCAGCAGCCTGACTACACTTTGCTTTTGAAAGTGGTTTTGATCATGTGGATCTATCCATCAGGAGCTATGCTGGGACAAATGACTCCTCGCATTCAAGTCCAGGAACAGCTGTCAGACAGTTAAAAAAAAAAATCCCAACTTTTTTATTTTTTATTTGCACGGAAGTTTGAATGCTTGTGGATCAAAAGATGGACTTAGGACAGAGTTTCACTTTTTGGAGCACACAGTTCGTGCTGAAGCTTATTCATGACGTATTTCCACCATGCTAAATAACAGGCAAGGAGAGCCTCCACAAATATTAGCTGCTCTCCAGTGGGGGGGCTAGTGAAAGAAAGTGTTGGTTTTCAAACTGGTTGTGAAGGGTATGGATTTCTGATGGCAGTAAACTCATCTTTTCTCAGCTCTTTAGAGCAGCTTTCTTTCATGGCTGACCCTTCGAAATTGGCTTTTAAGGTCGGATATGTAAACTTTGTACTGTGGGACTTCCTTGTGGGAGTCCTCAGGTGGTAAGTTAAGAAGTTAAATTGGAAGATCAGGAACTATTTCATAAAATACAATTTTTATGAGGTTTTACCTCCTACTGAATGCAGAACTGAGGCTGAATGAAGGAATTAATTTTTTTTTTAGATGTTTGGTGAGTAGCTGAAAAGAGAGTCCTTTCATAGGGCCCTGGTTTCGGTGGTGGGGCTTGGTCACACAATGAGGAATGCCTAGGTACCTGGAAGCCTCTCTAAACACACAATTCAAAGCATTCTACAGCTCATGCGGAAGGTGTTAAGGTATCAAGCACATCTCTTTTTGAAGGAGATGCTGCAGCCGTGTAGTCTTAGGCTCCACATTGCTGGCTGCTAAGAAATCAGGTCAGAGATGCTAAATACCTTCATGCCATTCGGAGAGTTGCACACAGTGGAAAGGAAAAAGGCAGTGCCTGTCTGCAGCTGCAGATTACACAACTTTGAATCACTGGGGCTAATGGGATCCACTGACTAACTGGGTGTTTCCAAGAGGCAGCTATTTGCCGAGGAAGTGACGGAAGGGAAGGGAAGGTGTCTATCAGAATGTCTCTCTCTCTCTGGCATGTGGTGCCACAGATGCTGTGAAATTTGGCCTGGGATAAGACAGAAGTTGCACAGAGCCAGTCTCATGTCTGGTTGTCTAGGACCTGGGTGTTAAAACAAAGGCTGAAAAGGAAATAGTGATCCGGTTTGAAAATGAAATATGATTAGGCATGGCAAGGAAAGTCTAGAAGGAAAACTGGTGCTGAGAAGGCTGTTCTCAAACATCTGAGATGAGATTCATAGGAAAGAGACAAAAATAAATGGCAGGGTGAGGAATCTCCAGAACCTGTTGTGGATGAGGGAAGAGAGGTTGGAGTCAGGGTTTGTGCTGCCCACTGTGATCAGTGGAGGGGGGAACCGTGCTCCTCATGTGAGCAGCGCCCTCGGGTCACAGCCCCGTTCCAGAGGGTTTCTGTGCTGCAGCAACCCTGGCGAGTTCCCTGTGACTCGCAGCTTTGGGGAATTGCTCTGCTCTCTTGAGCAGAGAGAAAGGTTTGCTGCAGGCAGCCCCCAGCTCCTGGGGGCACGGCTGTGTGCCTGGGATGGTGTTCCAGGATGGCTGACCAGCCAGGGCTGCTGCCGGAGCAGAAAGGGCCGGCGGCCGGCAGCCTCCCACGGGGGAAGAGTTTTCATGCAGAAATGTCACAACCGGCTCTTTCAGGAGAGACAGATGGCTCCCTGCAGGATTCGAGAGGAAAACGTGAAAATATTCCTCCCGTATACGATAATAAACTTGAAATGGCCAAAGGAAAAAGTACTTAGCGCTCACAAAAACCTTTGGCTTACTGGAAAGCCCCAGAGACAGCAGCACTTCACTGGTTTGTATAGAGGCTCTGCGCTGGTGAGAGAACTTGCCAGCTTTTATGCACTGCCCCACCAATCTAAATTAATTTGAGATCTTTGGGACTGACTCCAAAGGTGATAAAGTCGGTCAGCTTTCATTTCCTCTTATTCTTTGATCTCTCTCCTGAGGCTGCCTTGAATGGAACGTAATGAATTGATTTTATTGTTATTCTTGATGATGAGATGACACAACCCCAGTGGGAATAGAAAAGAAGTCATGAGGGTTTTTTTGTGGTTGTTGTTGTTTGGTTTTCTTTTTTTTTTTTCCAAACAAGATTTAAAGAATTTTAATTTACTGGGATTGTATTTTAGAGAGGTTGTATTGTGCTCTGCTGATCTCCATGCGTGTGCATTTGGGAGGTGTTTATAGGTGGGTGGTGTGAATCTTTAGCTCTGCAACTCTGCAGCTGCCTTTGTGATACACCCCTCCTCTAGCCTCGAAAGAAAAATTACAGAGTGATTATCAGACCCACATTTGTGTGTTTCTGTGATGGGAAAAGTATATTTTTGTTGAGAAAAGAATGATGTGTGCATTGCCTACATCCACCAAAGTAAAAATAATTTTAAACAACCTTTACGTGCATTTTTTCCATGCACCTTATAGAAAATGGACATTATTTTTTCATATCTCATATTTTCATATTATAAGATTATTTAACAAGATCCACCTGTAGTCAGCTTCTAATCTTTGTCCTTCTGAACAGTAGGTTTTGCCTGGGTGACTTTGGCACCAAAGCATAGCATTATAACCAATGTCACTGGGCTGAATCTTTTGGCATTAAAGAGCCTGGCGGCTGTTTGGCAGCTGAGGTGAAGAGAGTTTCACTGCACTAGTCTTACTCTTTTGAATTGGGATTGCCACCTCTACTGGCAATTTAGTAAAGAAGACTTTTACTTTCCCTGCCTGTGAGACAGGACCTCTTTGAGCATACGGAAATGATCCTCCCAGTTTTCTGACTTCCCAAGAGAAAAGAAATGTCTTAAAGGTGCTTTACACTTCTCTGAAATGTGTCTGTGTTATGCCAGTGTATACAATAATACCTTTGGCTAGCTAGCTTTCCAGCATGTATCCTCTTGTGTTTTAGTCATAAATCCAGTGATAAGTAAGACAGTGATCCTGAAGACTTCTGGCAGCTCTGTCTTCTTTTTTTTTCCTCTCTTTAGTGTAGTGGTAGACTGAGGTTTTATAAATGCTGAGACTGGTGAAAAAAAAGCGCCAGAAAACTATTAAAAAGCCCCTTATTCCAAACCAAATCAGGGTTTTTTGCCTATCTGGTGCCTAGTTACACATTTCTGTTATCTGACCTACTATAAGCTCCGGTATTTGCAGTAATGGTTACTCCAATGTTGTCTACAACAATAAAGGAGGGGATTAGTCAATCCATAAATAATTGCCTAAATGATTTAACTATTTAATAAGTATTGAATTATTTAAATGGTTAGGGATTATGCAGCCTGCTCCTCCCACCACATTGCTCTGCAGTAGGATTAATGTGGGTTTCTTACTCCCCTATATCTGCTCGAGCTAATTCTTCATCTTGTAATGGCTTGTAACCCTAACCAGCAGCAAGCTTTACAGCCTTTCTTGCTTTCTCTGCCTTTACTTCTCTGTGAATGCTTTTGGTAGATCTCTGGATGTCTATGTGCAAAGAACTGTCCTCTGTCCTAGGAGGAAAGCAAGCAGCATTGCTCTTGGGAAGGTCTAAATACAGCCGCAGAGGGAGCTGGTGTGAAGCACCTCATTTGTTATTAAATGCATACCTAGGTGGGGCCTTCCTGTGTTATGACTCTCCCAGTACTGCAGGTAACCAACATTTCACAAACTGACTCTGCCCCATCCCAAAACTGATTTCATTTTTTACCCTCTTTTCCGTTGAGAGGCTGTTTCAGAGTCTCCAGGCTTTGTTCTAATCAACAGTCCAATTATATCCAAGCCTCATTTACATCCAAACCAAATTTACATCTTTGTCCCAACACTGCCTTTCATTCTCAATAACTCTGCTCCTTTCCTGGTGCTTTCTGTGCTCTGTACAGAGAAGAATCATAACTTTTCTTTCACACTCAACTCATATGATGGACTCTTCATGTGACTCATTATCTTAGTTTGATTTTTTACTTCAGTTCCTCTTCAAGGTGAAGCTTATATTTCTTGGGCATGGATGACTGGACTAGACATACATGTACTAGATTTATACCCATTAGAAAGCAAAATAAAAATCCCCATCCACCTCAAATATAGGAACTATTAGGAGCAGCAAGAGGACACATGTTTATGACACAGCCTGTGACTTAACCAACTTTGAAAGCTGTCCTGCTCTCCTTAGCTTAGAAAGGGTCTATTTAATCTGAGAGTAGGACAGCAGGAATGATCGGGGGTACAAACTGACTGAATACATGGGACCTGTTTGGCCTGAAAGAGAGGTCTCTTGGGAACTTATGACAGAAGATTACAAAATTTGGGAAAAGGTTGATGGGGATTGACTGCTCTGTGTTACATCCTGCAGAAGAATTTGGGGAAACATTATGAAATTATTTGAAAGTAGGCTCAAAACATTAAAAAAGGGAGAGATTATTGATTTGATAAGCAAGAAATGTAAGGAAGTCCTTGCAGAAGGACAAAGTGGATTCAAGAAATTTACACTGGCTCACGAGTAGATTGAGAATCCTTTAGAAGAAAAATCCATTGTGAGTTGCTTAACAGTCAAACAACAATTAACGAAGGAAATCCCCTTAGCTGAAAATGTTTCAAGGCTGTGAGAGTATCAGAAGGAAGTCTTAGATGTGCTTGTCCTATTCTTATTCTTCCTGTTCTTACTCTGGCCACAGTTGAAGAAAGGGCCATGGGCTAGGAGAAGCCTTGGCCTGAACTAGTACAGCCATTTTTATGTTATTACCATTCCTTGTTACACCACTGCTCTATGTCATGGCAACTACTACCTGTCTTCTCTGGAAATATCTTGGCTGACATATCCTAGGATCACATTTGCTTTTTCTCATAGTTGCATCACCTGGTAGCTTAAGTCATCCTATAATTAACTAATGCTCTCTGCTTCTTCTCCTCAGTCATCTCCAGTTAATGAGCTCTCAGCTTATGGTAGCAGTTCTCACTATTACTCCACAAATATATGATCTTGTGTTGAGTAGCTTTGAATTTCATCTCATTTTAGTGTCTCCTGTCACCTTCTCCTCCAGTTCCTGGCTTTGCAAGCGTCTCCTAGAAAAATGGGGCCTGTCTCCTTTATGCAATGAGCAAATACCAGCAGCACACTTGCTTTGCATATCAAGGTCACTTGCAAAAACATTAAAGAAGACGGACTCAGGGCTGCTCCCTGAGTATTTCTATTAGAAGCTTCTCCACAGACTGATAGTTCCCCTTTCATCAAAACTCACTACAGTCTCTTCTTCACCTACTTCCTTCCTGCTTGAAGTTCTGCTATTTGGGCCCTGATTTTGCCCAGCCTCTGCACGTGGAGGACCCTTTGGGCAGGGTCTGGCTCTTTAAAGACAAGCAGCACAGGTTTAACCTTGATCTACTGAAATCAGCTGCTGTCTCCCCATGCCTTTGACTTCAGTGATGGTGGTGATGGGCCAGCATAATACCACAAAAAAATGCCACTCACATCTTTTTTTGAAAGAGCAGATCTACTTTTATGGCCAAATATTTGTTTTCTTTCATGAAAAACATGGAAAATTGCATTAGTTTAGGATTTTGGTGTTCACTTCTCTCCCATTGAGAAAAATGTCACAGTGACACTCATCACCTTTGATTAAAACTTCATTTGCCTCTGAGCTCTTTGCCTATGTAACATTAACTGGTGGACTGTGGTTAAAACCAGAAGGTTTTGCTATCTCATTGCTATGGTTCCATAGAATGTGAAGTAAGTTACAGGGATGCTGCTGTATTCCTGCATGTTTAGAGGCATTTATAAGTAGAACATCTGACCTGCAAAAAAAGGGTGACTGGATTCTGATTATTTTGCAGAAGATGAGAACAAGATGTTGTGAAAATGTCATTCCCCAGCACATGAAGTTTGTTTAGGATCAGAGTTGCAGAAGTATCTGGCACCTGAAGGTGCACTTGAATACTGGAGATGGGGGTTCCAAGGACCTGATTTCACTGAGGAGGGAGCCCCTGCTGTGCTTTGATACCCATTTCCTTCCTTCCAACCTTTTGGGTACTTCTTTGTGTGGTGAGAGACATTTGAAATGGTCTAATAGGTCTGTGTGTAGGTCCTGTGCAGTTCTTTTTGTGCATATGGAGTTGTGCTGCTTGGGCACTGGTACTCTATGGGTTTGTGTCAGGGGAACATGGCGCTGTAGATACTCCCAGATGCTAAGCCAGGTTTTTCTGGAAGCTCATATCCATGTGCCTCTCCTGCAGGGCTGCTCCTAGCTAAATTCAACTCATCTTTAAGATTTGGTTTCTTAATCGCCGAGACTGGACTAAGAGGTAGTTTTAATATAAAGAAGTCTGTCAGTGTCTCTCTTTGTCTCAGCAGAATGTTCCCTGTTTCTTGAAAATCAGTGTTCTAAAAGAAGGAAGTTGGCAGACCTGGGATGTGCCATCCAGGTGCTCACTACCCAGATCTTTATTTGCAGGAACTGAATGCCTTTCTATGAAGTTATCAAGAAAAATAATGTGGGGCAGGACAAGTGCTGTAGTCAGAGAGGAAATAGAATTCTTCAAAATGTCATCATATGTCAGCTGCTTTTTTGGCAGGAGTGTGTAACATAATTGTAGCTTTAAAAAGTGAGCTCAGTGGACGCATGATTTAAGATGGTGAATGTTCCAGAAACTCTGTTTGCATGCATGAGCAGAGATGCAGGATGGCTTCCTTCCCAGCCAGACCCTCACTGTCTTGCTGGCACTGCTCTCTGTATGGACTCAACAGTGTGGCTCCAGGGAAAACTAAATTACTTGGAACTTATCAAGAGGTTGCTCGGTTACTTAATCATTATAATGGCTCGCTTGTAATTTCCTCCAACCCGTGGTATGTGTGTGTGTGGGTTTTATAGAGACTCAAACAATGATAAGCACATTGATTATAATTTGATAGACTTCCCGTTGGCATAAATGGACAGAACACCACAGGTCTTAGGATGTGCACCTTCTAGTAGCAGTGCAGGATCTATAGTTGAAACCACCTCCTTGCAGAGAAAGGGAATTTTTCTAATGTATACACTCAGTAATCAATTGCCTGTGGCTGTTCATTGAATGAATATAAACCCATCCCTTTGAGAGCACTTGCATTTAATTTTGCATTTAATTTGCAGAAGAGAAGCTGTTTAGTTACATTATCTGTCACTGCTGGTGTACATGGCAGGGACTGTAATTTTACTGTCCCCGGTTTAAAAACAACTGTTTGGAGCAGTCAGTGACACTGATTTCTAAGCAGCTTTGGAAACAGCATTTCTTCCTCTCATGTCATCTGGTCAAGGCTGATTTACAATTATGCTTTCAGTAAGTGAACAAGAAGGAATTATATTTTCTTCCTCTACTCTAAGCAATGTCTTTTCCTCATTGCTAAGGAAATTCCATCATGGTGGCAATGTCTCTTTGAAGTGTTACAGTCCCTCAGCTAATACTTAGCACTTATCTCATGCTTTTGTGTTCATAGATTTCCAAAGAGGCTAAATATTTTCACCTCTGTAAATGAGGCTGACAGAGGCTGAGCCAAGTGAAGTGATCGGCTGGAAAGAAAACACACTCTTCCTGATGTTTATGCAGTTACCATCACCTCCAGCTCACTGTGAATTGCAGCTCAAATCCTAAGTGAATTAAAGTGGATGAAGCTCAGCACCTCAGAGGGAAGCAACATCTAATGGAAACAAGCTTTGCAAGCAGGCGCAAAACTAAATCTTACATGTAAGGTAATACATAAGGTTTACACATCAAGACAATTAGGAAATAAATAGAGAGCTTTAGGAACAGCTGTAGTCTCTCAACATACTTGAGCTATAATCAGAGAAACAATGGCCACACATAAACTACTCTGGTTAAGGTGTTCTCAAGGGCTGCCCCAGCATCTCCTCTCCTCTCCTCTCGCACATGTGTATTTGATATATGTATAGATTGTATACATGTGTGTTTGGTACATATGTGATGTCATATTCCCCCTCAGTCCCAGTTTTCCACAGAATAGTGGAATGGTTTGGCTTGGAAGGAACCTTACGGATCATCCAGTTCCAACCTCCCTGCCATGGTCAGGGACACCTTTGACTACACCAGGTTCTCACAGTCCCATCCAACCTGACCTTGAACACTTCCAGGGATGGGGCATCCACAACTTCTCTGGGAAACCTGTGCCAGTGCCTCACCACCCTCACAGTAAATAATTTCTTCCTAATATCTAATCTAAATCTACTCTCTGTCAGTTTAAAGCCATTCCTTCTTGTCCATCACTGAATGTAAAAAGCCTTGTAAAAAGCCCTTCTCCAGCCTTCTAACCCCTCTTCAGGTACTAGAAGGCTGCTCCAAAGGCTCCCTGGACCTTTGTTTTCTCCAGGCTGAACAACCCCAAGTCTCTCAAGAGAGGTATTCCGTCTCTCTAATCATCTTCATGGTCTTCTTCTGGACTGCCTCCAACAGGTCCCTGTTCTTCTTGTGCTGAGGACCCCAGAGCTGGATGCAGCACTACAGGTGGGGTCTCACGAGAGCAGAGTAGAGGGGCAGAATCCCCTCCCTCGAGCTGCTGGTCACACTGCTTTGGATGAGATTCTCACCAACCAACACCCCCAAATCCTTCTCCCCAGGGCTGATTTCAATCCATTCTCCACCCAGCCTATCTTTGTGCTAGGGATTGCCCCAACCCAGGTGCAGGACCTTGCACCTGGCTTTGTTGAACTTCATGAGGTTTACACAGGCCCAGCTCTCAAGCCTGCCCAGGTTCCCTCCAGCATGTCAACCACACCACACACAGCTCAGCAAACTTGCTGAAGGAGCACTCAATCCCACTGTCCATGCCACCAACAAAGGTGTTAAACAGCGCTGCTCCCAATACTGATCCCTGAGGAATGGCACTCAGTAGTGGTCTCCACCTGGACATTGAGCCATTGACCACAACTCTATGTGAGCAACCATCCAGCCAATTCCTTACCCACAGAGTGGTCCATCTGTCAAACCCATGTCTCTCCAGTTTAGGTACAAGAATGCCATGTGGGACAGTGTCAAATATTTTTTCACAACTCCAAGTAGTTTCTGGACCAAAGCGTTCTTGTATCTTTGACTATTGCCTATGTAGAAGTTGCTTCAATTTTTTGCCTTTGTATCAGTCCTTCACTCTACTCTTTCCAAGTCTGCTATGTACTTTTTAAAATGGTAGGGCTAAAATATGCTGCAGTATTTGAGATGTAGCTCCACCATCATCCTGTCTTGCTTGTGCTAAAGATACTTTGCATAAGGCCTGAAGTCATGGGCTTCCAGGGCTACAAGATATTAATGCAGCAGCGTGCCATATGCTGCACAGCTTTGCGTGCTCTTTTTTGGTTCTACCTCTCTGTTGGACATGCCTGTGTGAGGGCAGATGTTACCAGAGAGCACGAAAAAATAAAACAGTGCTTGCAAACTTTTCCACTTGGTGTAGCAATGGAAATGCTAGCTTTGCTCTGTACTCCCTGGCTGAGGAATCTCCAGAGGCTGGGTAAGTAGGTCATCACCAGGGAATGAGGCCTGGAGGATGCTGGGGGCATCGTAACAGGAAGGTACAGCACAGCCAGGGACGCCTTCTTGCTCTGAACAATTGCATTTGATATCATCATCAGTCTGAAAATCACTGTGGGTTCTGCTCCTTTATGTCCATTTAATCAAATTGTCTAAACCAGATGAAAACTGTGCTTAGAAGTAGATAAAAGGATTTAATCCTCTTCACTGATAGTGTTGTAAAAAAGCCAAATTCTCATCTGTCCCTGGGTGAAATATGGTGCCCATTGATGTGTCCCACTATGGAACAACTTTCTTATTCTTTCAGCTAGTTAGAAGAGCATGCTGTATTTGCTCTTCTTTTGAAAAAGGCAGGATGAGGGACAGAAAGCACCTCATGCCCTTTCACAATGCTGCCAAAGCGTCTTGCTAGTTTAGATTGTGTTTAATAAAACAGACATTACTGTGCTCTACGGCTCTGGCCTTGGAGGTGAGAACCTGACCCACTGTGCCTTGATCCCATGAAAACTCCGTTTTGATAAATTCTTGCAGTAATAACACAAATTAGGCACACCGTCTTTTCTGCAAATTATAGGATTAGCTGGAGAAAAAAAGATTAGCAATTGAAAGTCAAGAATGAGCTTTGTAATGAATCAGTTGAAACTATTCAAGGAAGTTGCAAGAATTATTGTTCCAGATTAAGTCTATGGCAAGTGGTTGTCAACACTAGGATTGTTGATGCCTATTGGACCTATGCAGCAAGAGGCCTGTGTATGCAGAAGAGAACATGACCTTCACATTTCCTAGTTATTCAAAGGAAGTATTTTATGGAAAAATTAATCTATTCAAGATTGTATTTGATGGAGTATTTCAGATCACTTATCAGAGCTCATTTGGTAGAAAATCTGCAGTTTCAGGTACTGAAAGAGAATAGCTCCTGGCTGATGCTATAATATTGATTCTGCTGGTGTGTTCCCTTGAAGAGAAAGTCTTGGATCACGGGAACAGATGGTGCAAGCTCTTCGCCAGTTCAGATGGGTCCTAGGCCTGACTCTAGGTCAGGTGAATCAGTCCTTTTCTGTTTTCTTGTTTCTTAACTGTAAAATGGGGCAAATAAATTTCTGTGCAGGAAAGAGTCAGTGCTGTTGCTCACATCAGCAGGAAACGCCTGTTTTCTTGTCAGTTAAATCCACCCAGCTGAGGCCGTTCTTGGGTGATTCTCACAGAGCTTCTGTGGCACGCAGATGGCTGAGGTGGAAAATCTCTCTCAGCCCTGGGGTCTCAGCTTTCTGGTCAGTCATGCAAAGGCACTGCAGACACATCTTCAGGTGTTGGAAACAAGCCTGTCCATTCTTCTATCGCTTCCAAGAGTGGGGAGGTTTTTGTGTGTGTAGCTGCAATTGCACTCTGCCTGCCCATAATAATATGGTACTTCTTTTTTCTACTATAACATACATTCCCCTAGACCTTTGTATTTCCATATAAATAGTGTTTGGTTTCTCTCACTAACACAGACCTTGAAAGCCAAAGCAGTAACTAGGAATAAGTCACTGGGAGCTGAACTTTATTTTTCACCTCAGATGACACCTACAGACCCTACCCTTCCTGAGTAAGAGGCAGGAAGTCTTCAGAACCCAGCACACCAGCTACACACTCATCTATTTTGCACACTATTAGTCTGACTTTCCTGAAAACACTTTTTATGGTGGTTTAGTGCAGAGACATGGGGGGGGGTCTGGCTGTAGGCTGCAGGCAGCAGCCATGAGAGAAGTTTGCCCACAGTATTGAGGTTTGTGATGGTGTTCTTAGCAGTCTTGCAACCTCACCTCTAGGTTACGAAAGGTTTTGCACAGTAACTCATCATAGGAGCTGGCATCAGATGTGCTGATATTCACACAGATAGTATACCACAAGTAAAAGCAGGTCCTTCACGAGACGCACTTCTGTTGTAACCAGCTCATCTCTACTGCTTTTCCCAAGCATGGGTTTGGCCTCTCAAAGCAGTTTTGTTTCAGTACCATGCTGTTCTCTGACTAGACCTTGTAATTTAGCAGCATCAAATAGCTGATGCCTTAATGGGGCCATTTTCTAATTTTCTCTTATTGCTGCATCTTTTGTTCCTGACGGCAGCAGAGGTGCTTCCCTTGTGTATTTCCCATAACAGGAGTGGCTTGTTGTCTCAAGAGATACAGACCCTCAGCAACTCATGGCAACACATCTTTTAAGTGTCCCATATGATGCTTCTCACAGTGTTCTGTGCAGGAATTTCTGTTTCTGCTTTGACCAGGATAGCAAGATTTGCTACAGTGGGCCACTGCTGTGCCCCCATTGCCTACAATGGTGAGGCAGCTGCTGGCAATTTGATGGGCAGGAGCACAGAACTGCAGACCAGGATCTGCACTGGGCTTCCTCTCTTGTTATTTCATGGGGATACAAAGCAGGAATAAAATCTCAGGGGAGTGAGCCCAGTGCTATCAACCTGCAAGAGCGCAGACCACTCTGGCAGAAACTTTTCGGATAGTACAATCTCTCTCAGGAGGCTCTTGTGTCAGGTGCAGGTGCCAGACCAGTCTGCAGTGCAGAGGTTGCTCCCACAGTCCCTCCCAGCCCCACAGTTTGTGGTTTTTCAGGTTTGCTGGCAGCAAGGGAGGAAATGCCCTTGCTGCTCTGCTTGCTGCTTCCCCGGAGCTTGCAGACCTGATCCTCAGACATAAAGAAGTGTGTGTGCTCCAGACAGCACGTTAGGATCTGGGTCCTCCAAAACTGGCCAAAGGATCACCCCAGGGCCTCGGCAGCTGCTCCTGCTCGTGCAAGGGCTGTGTTTCAGCTCCTAATAGTTCACTCTTAGCAGCATAGGTGTTTTTCAGAGACATGCCAATGGGAGTTCATAGTGGCAGGAGGAGAGCTTGTCTTTCCAGTAGCTGCCCTCTGTGAGATGAAACTGGTCTTGTCAAGCAGGGAAGGGTGGAAAGTGTGGCACAGGCCCTTTTGGGAACCAGCAGCATTTGCTCCTGAGCTCCTGGGATGCAGTGTCAGGAAGGGAAGGAGGAGGAGGGGACAGAAGTCAAGTTCTATTATTTTGACTGTCCCAATCATACTGAGGAAATCTGGCCCTTTTGTGGCAAGTGGTGACTTTAATCTGCCCTGGCAGAAGAATTTGGTCATTAACTTTTATCTAACAGTGTGTGCACTGTGGGGTCTCAGACAAAATGAGTCTTCAAGCTGGCCTGCCTCATGGCAGCGGTAAGAGACAGTGTCACGAATCAGAGTCAATAAAGGATGCTTTCCACGAAAGTGTCGATGTGAGGGACGGGCTGAGATCTTCTCTCTGAGCTGGGAGTGAACACCTGCAGCTGATGGGATGGAAGAAAGGGAGGAGGTAGGTCATTTGACTAACATGGTGTCTTGTACTGAGCAGGTTGCTTCCACAGGGGTACTATTTGCCATGATCACTAGGCTTTACCATAATCTTGCTGTAGGAATGAATGAGTATGTTTATGCTAAGATGCTTAGCATATTCTAGCAGCTCTTTATAAAGATCATTATCTATAATTAGGTAAGTGTGTTTAACTGTTATTGCTCTTGTGCTAAAAATTGCTGCAAATGGAGCTGAGGAGGGAGAGGATTCTAATTTAGACATCAGATAATTGGAGCTAATTTGCTTAAGAGAACTACTAGTTGTGGCCGCTTGAAACAGTAAGTCTTAAGCTCAGAAATAAAATGCTTTTCTAAAAGTATTTAGTGCACTGTTCATATTTGTGTCAATATTTCCACCAGAGATGTGGTTTTGTTACTGAAACTTAGCATATGAAAATATCAGTCAGTGTACTGCTGAACATGATGGTCCTGATTTTGCTTTTTCTCACAGAGGTCTGAAATGAGAAACAGCCTGCCATTTCCTAAACTTTAGTTGGTTCTGCTGAACTATGCTGCAGTTCATTGGTCCTGTTCACACTGATCAGATTTCCAGGCAGGGTTTAGGGGTGCATGTGCTGCTCCTGCGGTCACAAGTGTGATAGCGATGGATTCGGATGTAACTAATAAAGGTATCTGTGGAGGTACTGCTGTTCCCTAAAGGCTGAGCTTCACCTTTTTGCACAAGCCTGGCCCTAGGTCAAGATTTCACCATCGGTTTTGTGAAAGACTGTGCTGTATTTACATGCTTTTGCAAAGGAATTGCTAAGTGAATGTAACCATCCCCACTCTCATCTGCTGCACTGCCCCGGTACCCGGTTGCCCTTACATTTCCTGAGCCCGCGCTGGGACCAGCACTGTTCCTCTGTGGGGTGGCTGCCACAAGCGCAGAGTGCCTGTGTGGCAATGTGTGTGATGGAGAGTACTCAGGGCTACGTGGACTGGAAACTTCAGTGCAGCCCAGATTTACTGTAGACATCTCCAGAGAGTCAACTTTGCCCTTACCCTCTCTCTCTATCCCAGCTCTGTAGCCTGTTCAATGCCTTTTGGAGGATCCTGATATACTTTTCACCTCCAGAAACAATGGACCCAGCTCCCATGATCTTGAAGGAATTATTTTTAAATACCTGTACTGCATTCTCACTTTTGTCACTGAAAATTTAACTGGGTTTTTTTATGCTTTCTGTTTTACTCTGGCAAGTCTGGAGATGGAAATTGACCACTTGTCTTAGCTGATGTGTGAAATAAACAAAAAATTAGCTATTCTTCTTATATAGAGCTGTCAGTGAGCAATATTTGGGGCTCAGTGTTATCCTCTGAGTGTAAGGACTAAATAGTTGTACAGTTTCTTGGGTGTCTTTGTTGGAGCCTCGGTGCTGGAGCATGTGGGCAGTAGGCTGATGGCTTCATGGGCAGGCCAGCAGCAGATGCCAGTGACCCCCAGAGATAGGGGCCTGCTGCAGACAGAATCCTCTGCAAGCTTTGTGGCAAGGGCATGTTTCCATGTGAGATTATTTCAAGGAAGAGACTGATAAGAACCTAAGCTCTGTCACTGAATAAGCAGGCAAGGCACGGCATGAAAGCCGTGGAGGTCGGAGAACAGTATTTGATGTGTGCCTTTCCCACCATCACCACAATTATGCATGAGGCCTTGGATCTAAAAGTATTTCAACAAAGTTCTCTTGGTGTCTTGGAAATCATGGTTACTGAATCCAGAAAATTGAACAGTGAACATGCACACAGGATGGGTGCTGCACTGGCTCCAGTCATCGGCGCGGATGGGCTCCAATCAAACCTTAAGTGTGTGCTCAGACCACGTCTTGGTGAAGGCTACTTGTCCAACAGGCAGGAAGAATGGAACCCTGACAGTCAAAAGCCTCCTCCATCAGGTTCAAATTCTTCTCTTTGATAGCAAGGTGAACTATTATCTGTGTTATCTGTGTGATCTGTATCTGTATGCTGTACAAATGGGTTATGAGGAGGATCTGATCCTCAATCTCTTGTACCTCAGATGAAAGCCCTGTTGAGCAGATTATGAAGCCAATTACCAGTTGACATGGATAAGGGAACAAGAAGTGAAATAGCTCTGGCTGGAAGCCCACCCCAGAATATCTGAAAGCTTAAGAGGAGATGAATCAGGTAGAACAATCTCCAGATTCTTACTTAGTCACCAGGTAAGTAACCACGGAGATTTATGTGCAAATATAGTTTCTAAAATACTGTCTTCTGAGAAAATGATACAAAAATCTTATGAGAATATATTCTGCATGTATGTTTTTGCTGTCTTTTTCCCTCACCCAAGCCCCCAATGATTTTCAAATCTTTTATCTTATTTCAGTCAAATTAAGCAAATGGAAAGAAATCTCAAGGATGCCAGATTTCTTCAATGGTCCTTTACACTGTATAGCCTGGAGACCATGGGTGGCTCCTAGAGCCATTTGTTTGCTCCACAAGGACAGACTGATAGGCTTAGTGGAACTCACAAGAGAGCAATTGGGAAGCTAGAGTGTGAGAATGCTAAGTGGCCAGGAGACACGTGCTGCTGATCCATTCAGCCTTTTAGGCTATGTCTGTCTTGCTATTACTGTGTTTATTTTTTATCTTGTTGAATTCCACAAAAGAGATCCCGGGTGTGAAGAAATATAGATGCAGTGTGGGTGCAGGAGGACCAAGATGCAGAGTAAGCATGGAAGCAGAGCTATTAGATAATGAAATCAACCCTTATATTCTTTAAGCACCATCTCTTTCCTTTGTGCCTTTGCTAGCTTAAGTGAATCCCAGCCTGGCTGGTTTCCAGGATCTCTTTCTCTAGATAATCCACGCTCCCTGGGAACTGCATGTACTTGGGGATGAGGATTCCACCAGGGAGTAGGGTGCTGTGGGGTCAGACATTACAAAAATAAGAATCGAGTACCTTTGAGGAGTTTGTCTGAAGTGAATGGTGGAATGAAGGATGTAAACGCACAAACATTTAATCTAGAAAAGATGCTGCACACTCTCTTTTTTGCAGCAATGATTTTGTTATGAGTCTTAACACCCTGATTAAGTGTGGCTGTGGCAGGGATTGCTTCGTCAGCCAGCCTGAGCTATTGCAACCTAACCGAGAAATGACTGAAGAACAAGATGACCGTGTACTCTAGAACCACTGTGTGTTACCATCATCTGTGGAGAAGAGAGATACAACTGAGTATCCTTCTGCAGTAGTGATTGTTGGCTTATTGACTTGATTATTCTCCTTGGATATGTATTCACTCAACAGATCACAGCAACCCCAAAGAGATTAATTACATGTATTTTTAAATTCCCAAAGTGCACATTTGCATAACTAGCATTTTTAAATATTCATAAATACATATTTGCTTGATAGATTGTAGCGGCATCATTTGCAGCTTCAAAAGGGACCTTCACTTAATCAAACCAGAAATGTTAATCATTTCTCGAGGCTCAGACATATGATCAGCATATTGTAGCACAATAAATATATTGAGTATCAGCTGGGGCACAGTGACTGAGTGCATGCTCCTACCCTTTGGCACATGGGAGGAAATCTGAACAGCTTAGCCCCCTGTTAATGTGGTTTAGACAGGCTCTCTTTGCATTTGCTACAGACAGAAAACAGACTTGTACGTAACTGCCATGGATTAGCTCATTTGGGTTCAAGTGGATCCTGCATCCTTGCTAGCTCCTGTTTCCCAGTGACAAAAGCCTTGCAGGCAGGCCACTGTGGATATTCCCAGAAAGGCTGTGTGTCCACATGGCAGTTCATGCCCTTGGCCCCACAGGGTATGTCCATAGTGTTAAAGAGAAAAGGCCAGGAAAGAACTGTGGGCACCGGAGCCTTGATTGACTCTTCAGCTTGACTCATTCCCTGGCTCTCTTTTGAAATCTTCCAGTGAGTCCAAGACACAGTCCCAGCAGAGTCCTGGGAACAGCTCCCATTGTCCCCCAGGAGGGCAGCAGGTGTGCATGCCTTTGCCCTGCACAGTCACCCGGTGCTCTCAGGAGGCTGTGTGTCCTCAACCGTGCCCACACACCTCTTGTCACCCCAGGAGTATGCAACACGGGCCCCTCATGGTGCCATAACACTGCACCTTGGGCTAGAGCCAAATCCTCATTGCTTCAGAAATTTTCATTTGAGAAATGCATGCAAATTAATAATACTCAATCACTGGAGTAGGCTCCCCAGGGAAGTCATCATGGCACCAAGCCTGTCAAGAGTTCAAGGACCATCTGGAAAAGGCTTTTAGTCATATGGTTTAGCTTTAGGTAGTCCTGTGATGATCAAGGAGTTGGATCCTTATGGGTCCTTTCCAAGTCGAAATACTCTATGATTCTATGAGTCTGATATTGTTATAGGGGACCCCAGTGGAAGAGATCCAGGGCCATGTGCTGTATAACAGAGGCAGAGCCCCTCTGCCATCGAGGCATAATCATAAAGCATTGTGAATATGGGCTGGTGGGTACATCCCACACCTGCAGTGTACAGGCAGAGCTGCTGAGGCCAAGAGCAGCTCATATGTCAAACTCTGAACCGCAGTTCCTCATTCCCCACTCAGTCCGGCTGGATGCTTATTTAGTTCTGGTTGCAGGGAAATAATCCTGATCACCTTCAACTCAAGAGAAAGAGGAGTATAATTTTTATTCATGCAAGCAGATCGTGACCAGGTGTTACAACAAGAGGGGCTTCCCCCCCTCTGCTTTTTCTTTTTCGTTCTTTGCACTATCAAAGCAGGAAACCTCAAAGCAGGGTGACAAGGAAGTTAACTCCTTCTGGGTCTGCCTGTGCAGTGGTGAGTCAGATGTGAAGGGTGGCCCCTCACCAAGTAACTGAAAAGGAAAAAGAGAGGACAGCTGTTCCCACCAGCTGAGTTGTGAGCTCAGGTTCAAGAAAAGAGGAGCATGAATTCGTAACAGACCAGAAATGTCAAAGTTGACACTCACACATTACAGCTCATAGCTGTGAGGTGCAGGAAGTGGGGCTGCCGGAAAGGATTAAGAAATGCCTCTCGTGATGTGGGTCTGGTGGGAGCAGGGTGCAGGGGAAAGGCAAAGGGACAGTGGGTTTCAGGGAGGGAAGGAGTAACTCAGAAAGAGGGAAGGAGGATGATATGATTCCCATGCATCAGCATCCCTGAGCTCACAAAGAGGTCTCTGGTGTCTGGGCTGTGGGTCCCATATCCACAGGTGCACTTTGGGGTCGGTAGTGACTGGGTGCTCCCAAATGTGCTGTGCTGCCCTGGCTGTGGGCTACAGGACATCCTGAGTGGCTGCCAGCTTGTGGACTGTTTGTTTGCCTCGGAGGAGAAGGGCCATGAAAGGGGAACCAGCGACCTGAGCTTTTGTGTGATCCCTCCTCATCAGACCACATCCCTGTAGTCCTGTTCTGCTGAGTCAGTGTGGGACACGTGCATTTTGGTTTTCTGCTGGGTGATATTGCATAAACTGACATCTACAACAAAGCAGACCCTCCCTGGCTTGGTGAGTGGGAAGCAAGGCTTTGAAAGCAAAGCCTGCTTGGCAGATTGCCCCAAAGCTGACCTTATGTCCCAGTGCTCGTATTTTGAAACATTTTCATAACATCGCATCTTAGCAGAAGCGATTTTCTGACCTTAATCCTTCACGGCAAATTCAGTCAGAGGTCCAAAGTTGTTTGGGGCTCAGTAGTTGATGGTTGAATATCTTATTGAGAATTATTTTGGTTTGGTCCATTGTGAATAAGAGCCAAAGTGCAATTACAAGTATATAATTTTATTTAAAAATGGATACTCCTTTGTGCCTGGATACCAGCCTCCACCCATTAGACCATCCTCTGCAGTCAGTCATTTATTTTGGAAACACACAAATTCCAGCCAATCACAACAATGGTTTGATCACTGAGGAATAAAACTTTTTATAGTACCTGAAAGCCAATCTTAGCTTGAATATAATTTTGTCAGGAACCTACTGGCCTTTCAAACTTCTCAGCAGGGAATGGTGGAAGATCCTGACACATCAAAGGTTTGGGTTTTTCTGTATTTCATTGCTGATAGATCCTTTTCAGAAGGATAAAGCCACCTCTATTTGAAATTGTAATGGTAAAGAAAAACTACCCCTGCAGTTTTGGTTGAGTCAAGACTACGATGGCAATGAATGCTTAATATGAATCCCTGATTCAGGGGTACCAAAATAAGCTCCTTACATCAAACATCAAAGCAATCTCACATGGAACAATCATTGGGATAGCAAAGGGATAATGGAATACTGAAGTGGATTTTTGCTTTGTACAGATTTGGTATCTGTGGGAGAGGCATCAGGAGGCTGACAGTTACCAGACCCATGAATTAATCTTTGAGTTCCCACTTGTCTGGCTTCCCTTTGGATGTACCTTTTATAATTTGAATAAATCTTAACCCGTAAGGCACCATAGAACTCTGACCTACCTCAAAGTGTCAGACCTGTAGCTGGGCTGGTTTTCACCAAGAATTTAGGAAAAGAACTTTGTGTTAGTTGTTCAACACACCCTTTTGGGAAATTATGACTTTTTTTCGGCTACTCTGAACCTTCCAAAGTTCCTGCCTGATCAGATTTATTTTTATCATTAGCAAGCAATTATGGCACAACATGGAAGTGTGCATACTTATTCTTTCTAAACTGAGTTATTAACTAGCCCATATTAGGATAATGCAGGGCTCTGCATGACCTCATGGTGGGAAGGGAAAAGAGAGACAGACAACTTGAGTAATTTCTTTTTCTTCTTTTGCCAGGCAGTACCAGCACAATTTTTGCTGTTACATGGAAAAGAGACCAATTGATAGTTCTAGGCTTATATATTAGTTACATTATATTTAGCTAGATTTTTCAATCAATAAATTAAGTATGTCTATCAAAGCATAATTTCTAGTTCTGCTCATCACTGAGAAACTGAATTTCATGACACCGTACAGATTGGTAACACAACACTTAGCTTAATTACTAGTCATGCCCAAACTAAGATTAAAGAATTCTTACAATTTTTTTTCCCTTCTTACAGACTTAATAGTTTGGGCAAATATATCTGCAGAGAGGTGAGGACACTCTGCTTTCCCTCCATTCACATCTAGTTTCTACTCCTTTTTGTGCTTCGGAGAGGTGACTGTTACGGGATGAAGGCTGGAGATGACAGGTGAGGTGCTCCCAGACCCAGGGGGCCTGAGCGGGGAAAGCCCTTTGGCTCAGACAGGTGCTTGCTCCCCAGCCAGGCAGGGGCAGCTCCTTCAGGGCTGCAGGAGCGAGTGGATCTCCTGCAAATAAGAGGTGCACACAGCCCCAGGGCAGGAGGGCAGCTGCCCTTCTGGCAGCCCCTCCGCCAGGTAAACACCAGAGACGCTGCAGCCGAAAATATCCGCCTCGGGCTGGGGACAGTGAAAAAGAGGTAGCCTCACACGCAACTGAAAAACCACAGGCTGAACCATAGCCCACCCTGCTTGTTGTTTGTAGTCTGGAAGGGTGGAGTTTAAAGGATTAGGGGATGCTGCCACAGTCTCTCCAGGACACAACCTTGGTGCTGCAAAAGGAAGGGGTCTGACAGGGAGTCTGGGCTGCAGACAGCCCTAAGCCTTTTTAAATGATTATGTCTGCAGTGTGTGAAGACTAACAATATATTGACAAAGTTCCTACTGCCGGAAAATGAGAGGTTTGATTTAAAACCTGAGATGCATTATTTTGGGACAGTCTTGATTTCAGCATTTTAGGCCCTTGGTTCTTGTGAGGAATCCACAGGAAAAGTCACATGCAGACATGCCTCTGTGCACAAACACAAAGAGAGCCAGAAAGCAGGCCTTCAGCTTGGTATATTCAGTTTTGCTCTAGGACCTACCCTGCTGACATATTCTAACCACAGCTCCAGAAATGAACTGATCACTTGGCCTGCCGAGATGAGAACTGTATGACCAGAATCAGACAGAGTTCCTCTGGATGCTCCACGCCTTTGTGATTACAGCTGTCTTGTAGGTGAAGTGGTCTGAAGCGCCCTCAGACTGGAGGAGGGCTTGCCATGGGGTTCTGGTGTCCACAGGGAGTACTCTGGTTTCTTGCGCTGTCTTTCTCCAACTGAGTCTCGAGGAGACAGGATTCCCGTGTTGCCCATGTCATGGGGAATCTCAAAGGGATGAAAAGCCCTCTCTGCACTCTGGAGTCAAGCCCTAAACTTTCTCAGTAAAACGTACAGGCCTCCCCGCTCTTTCATAGGTTCACATGTCCCTCAGATGCCTGCACACGTTGCACAAGGCATGAAGTTGCCTAGGTAAGATGCCCTGTTGGGGTTCCACCGAACTGTAAACTCTGATTACATTCTTATCCAATTTTTGCCTCTTAAAGGAAATATCTAATGTAGGAACCTGGATGCTCCAAATTTCTGCTATCAACAACGGTGCGAGAGTGAGATCTCTGAGAGCAACACGGGGCCTGAGGGGGCTGGAAATATTTGTCTCCTTCCACTGACTAATGAGGTGACCAAGGGAGAAGAGGCTCTTCAATTACGTGCCTGAGTCCGAGGGGGTGAATTCAGGCACAAGCCCCCTGGAAGTCCAGAGTGGGGCCACTGAAAACCACTCCAGTGTTCATCTGCTCTCACATCTGTAGTGTTTCATGTGCCATCTGGTTCATTCTAGGGGTTGTAGGATTTTCTTTTACATCATAGCTTCTGCACGTGTTTGAGCCTCCACGCAAGCCCAGAGCTTGCAGATATTCTTGCCAGATAATGGAACTAAAAAAGGAGGTGGCTCAGCCATCGTTTGGATGGGGACCAAGAGAATGATAGGATCTGAATAGAATAAAATTTTAATGGAGGGTTTGTGATTGCGACTTGGAGTTTCTGCTTGGCTTTTTTTCTATTTCTTTTTCTTTTTTAACTCTCATTATCTGGTTTCCATGGAAAGCTTTTTCAATAGAGCAGGAGAACAACTTCAATATTTTTCTTAAAAAATTTAATGAAGAAATAAATTCATCTCTGTCTCTTTCTTTTTAAAGTCAAGGATCTCAGGCATGGAAATTTGAACTAGCCAAAATGGATTGGTTTCTCCTGGCCTCCATTTTCCTTCTTGAAATGTGGCAAGCAAATAAGAGCTGCTAGCCTAGACATCATTGAAAATGCCCTTTCTTGTGTGTCATTAAGCTACTGCTCTCTTTTTTTTTAGTTTAGAACAGCCATGCATGAAATAAGGCCACATTCATGAGGCTGCCTGTCACTAAAGTGGTTTGATTATGTTGCAGGGAGTGCCAGTTTAAATTGCAAACTCAGTAGGCTTTCTTGGAAGCTTCTTCTTTTTGCTCATTGGCAAAACAACTTGGAATATATATTTGGCCTAATCCAGCCTAATGTGATCTGTTTCACAATGCCATCTGGATCTCATCATAGGCTGGATGCTTTCAATATTTGATCCAGGCAATTTTTTCCCCCTTAATGTCTATTCTTTAAGAATTAAGTATTTTGGAGAAGTGTAGTTCCCAGTTCATTCTTATTCATTGTGTGGAAGATACTCAGGAGCAGCCACTGAGATATTTATTGCCACTAAGGAGCCAATGGCTAATTGAATCTGAATCAGTTGCTATCAGTTATTGTCTTGGGAGTGGCTCAAAAACATTTCTGTATCTTTCAAGGATGGCATATTCCTTACCAAATGTTAAGCCTGAGTAAGCACCTGGTGGGTTTGGATGACAGCACAGCGTTATCTCAAAGCATTTCTCAGTGACTGATATGTCTTCCAGTAGATGATCCTACTTTCTGGGAAGAAAAACTTTCTAATGATAAGGATAGTTATGCTCTGGCACAGGTTGCCTAGGGAAATGATGAAATCTCCATCACTGGAGGTTTTTAAGAACCGGTTAGACAAGCAGCTGCCAAGAACAGTTGATGTATAGTCAATTCTGCCTTTGGGCACTACTAGATGACCTCCTGAAAGCCTTCTAAATATTTTGATCACTGAGCTTATAGCTGAACAATGAATCAATCAACAAGAAATTACAACCAGGGAATTGGAACCAGTATTTTGTTTGTGTAAGGATTTAAAGAACAAATAGAATAAAAACCACATTTTGTATATAATGCTTCATTTAAAAAAAAATCTGAATCATTAGAGAGACATCTGCAAAATTACAGACCTAGGAAGTTAGGTGTGAATGTTGAGGATCCTCATTCCAGAAAAAGCAGCCAAAAAACCAACTAGAGAAAGCCTAATCACTGTCTAGAGATTTCATTTATAGGGCTTAAGGGAGAGATATGCAATTGGAGAATGTGTTTTGAGAAAGTCTGTTGAAGTATATTTAAGTTACAGAGGGATACCTGCCCTTCACCTCTTACCCAGACTTTACAGATACAGAGGGCTTTGTGTTCCAGAGCCTCAGACCCATGATTTAAGACAGAGAATGATGGAGACAGAAATATATCTCACAGCTTCCTGTACAGAAGCCCCTTATTCAAAATATGTGAAAGAAAGAAAACATTATATTGCATCCCAGCAGCCTCTGACAAATTAAGGGCACCAAAGTGTGATCTTGAAATAATAGAGCAGAGACTGTTTATGTGGCAGTTGAGGTAATCTGGCATTAGGGTTGGGACATATGGGTGTAAATAATGTAAAGACAAGACAAAGTGAAGGACAGTCATTTAGTAAACACCACAGTTTGTGTTGTGTGTGTAATACATGTGTCTTTGTAGTTCAGGAGGAGATTTTGATCACTTTTTGATTTTATGTAGCTGCTGCTGTTGCTTGTTTTGTATGAAAACCACAGCAGTAGAATGCTGAAGAAATGTATGGATGACAGGGTGGCTGCACCCAAGCAAGCCAGAATAGGGATGAAATTCACTGTCTGTGCCTGGGGGAGTAAGACGGCAAAATTTCATGAGGAGAGAAAGGCAAAATCTGACTTCTTTCAAATATCTTCACATGCTCACTGAGGGGATCTGCATGGTTAATGCAAGGTAGTCCACAATACCTGTATGTTTCTGTTCAGTTACTAAATATGTTTTGACATGCAGAAAGGTTTCTTTCTCGTTCTGACTAGATGATATATTTATGTTGGGTACAGTGTCTGCTCACTTGCAGCCACAGCCTGAGCTAAGACATTCCTCAGGAGTCTGATGGAAGTCCAGATGAGCCATTGCTTGTTTTAGAAAGCAGATACTGGCCTATGAGACTTCTCTACCTCTTTCATCCTTACTGCTGTTTGCTTTTTTTTTTTTT